>JACEVL010000215.1:1362500-1476257 GCA_020284085.1 Aporrectodea caliginosa
CTGCTATGTTATAACCTAATAACTGCTATGTTATACCCTAACGATGCTATGTTACAGCCTAATAACTTCTCTGTTGCAACCTAATAACGGCAATGCTATAGCCTAATAACTGCTGCTATAACCTATTAACGGATATGTTATAACTTAATAACTGATATGCTTAACCTAAAAACTGCTATGTTATAACTAATAACAGCTATAACCCATTAACTGCTATGCTATGACCCAATAACTGCTATATTAACTTATCAGGAGCCCTGATAATATTCCTTGAGAAATATTGCCAGCCCTGTTATCCTTGAGGAAAACAAAAGATTGGTATTTTTGAATTGTATGTGGCCAGAATTCCTTTCAGAGCAGTGCAGAACTGGTGAAGCGGTTACAAGTATTATCATCCTGTTCTTTGCTAGGTTTTCAGAGATACTTCAAGCACTTGTGTTTCAGTAGAGCAGCCCTCTTTGTACTTTCGTGCAGGCACAAAACATCTACACACGCAGACAAACAGACAGGGAAATGACAATATCGGCCGGCAATATGTGTTGTACATATAAAAAGTCATTGACAAAAGGCGACATATTGATGCATTGAACAAATATGTTGTACAGTGTGTGAAGTCCAAATGAACCAATAATTAAGTTTGTCAATTGAAGTTAACAGTAAAACTGATAACGCACCAATAACATTGATAAAATTGAAGTCAAAATGGTGAACAATAAAACAGATGGATAGCTAATACCATTTATACGTAATTGGTTAATTTAAGTAAATAATACAACAATTGCTTTCACATTCTTCAGGGTGGCATAGGAACATCTCTGGTAAGGTTTTCTTGGAGACATTTTGCAAATTTTTATAAAAAAATTTCATTTCATTTAGTTTTGCAGTCCTTTAAGCTAGCCTGCGAGGAAGCTATGGGTATGAAGTGTTAGTGACTTCATTTTCTCAGTCTCGGCATATGAAGGCTGGTGGCCAGTCCTCTCCCTCGCCGTCTCATGTTCCCACCAACAGGGTACTGTAAGTGTAAGCTTTACAGCTGAGTTGTCTAGGGGTAGGCTACAGCTGGAACAGAAATGCCCCATAAACTTCTGTTCTGGCGAGATTCGAACCCCAGCCTCTCGGTTGACAGTCCAGCACTCTAGCCACAAGACCATCTCGCAGCCCGATGACAGTAACCATTAATAAAAACAAAAGCCATTGACGTCATCTTTGGCCTACCCTTATTTATTTCGCTGGCTATGTGAAGACTCCTCGTTGGCACACTGTTGAGAGTCTTATCCGTGTTTCTGGTATGTCCTTCAGGATAAGACAAGTAGCGTTTCAGGTGTTATAGGCCTATGCACTGGAGGATATTTTCTGATAGTCTGGCTCTCAACCGCAGACTTCGATTGCGAGTTCCGTGGGCAGGGAAGCAGATGTTTTAGACTGCACCTGTGCCTGGTCAGAAGCATACTTCTGCTGAAGCAGTGATTCAGTCTTTGTGGGTCAACGAAGCAGACTTATGATATTTTAGCCTGCGCCTCTGCCTGGTCAGAAGCATACTTCTGCTGAAGCAGTGATTCAGTCTTTGTGGGTCAACGAAGCAGACTTATGATATTTTAGACTGCACCTGTGCCTGGTCAGAAGCAAACTTCTGCTGAAGCAGTGATTCAGTCTTTGTGGGTCAACGAAGCAGACTTATGATATTTTAGACTGCACCTCTGCCTGGTCAGAAGCATACTTCTGCTGAAGCAGTGGTTCAGTCTTTGTGGGTCAACGAAGCAGACTTATGTAACTGAACCAGAGGGCAGAATTTAGCTGAAGCAGATTTTCCATTGAGTTGTCTCCAAAACCGTTTGGTTGACGGCTGCATTGTATATTGGACCCTGGCGCAATAGAAGTTACTAATTACAGCGGGCTTCATATTTCGTATAATATATAGTCCCATACGGTAGGACATATGAAGCCCACAGAGGATTGTAGTCATATATATGGGCTTCCTAGGTTCTACATGTAGGCCTATACGACGTTGCATTTGAGGAAAGAAACCATAGAGACGACGGGAATAGCCTTCAGTGATACGCAATAGTATTACAATGTAATATAATTGAACATTTATGTAGCGCCCATTCTAGATATCTACTCAGAGGCGCTCTCTGCTCTAGCCTACAGGATGTTAAATATCATTGCGAAGGAATATATTATATCAGTTTGCAAAACAGTGCACAGTAAGCTGAATGAGTCACCAGTGGCGGGCCCACGCACACACGTGGAACCAACCAACGGATTCCCGTCGACAGCTGACAGATGGCATGGATGTTCAGAGTCTCTGAGTCAAGTTGCATCGATAAAATAGACCGTCGACAGGTGACAGCGTTCGCACACACGATGATGCTGCCAACGAGCAGTCCGTCACTGGTGGAAGATGAAGCATATAGTGCGTCATATACATGTATAATAAACAGTTCGAAGACAGCTACATCGGTTAGAACGTACGTCTCATGCGTCTCTGTGCCTAAGGATGCAGGTTCTCATACTATGTTGGCTTATTTAAGAGATTTGAATCTAGGGCTATCGCGGTCCATGTACGGATTTTGGCACACATTCATATGAGCAGCGATGGTGAAGGGTCTCACCTGGGGAGGGAAGGATGGGTATTCCCTCATTTCCCTGCCCACTTTTAAGTTTGGAGAGGGAACGTGAGGGAATTCCATCCCACTAGTGGAAGCTTTGCTCAATGCATTAATTAAATAACTACGATCAATTCATTGAAAATTGACCAGGTTCGAGGCCATTATACGGATTGATTATATGAAAGCTTTTACATTTACATTACCAGTAATCGTAGGACCCAATAGGTCCCTACCAAGGGTCAAATGTACCCCATCATGTCGGATCTGCAAGTGCATGGGGTTGAAAGAAACTGGATTGATATTGTGGAGGAGATGTTTTCTCTGACTGCAGGTTCTGTCTTTGGGGGCCGAGGTCCTCCCCGAATACAAGCTGCACTCTCCGACGATCCATCGCTTTACTATCCTCCACTACTCGCCGTTCAAGGCCGTCTGGGACTGGCTGATCCTCCTGCTCGTCATCTACACGGCCATCTGCACGCCCTACGTGGCCGCCTTCCTCCTCAACGATCCAGAGTACAGCGCCGAGGTGAGAGGAGGAGGGCCCGAGGGGGACAAGCCCCACGCCCGCTACAGGGACCCCCTGACCGTCGTTGACCTCATCGTTGACATCATGTTCATCGTTGACATCCTCATCAACTTTCGAACGACCTACATCAACGAGAACGACGAGGTCGTCAGCCATCCGGGAAAGATCGCCGTTCACTACTTCAAGGGATGGTTTCTCATCGATATGGTCGCAGCTATTCCATTCGATCTCCTCCTCTTCGGATCAGAAACTGACGAGGTACCTATTATTGTATTGCATTGTATTGTATGGTATTGGTAATTGATATTTCTGAGGCCGTATACGGTCGCTATATGAAAGCGCCTACAACAAATAAAGAGCCGTAATTCCTGGGGAGGAAGACCCGGAAGGATGGGAATTTTCTTCCCAATTTTAAGGTTGGGAGGGAACGCGAAGGGATTCCCTCCCCACTAAGCTAAAGGTATCTGATTTCTTTGAAGGAGTGTATCGATATCTATTCAGAATATTACACAAGCTGTTTACACAAACTGTTTAAGTCCTATTAATATGATGAATATATGCAATTGTTGATTATCAACTACACCTATTGCATTCTAAATAGCCAAATTAGTGTCTGCAGTTAGCTACCACCCATATTGCTGGATGTTCTGGTGCTATATCAATTTCTCGTTGCAGACGACCACTCTGATCGGTCTTCTCAAAACCGCTCGCCTCTTACGACTCGTGCGAGTTGCTCGCAAGCTGGACCGCTACTCAGAGTACGGAGCAGCCGTGCTTCTGTTGCTCATGGCAACATTTGCGCTCATTGCTCACTGGCTGGCCTGCATCTGGTACGCCATCGGAAATGCAGAGCGCCCTCACCTGAAGGACCTGAAAATCGGGTGGCTCGATGACCTTGCAGAGCAGACGAAGCAACCCTATGTGAATGACACTGGGGGACCTTCGATCAGATCGAAGTACATTACGGCACTCTACTTTACGTTGAGCAGTCTGACGAGCGTTGGGTTTGGCAACGTATCGCCCAACACGAATACGGAGAAAGTCTTCTCCATCTGCGTCATGCTGATTGGATGTAGGTGCAAAGTTCACTCTAATTAATTGTAATTGTAATTACGACAATTTATATAGCATCTTCGGTAGCAAGCTACTTCTTGGATGCTTTACAATACTGTCTGCTGTCAGCGCAGATGCTAATGCTCAGAGATAATGTGAGCTCCTTTAGATTAACAGTGGTCCACTGTCAGTGGACCTAGTACTATGGAAATCCTATGTACTTGGTCCACTGTTAATCTAAAGAGCTCATGTAACAGGTACATTTTAAACTGCTGTTTTTAGAACAGAGAGGCTTTTGTCTTCCTGAATAGGTGCAGGAAGACTGTCCCAGGCACGTGGACCACCGACCCGAAAGGCCGATCACCCGTTTTAGTTTTAGTTACTGGCAGTGTTACTGCAAATGTATTGACCAACTTAATAACTCCAGTAATAATACTAAGTTTATGTTAAGTATATATATGTGGCTAATGGTTAAGAAGTTGCTTTTTTACTATAACATGATCTAATGATTTACATAGCGTCGTTGTCATGATGTCCAAGACATCAGTGTTAGAGTGAAATAGTAGTCAAAACTCGTATTCCATTCGAACCATGCAGGCTCTCAGTTTTGTGTGTGTTTTTCTTCTCTTTATGTAGCTATCTAACAATTGAGACATCAGTAGATTGTGCCAAGCAATTTATCTAAAGTGCTTGTTCAGGTTTAACGCACAGTGATTTTGTAAGGTATTTGAAGGGCTCTAGAGAAAGACCTTGATGAACCTAGTGCATCGTCTGTTTTCCAGAGGCACGAAGAGACCATTCTGTTTGATCGTGGTTTCATTGAGCTACATAACATAAAATAATAAGGGTTTTAAGTGGTCCAGAACACGTGTGTAGTCTGCGTTAGAACCACTGCAAATTAAACTGGAAGGCTTCATAGCCCAATTTTCCTAGCTTCCTCTTAAAAGCTGTGATAGTGTCCTACTATCATCCAGACAATACTATCATCCACAACCATTCCACTGAAGAATTTCTGCCCTAATGTTCCTTTCGGTTTCTTAACTAATTTATACCTGTGACCCCGAGTTGGTGCTAATTCAAAGAACCTCTCGCACTGTAGTGCTTCCTGTCTTGAAGTGGCGCTATATAAATTTGCAGTCACAATTGCAACTAGTACCTCACATTTACCTTGTTTCCATGCTTCAGCGCTGATGTACGCAAGCATCTTTGGAAACGTCAGCGCCATCATTCAGAGGCTTTACTCGGGTGCAGCGCGCTACCATGCACAGATGCAGAAGGTCAGGGAGTTCATTCGCTTCCACCAGATTCCAAATCCACTTCGACAACGCCTGGAGGAGTACTTCCAACACGCGTGGTCCTACACTAACGGCATTGATATGAACATGGTAGGTCTAGGATGTGAACATGGTAGGTTTCGTATGAACATGGTAGGTCTGTGATATGAACATGGTAGGTTTGTAATATGAACTTGGTAGGTATTTGATATGAACATGGTGGGTCTTTGGTATGAACATGGTAGGTTTCTGATTTTGGTAAGTCTTTGAAATGAGCATGATAGGGCTTTGATGTGAACTTGTTTTGTTTATGATTTGAACATGGTACATGTAGGTCTTTTTTGTTGTTAAAATAGTAGGCCTTGAACAGGAACATAGTACAGTATGACTTTTGAACACAGTAGGTCTTTGATATGAACATGGTCTTTGAAATTAACAGTATTCTAAATTTGCTAAGTCCACCGTTCAAACCTGCTTGAATACATGTGAAAACGACCAAATGTCATCTTGTTCTCTTCTCCGATCCAGGTGCTGAAAGGTTTTCCTGAGTGCCTGCAAGCGGACATCTGTCTTCACTTGAACCGGAATCTGCTGCACAACTGTTCGGCCTTCAAAGGTAGGCCTAACCCTGGCGATGCAATGCATATCCATCAACGGATATCGCTTCCCATAATGATCCATACACCGGTGATTATTGAATGTGCATTAGGGTTATTACCTGCTTTTACAAACACTGGTCCTCCTCAGTAGCGCATGTACCTGGTTGAGGCAGTTGAATGATCATTTATTGGCTGAGGTGCAGAATTTAGAGCATCGATCGAATAACATTTTCCTTATGAGTTACACAAGCAATGATTGATCGATATGTTGTGCATTAGGGTAATGGAGCTATATAAGTCATTGGACTAGATTAGATTATGTAGTCTATTCAGAAAGTGCATTTAGTCTAATGATTGTCGAATTAGTCTGCTGAACAGATAAGATGCAATACAATACAACTGTATATGATCATATTGCCCGCCTTCTAATGTTCCGAAGTGAACATGAGAGCATACGACGTACAGAACATCAGTGGTGCGGAGCAACTGTGCGTGAAGTACTTGCTCAAGGTCCTTACACAGTGACCCCCTGAGTGGAGGCTTGAACCCGTACGCTCTGCATTACAGGCTGAGTGCTCTAACCAGTTGGCTATACCGTGTCCTTGATAAATCCATTGCCAAATGTAGCCTAGGCTATACTTTGCCTCAGGGGCGTCTACCAATGGGGGTTTGGGGTTGGGAGAACGAACTCACGGTTGCCAGAAGAGGGGTATTGGACATAAACTTGGGGGTTGCTAATTTCCTATAATATAATGGCTTGCAATACGAAAATTAATACAATCGGCCAGGGTGGGGGTGGGTTTGTTCTCCCATTCCAGGTGGGGGGGGTTAGACGCCACTGCTTTGCCTTGAGCGTCATTGAGGCTAATAGGCCTACCAGTCATATGCCTCAGCTACATTACAAAAGGGTGTTGGTGCTTTACTTTATTACGATTACGATTAAACGCGTGTTTTGTGGACAGACGCAAGCCCTGGCTGTCTGCGTGCTCTGTCCCTCAAGTTCAAGACAACCCACGTTCCTCCTGGAGACACGCTCGTTCACCGCGGAGACATCCTCGACGTCCTCTACTTCATCTCTCGTGGCTCCATCGAAATCCTCAAGGACGACATCGTCATGGCCATACTAGGTAGGATCAGGCCAGAACAGAGGGGGGGGCCAGGGGGCCAGCTGGCCCGGGCCTACGATTTTGAGGGGGCCTACTCTCCCTGGTACAAAGTCAACGGGGAAAGGGATCCTTTAGTAAAATATTAATGCAAATACGAAATATAGATAAATCATAGTTGAATAAATTAGAGCTGTCACGAAGATGAGTCATGCGCTAGATAAAATAATGTTTCAGTCAGTGTGTAGATTCCGTTTTGATCTAAACTCCTTTTAAAATTAATTTCTGATTTCACACGTTTGAAGCAAGGACGGAGACAATCTTAGACTTCTTAGTAGCTCTCAATCTGAACTTTGAAGACTGTGTGGGTCAGGCATATGATAATGGTTCTAATATGGCTGGCAAGTACAGTGGTGTGCAGGCTATCTTAAAGGAAAAGAACAAGACTTGCATTTTCTCCAGTTGTGCAGTTGTGCTAATCATACTCTGAATCTCGTCGGTACGGATTGTGCTGAAGCCTGTAGTGAAGCTATAACATTCTTTGGGAACATACAGAAAATGTTCAATGTCTTCAGTTCAAGCCCCCAGCTCCAGCGGTGGGAAATACTGAAAGAACACCTTCCAGTCTCTCTGCATAGAATGTCAAAGACAAGGTGGTCAGCGAGAATTGATTGTGTAAGAGCAATTGCCCGGCATTTGGATAGTGTTAGAAATGCAGTGGCAGAGCCGAGTCGAGTTACTAATTGGACTGCAGAGTGCAAATCTGAACTTCGGGGTATCCAAAAGTACTTGGATACCTTTGAATGTGTGCTGATGTCAGCCATTTGGATTAAAGTTCTCACAATGATTCATGAGGTGAACTTGGTAGTAGAATCGCGTGGTGCAACATTATAATGTGGAAAGGGACAACATTGATAAACTACGGGCAGATATCCTGAAACTGAGAGATAAATGGAATGATATACTGGAAGAAGCTCGGCATGTGTCAATCAAAGTCGATGCTGCGTTACCAAAGAACATTTATAGTGAAATATTGAACTTGAGATTGGACAATGTTTTCCCAAATGTCCTCATCGCATTGCGCATTTTTCTTTCATTGCCAGCAACAGTGGCTTCCAATGAGAGGAGCTTCAGTGTCCTAAAACGAATTAAGTCTTACTTTCGGTCCACAATGATGCAAGAACGTTTGAATGGCTTAGCAACTTTGAACATTAACAGTGACAAGGCAAAGTTGCTAGATTTCTCACATGTTACTAATGAATTCGCCCAAAGAAAAGCACGTAAAGCATTTCTGAATGCGAAGAAGTGATGAGTTTTTGATGACCTCAAAAAAATGACATAATACCATTCAAATTTTGAGATGATTGTTATTCTGACAAAACGAATACAGAATATAAATCGTTGTAGTTCTTTTATTGTTCTCTGTTACTGATAAATTAATAACTTCATATTCATATATGCTAATGTGAAGTACATGTATTGTAACAAAATCATATGTAATTAGCACTAAATGATTACCAAATACTTAACGAGCAGTTTGAAATTAATGGGGCCGAAATTAATGGGGCCTACATTTTCCATCTGGCCCGGGCCCATAACCAGCTCTGCACGGGCCTGGGTAGGATGCACAGTCAACAGTTTATGCAGTGAAACTCAAAATGCAATGCGAACTCGTCTAAATTACACCAAAGTGCCAAGTTAATCACTGTAATGGAGAAATTAAGTTTTTGAATTTTATTTGGGATTTCTGCTGTTTGTCTGTCTTGTGCAAGCTAAAGTATACAATACAATGCAATAACATAAAATAAAATGCAGTAGCTTAATCGAAGTTGTTGTGATGATGATGATGATGATGATGATGATGATGATGACGACGACGACGACGACGACGACGACGATGACGACGTCGATGATGAAACTGATAATGAAGATAATAATAAAGATAATAATAAGATAATAATAATAGCAATAGCAATGAGGACCAATGAAATGGGTGCTTCAGTCGTTGCTTGAAATCAACATGTCATAGGCCTATCAGATAGGCTACTGAGAAGTCACATCCTGAGCCATGGTTTGAAAGTATTCGGTCTTGCAGGCTGGTGAACCTTACAGTAGCCTAATTCTTAATTATTTTGAAATGCTTTTCATTTCCTAGGAAAAGATGACATTTTCGGTGAACACATAAACCTGCAGAAACCGATTGGAAAGTCGAGTTGCAACGTTCGAGCGTTGACCTACTGTGACCTCCACAAGATACACAGGGACGACATCGTCGAAGTCCTTCAGATGTATCCAGAGTTTGCCGAACAGTTCCTTACGAACCTCGAAGTGACCTTTGACCTCAGAGATGTACGTAGATTTAGAACTAAAATCTCGCATCTTGGGTGGAATGGTTTTCTGACTGAACTTCTGAAATGATCTCAAGTTATAGTGCAATGATACTTAAATGCCTATATATTGATTGATTGATTGATTGATAACTTGATTTGATTGATTTGAATTCTAGGAAGAGTTGACAAATGCGTGTTTGCTGGAGTTTGAGACGAATCTGCCTCGTTTCACTTTTTTGAACGATCACGTGACAAGGTCTTCCGTCTTTCAAAAGCCGTATCCCGAAGGTAGCACCTGCCTTTAATTTACTAATAAATTATTAAAGCGGTTAGTCATTCATTAAACTTTACAACTGAATTTACAATTACAAGACCATAAAGGCACTTACGAGTAGTCGAAGAGAGACAGTATGCTCCACAACTGACACTTAGAGTCATCTTCAAGTGATTTCTCTGTGTGCTAGAGAATTGCTAAATACAGGGATACATACATATATGTACATACATACATACATACAAACATACACACACACACATACATACATACATACATACATACACACATACATACATACATACATACATACATACATACATACACGTACATGCATACATTCATACATACATACATACATACATACATTCATACATACATTCATACATACTTGGATACATGCATGCATGTATTCATACATGTATGCATACATGTATGCATGTATGTATGTATGCATGCATGTATTGATACATGCATATATACATGCATGTAGCTATGTTAGATATTCATATGTACATATATACACACACATGTGCATATATACACACACATGTGCATACACATATTATGATTTTCCATGTTTCCAGATAGTCCTCATGCTGCAGACTTAAGTTCCCCCCAGCGATTACCTGGTGTCCCTTTGGCCGACGTCGGTTCATCTCATCACCGGAGCGGAACTGGGATCCTTCAGTTTTCACCGGAGAAAGCGGGTCTGGATATCACACCAGTCCACTTGTTCTCTGGTTCAACCTCTGGTTCCTCATTTCCTTCAGTGGCTGGTAAATAGTTCTAGTATGCCACTTAAGACATTAGAAAAAAAGAACATAATAAGACCATAACCATAACCATAAATTTTATTGTTTCCAACAGAAGCAAAGCAAACAAGCATCATAATTACAGTATGATAGTAGGAAAAAAACGGGGGTAGAGAACCCTAAAGGGAACAAGTCCCGACTAGTAGGGTCACCCTTACTTACATAATTGTTGTACTCGAGTGGCAGACCGAATAATTTGTTAATTCTGCTATTTTTTTTACATCTCAATGTAAGCTGTAATCGATGGACCTAATGGACATAATTATCTCGATGTAATCGTAATAGATCTATGCAATATGTATTGTATGTGCGCTTGCCAGATGCAAGTAAAGGCTACTACTTTACTTACTTACCACGGGTATGTAGGCCTACTTCTGGTCATGTTTAACCTGTGTTAGAACAATGCACGTTAAACAGGAATGCTCAACAGCCAATTCTTCCTAGCTTTCTCTTAAAAACTATGATAGTGTCCACCGAGACAGCACTACAATCCAAACCATTCCACAGGTCTACAGGTAATTGAAAAATTACTCAGAATTCTAGAAACCAAAGAATTTTGCTGTGACTTAATTTGCCTTAGAAAAGAAATTCTGCAGTGCAAGAGTTGTAGACTTCTATAATAGTTTTGGATTGAAGTGCTATCTCAGTGTACACTATCATAGTTTTTAAGAGGAAGCTTAGGAGGAAATGGCTGTTGAGTATTCCTGTTTAATATGCAGTGTTCTAACACGGGTTAAACGTTTCCTGAACCACTCAACACTTAAAATTTGTTATGTTACCTTTTTGTTTCAATTTTGTTATTATCTAAATTAATCTAGTGACTTTCATAGAGCCGTTATCATAAAGCACAAAGCCTGTAATTGTATTTAAGTGGTCGTAACTTTCTGTTTGCTATGCACAGGTGCTTTATCGACGGTCAGTGCACTTGTGGACACGGTCACTGGCAGCACAAGACTCAAGAACAAGAAGAAAAAGAAGAAGGATGATGATGAGGAGGAGGAGGAGGATCAGCCAGTGCAGAAAGGAACACGGCTAAAGTTTCTAAAATCAGGGAAAAAGGTATTTACCAAGTGCATTTTTTCATCGTGATGATGATGATGATGACAACGATGATGATAATTAATAATAAAATTATAATAATAATAATTAATAATAATAAATAATAATAATCCTCTTCACCTTGAGGCAAAAATTTACAAAAAAATAGTAAAAGTAGTAATAATAACAATAATTATAATAATAATGACATTAATAACGTATGTGGCACCTTTTCATGCACTCGCCAGTTGTGATTTCACACTTTGATGCTCTTGCCTTCCTCAGCGCTTTCTGCAATCCAGAAATTGATTAAATTTAAATCCAGACACTTAACGATATATCATTATTAAAAAATCCTGTTTCAAATGATTTGTTTGTTTGCTCTAGGCATCATTTTTAAAACATGAGGGATCATTTCTATCTGTAGAAAAATGATATTAACCAATAGAGAGACATTATTCTATTTGTATGTCAAGAAATATATTAAAAATTATATTTAAGTATTTTTATATTTATTGAATAGTTATAATAATAGTAGAAAATTACTGATGTTTTTAATTGAATTCACTCTTTGTATTATTCTACTTTAATTTCAGGCCGAAATTAGTCAAAGCTTCAGCATTCCAAAGTTGGCGACGCTTGGCGTGCATCTGAAAACTAGTCCTTCAATGCATTCATTACCAGAGAATGGCACTGGTACCTTGCATGAACATATCAGCTCGAAACCAGCGCAATCATTTGCCACTCCGAATGCCATCGAACGCAAGCTTGATTCACTCTCGAGGTACTGTACACAGTCACACAAAGTTATACGATGCCCTGCATTGCCCTCGTGGGGTGATGATGTTGATGACAATACTATAAAGTAAAGTAACAAGTAAACCTTCCATGTCCCATTTCCAGGCACTTAGTGGATGTAGAAGCATGGGGTGGTGTTCATTTAACGTTCTCGTGCGCTTAAGCAGCTAGTGCCCAGTTAGCTACATTGGTTAGAGCATAGACTGCGTCCCATACTCCTCTGTGTAAGAGAGCACGTGGATTGCAGTTTGCAACCCGAAGGTGGCTTATTTCATAGATTTTAATCTACGGTTAGCATGGTCTGTACACGGGTTCATTAAATGGCGTGGAACTTATTCAAACGGGAAGCGGTGGTAAAGGATCTCACCCGATCAATTCATTGAAAAATGAGCAGGGTCAAGGCCATATATGGTAGCTATATAAAAACATTTGTATGATGTCTTAAATGCCCTACTGCCAGAATGCCTTTGAAAAGCCTCACAGCTCCCACAATGCACAATTTAAGTTGAAGTTGTAGAACTGCGATATGTATACAATAGAGAACGATTTTTTTGAAGGTGCATATTTGGATTTGGACATGGTTTTATGCATCTGTTTTAGGCAGCTGACACGACTTGAACAGAAGATGGGTTCTGACATCACATTGATACTACAGGTGGTCAGTTCCCATAGCAACATGTCAAGCAGGGCCACACCAAGAAATGTCGATTCCAAGACACCTTTGTTAGCAGAAGAGAGCTCTTCTGCATCATCGCGTCACCCTTTAAGAAAAGTGCCATATCCCATTCAGGTCAGGTCAACAATACTCATTTAAAATACCCACTGGAGTACTTAAATCCACCAATATTCATGATGAAGTTCCCATGGCAACATGCCTAACAAAGTCTCAAATAGTGGGTCTGATAGTGTGCTTGTCTCTTATCAAATGATTGCTGCTTTGAGTCTGATGACCATACTCCATGCAACAACTCAGGAAAATCACCATAATCGTTATTATGATCTTCATCATCATCGTTGTCATCAGCATTGCAGACGACGCGTTTGTTTCAAATTCTAGTCTTAAAGTCTAGTCTTAAAAATAATTTTCATAGTATACAAACGTACAAATTGGTATCATTAGATAGGCCTACATTAGTACATTTCGACCGATCGTGTTAAAAGACAACTACTTTGAAGTGACCATCTTTCCGATGGTAGAGTCAAGCTGTTGACTCTAACCCTACGAGTCGCACACATCATTATTGATAAATAGTGCAATTAAAAGTGCAGTTACATACTCAGGTAATTCGAATTTAATTATTCATATTCTGCGAAGAAATCTCTACTGGCTAACGCCTGTCATTCAACAAAGCTAGAAGACTAGGACTGCGCAATGCACTGGCTTCCTTTTGAACAAAACATCCATTTAAAGACATGTATCATGGTCCTCATAGTCCTCAAAAGTAAACATTGGTCAGCAAACTTATATTTCGTCTTTTCTTACACTTGGACTCATTATTATTAGTTTCTCCAAAGGGTTTTAGCCTTGGCTCAGGTTTCGCTCGAAGCGCCCATAAATCGATGCTTTGTGCTTTATTATAAGGGGCGCTATGACAGAAGTAGATTAGATTCGTGCATTGGAAGTCATTGACGGAACCTAAGGGTAGGCTAGTAGGTAACTATAGGCAATTATCAGAGACAATTGGCGGCTATGGGTACGAATAAAGGGTCAAAGTTCAAATGAGGTCATCCAAACCTACTGCGGGTATGAGAGACAGGTCAAAGGTCAAACGACAGCCTCGGGCAAAAACAGATGGCCATTAAAGCTGGGCAAAGTTCATTTCAAGTGGGCGCTCTTCATTTGGGCCCCTCCCCCTCCAAGCCCACAATTATTTTTGGGTGTAAGCCACAGCAGGTACCTACATCAAATTTAGACCCCTTTGGGTGTGAGCCACAGCAGCTGCCTACATCAAATTTAGACCCCTCCATTGGCGCTACAAGGGCTTTGAATATTCCCTAAACACAAATTGAGAGGTTTTTGTAATACATGCAACCAACATGCATATTGTTTTGGGCCTTTCACTCACATAGCCACATAGACAATCTTACCCATTTACACAGTAGGCCATTGCTTTTTGGAGTTTCTACAGGCATCCAATGAGCTTGCAAATCTGAGAATTATAGAATGAGGGACGCAATTAGGGTTGCACGTCACATACACAGCACCAAACCCACGTATTTTTTGTGCAGCCTGGCCACTTCGCAATGAATATTTAGTACTTGCATTGTATTTTCAGCCCTACAAGCTGTTACGCTTACTCATCAAGCATGTGTATTTTCGTTGAATTATAGAAAAAGGGACTGTATTAGGGTTATCTAGGGCTACCTAGGTTTCGTTAGCATTCGCTTGAAGAGGTGTTTAGTGAGTTCTCACAAGCCACAAGCCAGTGTTCATAGTTTGAATTATAGAAAGAGGAACTGAATTAAGTTTCCTGTACTTAAAACTCGACTAAGTTGAGACTCTATTGCACAAAGCGTTTAGCGTGTAGGCCATTACATTTGGCCATTGTACAGGCACTCTATGAGCATACAAGCGCATGAATTATAGAATGAGGGACACATTTACAATTCATGTTACACACAGTGCCAAGCCGCTGTATTTATCATCTCTTTTAGAAAAGGCACGGAAATAGAGCACGCAAGCCTTTTTTCTCCTCTCATCTACTATTTATTATACTCACTAAGCACTTTTAGGTAACATGCTTTTACACATAGGCATTAAATTATACTACATTGAATTATCGAGTCACGTAAAATTAACGTTAGCAACTTGGGTTTTCTCTACACAAGAGGTGGCTATGTCGTCTTACCATTTTGGAAGACAAAGCAAGCTGAGTTTTCAAAAACTTCTTCAATGCATTTTAAAATTTGAGAACTTCTTGTTTGCAAATTTAAAATTTCTGAACTTCTTCTTCCATCCATAACATTTCTGAACTTCTTGTCTGCTAATTTAAAATTTCTGAACATCTTCTTGCATCACTAAAATTTGGCAACTTCTTGTTTACATTTTTAAAATTTCTGAACTTCTTGTTTGCAAATTTAAAATTTCTGAACATCTTCTTGCATCCTTAAAATTTCTGAACTTCTTGTCTGCTTCTCTAAAATTTCTGAACTTCTTCACTGCAACACTAAAATTTCTGAACATCTTCTTGCAGCCTTAAAATTTCTGAACTTCTTGTCTGCTTCACTAAAATTTCTGAACTTCGTCTTGCATCCTTAAAATTTGAGAACTTCTTGTTTGCAAAGTTAAAATTTCTGAACTTCTTCACTGCAACACTAAAATTTCTGAACATCTTCTTGCAGCCTTAAAATTTCTGAACTTCTTGTCTGCTTCACTAAAATTTCTGAACTTCGTCTTGCATCCTTAAAATTTGAGAACTTCTTGTTTGCAAAGTTAAAATTTCTGAACTTCTTCACTGCAACACTAAAATTTCTGAACATCTTCTTGCAGCCTTAAAATTTCTGAACTTCTTGTCTGCTTCACTAAAATTTCTGAACTTCGTCTTGCATCCTTAAAATTTGAGAACTTCTTGTTTGCAAAGTTAAAATTTCTGAACTTCTTGCATCCATAAAATTTCTGAACTTCTTCAGTGCAACTCTAAAATTTCTGAACCTCTTCTTTGCATCCATAAAATTTCTGAACTTCTTCATTGCAGTCACAAAATTTTAGAACTTCTTCGTTGCAATGTTAAATTTCGGAACTTCTTCTTCTTTGCATCCTTAAAATTTGAGAACTTCTTGTTTGCAAATTTAAAATTTGAGAACAACACGTTTGCATCCTTAAAATTTCACTAGCCTACTTGTAGTTTTTCATTCTTCTTAATTTGAGAACTTCACCACTGCTACTTTAAAATTTCAGAACTTGAGGCTTTGCAGCATTTACATTTCACTCCGTGTGGTTTGCTTCTCTAAAATTTGAGAATTTTTAGTTTGCATCATTTAGTTTTCAGAGCTGCTGGTTTTTCAAATTTCAATCTTCAGCTTTTAGATTTCAGTCGTTGTGTGGTTTTCCAAAGGTTGAGCAATGGTATTTTTCTTACTAAACATCCAACTTGCGCACTTTCAACTGTTTAAAAATGAAGGTTTTAATCTATTTGCTGGTCGTTCTTCGCTTGCGTGCAGAAAAGTGGCAGCGAAGCTGCTACTCTGTTACGGCGGTGGCGGTGGCGGCGGTGGCGGTGGCGGTGGCGGTGGCACGGGCCTCCCCTGATCTTACCAATATCCATGGGCGACCATGTCGCTTTCACACTGTGAACATGTCCAAGTCTTTTAATTTTGGAGTTTATACTGCAAACAGAGTATCTTCAGAAAGATGTCAAAAGAGAGATGAGAACTTGAAACGTTGAACTGTGCATTACAGAAACATTCAACTCAGTTGCGAATGCAAAGTTGTGAAAACGGAAAGATGGAAACCATTGCAACATGTTTTAAATTTGCATCTTCAGCACTAGTTTGTTTGAGAGCCGCTTTAAAGTTGAAATTTCTTACTCTCGTGATCATTATACGATGATCAGTCAACGATTCGATATATATTTCTCAACTTTATGCAAAAATGAGATTTAAGCAAGACATGGAGGAGTTTAGCAAGTTGTGTGAGCAATCATCGAATGATAACTGTCATATATGTGTAGACAAAATCAAAGGCGATGATGAGCATATATTAATGAGGTCTGATCTTGTTCGTATGCTGCCTTGTCATTTCGAGGTGTGTGTGTGGAAATTATAGGAGTATAAGTGAAATTTGCCCTGCCGAAGCTGAGTGAAAGGAAGAGAAATCAATGAACTAACGTCTATTAACTCGTAAGCCTGAGACGGAAATGTTTAAAACGTCTATGATTTGTAGAAAATGGAAATAGAATAATGTAGAAATTCTGGCATTGCCTTGCGCACAAGTCGTAACCTGTTCAACATGCACAGCCATTTTACACAACTGCCCATTGTGTGGCGAAAGGGTTGTCGAAATCCTCAGAATATTCATGGTTTAATATTATACCGTTGGTTTGTTCTGAACAAACCAAGACGAGCACATCTTCAATAAAATTTTAATCACATACACTCGTTTCTTCACATATGCACATTAACACTAGGCTAAAATCCTCTTCTTCTTAGAGGTTCTATCATTGCGTCTGTATAGGTACAAGCTACAGCTGCTGCTACACTTAAACAGGTTCTCAAAAAGTTCTTATAATTTTTCATTCTACACACAATTCGCATAAACGCCTTTGATTAATGCCAACGACCAACTCATACTCATTCAAAACTGATAGTGGCTTTGAGTTGAGTGGTGAGCGAGCCAACGCTCCATGTGCATTAGAGCTGCTGGCAAAGATGCTATTCAGAATGCCCATGCTGCTGCTTCTACAGTTGCAGCTTCTACAACAGCTGCTAAAGCACTCGCTCCAAAAATGAAGAGTCTATGAAAATTTGTGTACGCACATGGCTGCAAAAAAAAAAATAGACTTAAAGTTCAGCGCGACTAATCCAGTGGCTAATGGAAACAGATTAATGCGTACCACTTCTATTGCTCAATTGTAATTCGTTAAGTTCATTTTAAAAATGCATGCCAACTCCTCTTGAAGCTCCTAGCGGTCACAGCTGAGTTGAACATTTACGTGGGCTTTAGAGAATTTCAAGTTCCATGGAGCTAAACTCCTCCATGTCTTGCTTAAATCTCATTTTTGCATAAAGTTGAGAAATATATATCGAATCGTTGACTGATCATCGTATAATGATCACGAGAGTAAGAAATTTCAACTTTAAAGCGGCTCTCAAACAAACTAGTGCTGAAGATGCAAATTTAAAACATGTTGCAATGGTTTCCATCTTTCCGTTTTCACAACTTTGCATTCGCAACTGAGTTGAATGTTTCTGTAATGCACAGTTCAACGTTTCAAGTTCTCATCTCTCTTTTGACATCTTTCTGAAGATACTCTGTTTGCAGTATAAACTCCAAAATTAAAAGACTTGGACATGTTCACAGTGTGAAAGCGACATGGTCGCCCATGGATATTGGTAAGATCAGGGGAGGCCCGTGCCACCGCCACCGCCACCGCCACCGCCGCCACCGCCACCGCCGTAACAGAGTAGCAGCTTCGCTGCCACTTTTCTGTACGCAAGCGAAGAACGACCAGCAAATAGATTAAAACCTTCATTTTTAAACAGTTGAAAGTGCGCAAGTTGGATGTTTAGTAAGAAAAATACCATTGCTCAACCTAAGAGATGCAACATTATCAATCTCATAGCCATTCCTCTTTAGCTTTCCAAACTAATAGAAGGCCTGTACAGGCTTTCCTTCATTCGGTTATTTCAGCTAAAAACAAGCAAATTCGAGGAGCGATCCGTCTTAAATTGTGCCATACAAGCTACAATCTTAAGTTTGTCCAGTTCGCCTCTGTTTCTGGATCTAAAATTTGTGAGTTTCTCTCGTTCATGTAACGTTGAAAAATGATGAGTCCATTAAAAGATCACATTTTTAATTCACAGACAGCAACTTTTCAAAGAAGAGACCCTCATACCAAACTGAGATATCTAAAAGTCTGAAAGTTAAGCGATGCAAAGCTGAAATTCTGAAATTTAAAATTTACAATCCACAAGGACTGAAAATGTAAAGGATGGAAAACCACCAGTTCTTAAATTTAAAATTTGCCAAACGAGAAGATCCGAAATTTTAAAGTTGCAAACGAGAAGATCTCAAATTTTAAATTCGCAAATGCGAAGATCAGAAATTTTAAATTTGCAAACGAGAAGATCAGAAATTTTAAAGTTGCAAATGAGAAGATCAGAAATTTTAAATTTGCAAACGAGAAGATCAGAAATTTTAAAGTTGCAAATGAGAAGAACTCAAATTTTAAAGTTGCAATGAAGAAGTTCCAAACTTTTTAAATTCACAAATGCGAAGATCGGAAATTTTAAAGTTGCAATGATGAAGTTCACCAAATCTTTTTAAATTCACAAATGCGAAGATCAGAAATTTTTAAAGTTGCGAAGTGAAGAGAGTTCGGAAATTTTAAATTCGCAAACGCAAAATCTGAATTTTTAAAGTTGCAAACGAGAAGATCAGAAATTTTAAATTCGCAAACGTGACGAAGATCAGAAATTTTAACGTTGCAGAATTTTTAAATTGAGACGAAGATCAGAAATTTTAAATTCTCAAACACGAAGATCGGAAATTTTAAATTCTCAAACACAAAGATCGGAAATTTTAAATTCGCAAACGCAAAGATCTGAATTTTTAAAGTTGGTGTGAAGAAGATCAGAAATTTTAAAGTTGCAAATGAGAAGAACTCAAATTTTAAAGTTGCAATGAAGAAGTTCCAAACTTTTTAAATTCGCAAACGCAAAGATCTGGATTTTTAAAGTTGGTGTGACGAAGATCAGAAATTTTAAATTCTCAAACGCGAAGTTCTCAAATTTTAAAGTTGCAAACGAGAAGATCAGAAATTTTAAATTCGCAAACGAGCAGATCTGAATTTTTAAAGTTGGTGTGACGAAGATCAGAAATTTTAAATTCTCAAACGCGAAGTTCTCAAATTTTAAAGTTGCAAACGAGAAGATCAGAAATTTTAAATTCGCAAACGAGCAGATCAGAAATTTTAACGTTGCCGAGAAGAAGATGAGAATTTTTAAATTCGCAAACACGATGATCGGAAATTTTAAATTCGCAAACGCAAAGATGAGAAATTTTAAAGTTGCACTGAAGATGTACAGAAATTTTAAGGTCGCAAAGGAGAAGTTCCGAACTTTTAAATTTGCAAACGCGAAGATCAGAAATTTTAAATTCACAAACGTGACGATCAGAATTTTTAAAGTTGCTGTGACGAAGATCAGAAATTTTAAATTCTCAAACACGAAGATCAGAAATTTTAAATTCGCAAACGCAAAGATTCGAAATTTTATGTTCGCAAAAGAGAAGATGAGAAATTTTAAATTCACAAACGCGAAGTTCTCAAATTTTAGAGTTGCAAACGAGAAGTTCTCAAATTTTAAAGTTGCAAATGAGAAGATGAGAAATTTTAAATTCACAAACGCGATGTCCTCAAATTTTAGAGATGCAAACAAGATGTTTTGAAAACTCCACTTGCTTTAAAAGCGAAAAGCCTATCGTGTGCTTTGCCAGGCACCTCATGGCTAGAGTAAACCAGTGAAGCTAATTTTAATGCTCACGACTTTATGCCAATTTAGTCCCTCTTTCTATAATTCATGCTAAATACACGAGCTTGGTGCATAAGAGTAAAGGCATGAGCACTCTATTTCAGCCCCTTTTTCTATAATTCAAGGAAAATATGAGAGCTTGCCAGTGTGTGAGTGAAATCAAGCATCGTGTAAAGCCTGTTACAAAGAGCGCTTAGAAGAGAAAAGACATGAGCTCTCTATTTCAAACCCGTTTTCTATAATCGTCGCTAAATACATGGGCTTGCCATTGTGTGTGAACTCATTCATCAATTCTTTAAGTGAATCCTAACGAACGCCAGTTAAAGCTAGTTGATGCTAATTCAGCTCCTTTTTCTATAATGTGTGCAAGCCGCCAGTGTAAACGCATAAGATTGTCTACGTGTGTATGAGTGAAAGGCACAAAACAATATGCATGTTGGTTGTGTGTATTACAAAAATACAACAATTTGTGTTTAGGCCTATTCAAAGAGCTTGTAGTGCCAATGAAGGGGTCTAAATTTGATGTAGGCAGCTGCTGTGGCTCACACCCAAAGGGGTCTAAATTTGATGTAGGCACCTGCTGTGGCTCACACCCAAAAATAATTGCCACTTTGGAAGGGGAGGGGTAGGCACACGCACGCCCTACGCACGCCACCCTCAAATGGCCTCCTTGGAAGGGGTAGGCACACGCACGCCCCACCCATGAAGGGCAACCCTTGGCCAAATTTAATGGGTGTCTGTTTTGCCCGAGGCGGTCGTTTGACCTTTGACCTGTCCAAGGTCTAAATTGGCCCTCATAGCAGCAGTGTGTTTCGATGACGTCATTGGCCCTTTATTCGTACCCATAGCCGAATTGGCTCTGATACAAGCCTATTACTTACTACTGGCCTAGTTGGTTCCACGATTAAACCATCTTTGGGCGTTGTCAAAATCTCGAGATTACTAGTACGTAGCCTACGCCCTACAGTTACTCTGTCGATTATGCCTGATCAGTGGCGTAACAACCATATAACGAGAGTGGACAAAGTCCAGGGGCCCCCGAGGTCCGAAGGGCCCCCGAGGCCCGAAGAACCCCAAACTTTTTAACGTGAGTTCAGCAGAAACTTGAAACAACAGAAACTGTGATGGGCGTACTCAAACTTATAGGCTATCGAGCTCACACATCACGACATCCCTATGCCTTAATTGGCTGTAATTGCGTGTGTGCTGTAACTGCTGTTTGCCGCTCTCCCAGTCACCCTCGCCAGTGAGCGTTCGTTCTCCAAATTGAAAATCATAACGACGTATCTTGGATCCACTATCTCACAGCCTCACAGGTCACGCTTGATGGCCTAACTCTTCTTGCGATCGAAAACAAATGTGGAAAAATTGAATATTGTTGACTTGATAGACTCGATTTGTGAACAGTAAAGCTGGAATAGCCAAATTCATTAAGTAATTCTCTGAAGAACTACAGACTATACATTCTACATTACATTACTGTGTTCCGGACTGTACAGCAGTAGCACGTAGGGCCTATAGGCGGCAGACCAATACACTTCGTTTTATTTTAATTTTTTTAAATCAAGACAATTTAACTTGAATTAAAATATCCTTTGAACTATATTCATCACTTAATACAATCATTAATGAAACCTAGAAAGCTATTGACTATCATACTGTTCATAACATAGTACTTTCTTCGTGATTCTTTATTGAATATGTAATTCTCGGATCATTCTCCTATCTATATACAGTGTTAGTGTAGTAAGTGTACACTGGCTTAGCATGTAACTAGTCTATAAGCCACAGGCCAAATTGGCCAGTATACATTTCGGTTGTATTCTTGTTCTGTCTTGAACTATTAATGTGACTTGAACTATGGATTATTGAGGATAACGTTTAATACTCAATTTTTTAACCAAACTGCAGTATTAAATAGCTCGATGGTGTAATGGTTAGCTTAATTGTTGGACTGTCAGTCGAGAGATCTGGGATCAAATCCCCCATGGCAGAAATTTGGTTCGAGATTTCTGTTCCACGAACGCTCCTATCAAACTCAGCTATAATGTATACTGACCGTACACTGTCGGTGGGAAGATGAGACGGCGAGGGAGAGGACTGGTCACCCACCCTCATATGCTGAGGCTAAGGAAATGAAGTCGCTAACACTTCATACCCATGGCTGCCTCAGGGCTATAGCTTAAAAGAATGTTCCTCCTCCTCATTATTTCATTCCTCCTCATTATTTCACTCTTTAGACTCGTTAATGGGTAAGGGCCCCAAGCTTACAGTGTCCATGGGCCCCCGGCTAGGTTGTTACGCCACTGTGCCTGATGCGCAGGAATTCGAAACTCGGAGGCAAAAGTGAAGGGCAAAAGTTTTGGCAATTTGTCATGGTGAATACAGAGTTTAAGAGCTAGGTCTAGAGACTTTTAGAAAAAGCCAAAGGTCCACTGTCACTGGTAGTGGCCAATAGTTCGATGTTTACATGAAATTAGTGGTGCGGTGTTCCGATGATCAATCACATTGATGTTCACATTGTTATTAGATATGAGAAAATCTGCCCAATTTTTTACAGATACGTAGTAACGTATGATGTAGTTTAGTTCATGAATACGCAATCAATTTAGGTTAATAAATAAATATTATTCAAATCGACACTTGCGTTCTAGCGATATAATCGCCAAAATGGAGCCTTGTTAACTGCACCCATAGAAACGACCAACGACAACTAAGATTTTAGTAATTAAGAGAAATTAAATGGAGTTCGACATTATTAGACGATCTGAAGACGAAAAGTGCAATTAAGGCAATCGAGGTCAGGCATTAATTAGTTTTATAGCTTGGTGATTAATAAATGAAAATGTTATGCCGCTTGCTTGGTGTTTTGAGATCCTGAGTGGTCGATCAGCCGCCGCACTTGAACCTGAATGTAAACAACCTGCGAAGGAAAGATTGTTTTATTTCTTAGGCAGAGTTTAAAAAAGAAGTTAAAAGGACTGTTTAAGGAAAAAATACATTTTTATACAGATTCGTTCCAGTTCACGAATTCACGAGAATGGTGAGTCGAACTCCCAAGCGCTACCCTTAAGCTAAGCACAGCTTATTCACGAGCACTGAACTTATCTTGAACTAGTCTGTCTTGTGGAGGTTTAGCTGTCCTGGACCTTCTTCCGCACAGCATTACTGTAAGCTCTTTTTTCTTGGTCCCTATAGTCCAATCATTAAAGGCCATGGACTCTCATGGCACTCCTCTATTGGAGTCAATGCCACATGTGACATGATATGAAACATATGACATGACGTAACATTGATCTTAATTGGTTAAAAGCTGTAATTACGTTCACTGTCATTGAAACCATTCCACGAATCTACATCTGCTCCCCCAATGTTTCTGTCAGTTATTTATATTAAATATTATAATATATAATGGTATTAATGAATGAATGAATGACTTTCAAAGCTGCGGTCTCCCTTGTTCATGCACTTTTGCTGCTGACTACTGCGCGTCCATCTTCACTGGACTGAGTGGTCTCCTGCAGGTTTGGATTGAGAGGTTGAAGCGAGTTCACCGGGCTGTGGCGCGACTCATCAGTGGATTTGCCAAGACCGACCACGTATCCCAGTGTATCCGTGAGGTAATTGCACTGGCTTCCTTTTCCAAAGCGCATCTCATACAGGATTGCGTCCTTGGTGTGACAGTGCTTATCAGGCTGGGCACCCTCTTACCTGCGTGAGCTTTGCCGCCCTCTTTCCTCTTGCACAGGCTGCCAAGCACTGTGCTCCTCTGCCCACGGTGACCTGGCGGTCCCATTCATCTGCTCTGTGACAATGCGGAGCTGTTCCTTCTCTGTGGTTGGTCCAACAACATGGAACACGCTTCCCTTAGCTTTACGACACCTCCCATACAATTCTCAGTTTCACCAACTGTTGAAGACATTTTTTCCACATGGCTTGGGTTGGGAGCCCTCTTAATTGAGATCTTGAAGGGCGCTATATAAATTTTGATTGATTGACAAGATTAACACGTCCCAGACATCAATACTTGAATCAGAGGTAGGGTCAGTTGCTAAGGGAGTGGAGATGGGCAGCCAGGGGCAAAAGCTAAGCAACTGATAGATTCACAGGATAGAAAGTGTTAAGTTGTCACATGAAGAATGAGGTTGTTGGAGCAGACCTTATAGATAAAGGTATTTTATTCCAGACAGTGGGTGAGGCTGGGCTGGTATGTATAAAGTAGGATAGAAACAGGGACAGCTTTTATTTCCTGAGCCTGGTATCTTGTTAATAACTCTGTCAGTTAGGTGGATTCTAAGTATTTTATTCTCTGGAAGCGCCAAACATAAAACCTGTTCAGTTGCATAGTAGCCTATATTATACACGCACATGTGTGTATATCAATGTGGAACGTGCTGCCCATGGAACTCTATGCTCCAGAAGTTTCTATCCGTTGACTGTGATCATCAAGTACAGGTCTTCTAGCTGAGCCACGATGCAGAACAGTTATGGGCTCTCGTGCATTCCACGCCTCTGCTCCAAAGGAATGGAATCGACTACCACTCTCTCTCTTCGTAGCTCAAATTCACTTCCTTCCTTCAAAAGCGACTCAAAACTCACTATTTTCTCCTTGGCTTTCAAGGATTTGGAAATATAAGTGCATCTTCACCTGGCGGCTGACTATCCGCGCCTCAGATTCACATTTCGGTGTGACCTTACGCGTTACAAATTTATTTAATAATAATAATAATATTTAATAATATTTAATAATAATCGAAAGCTTCTGGAAGAAATTAAAGACTTGACCTGTTCACGACATCTTACTAAGTGTACATCTTACTAAGCAGTGAAAGGGTTTGCAGTGTATGTAGTAATATAAACTTGTGCTTTGTTAAGCTTCATATAAATATGATAGTGTATCTGAAAATTTATATAGCACCATCTGAGAACCTCACAGAGGCACTGTGCTGTTAGTACTGTTATTGTATTTAGTGTAATATAACAAGTATTAAACGTGGTACATGCATAATGGCTTTTCAGAGGTTAGGGGTGAGAGTGTACCAAAAGTGACTTGGAGACCAATGTAGCTTGTCTTTAAAGTGTTAATCAAATGATATATTCGATGTTCAGACAAGAGCCTCTTGTCTTGAGGCTATGTCAAAATGTGTGAGATTTAGATGGACTTTGTCGAACCAGATCTTCAGTGTGCCTGCCGTAAGTCCTCTCGGAGGTGTTATACTGTTGGTCAAACGACACCACAGCAACGCGTATTAAGTAGGCGTGAGATGCATTATCAGTATCAAATGTAGTTTGTTATGGATACACTGTAGGCATTATTGAATGTTCCATGAAGTCAATATTGAATTTACTATAGTCAGTATCGATTGCGCTGTATGGTCTGTGTTGAATTAACTGTAGTCTTTGTTGAGCATGCTGTAGTTGTGTTGTGATGGTTGTGCTGCTGAAATTGATGACGAATCAATTACGTTCATGACAATGGTTACGGTGCTGTTTGCAATAGACCAAAGCAGACGGTATTGATGGATGTTGCCGACTATGAGACACCAAATTAATAAACCGCAGTAAATGTTTCTGTTTATTTCCGTAACCATGCGTCCATTCACTTGATAAACATTGTGGCCGGGTTGGTGACCGGGTTTGTCCATGGGACTCTGCTATCCACAATTCGGCCGCACATTAATAGCCGCCATATGGTCTGTCATTAATTATTGATTAGATGATTGGCCAGTTCTCATCGATGACTAAACCACGCCCTGTTTATTAGCGTACAGTCAAACCTGGATATTGCTGTCTTTTGAGAGGTCCTGAAAGATGCCACAACTTGACTTTGCCCGGTAGATTATGATCTTGATTGTGGTTTGCTTGAAGTGACCCTCGACTGATTTTTATTATTATTAATTATTATTAAGTATTAACTTTTATAGTGCTGGTGTATAGTTCACAAGGTCTCAACTGATGACACACCAAAGCAAAACCGTCATCAGGTCCATCTTATATTTAGGGTTGTTAAAATCGTTTTTTTTGGCAATCCGAATTTCGGTTTTAGAAATCGATTTTAAACCGAATTTCGTTTTTTATTGGCCTTCATAGAAAGTTTAATATATTATTATATAATGCAAGTTATTTTATATATTAGGTACCGTAACGTACGTTAATAAATACCTTCTTATCTGCCGGCTATATTCGATGAAAACAATCGTAAACACTAAAAGAAATGCATGAATTAATTCTTTCTGGCATTTCTTGAAATTTTCACTACGAAAATGATTTTTTTAAAATTCGAATTTCGTTTTGTCAATAATAAAACCTAATTTCGTTTTCAAAACCGAAATTCGGATTTCCGAATTTCGTTTAACATCCCTACTTATAATAGTAATAATAATGATATTACTACTAATAATAGGGTTGTGGAAGTTCATGATTAATTAATCGATTAATCGTTGAGTGAACCATTGTCTCTCTGTATGTCTGTGTCTATTTGTCTGGTTGTGTCTACACATGCACCTGTCTGCATACTCCATCATAAGAACATATTTCGTGCTTTGCGGTATGGTGTCTGTTGTACCTAGTATTTAGAATTTCGATGCAGTAGCAAGGATTTACTGTATTTGTTGGTCGAGGTGCTAAAAGGGTGTGCAGTCTGACTTAAAATTACTTCATTCCAATCATCATTGATCTGAAGTGACTGATCTGGCAAGCCTGCGATGTGTAACTGTCTTCAGACTATCTTTATAACTCGATGCTGTACATAATGATTAGTTAGTCACCATGCCGTCATCACTGATGTGTGGATATTGTGTAATTTTTATCTCGCTATTTCTACTCTACAACACCAAATGAAAGTGAAGTCGTGGGAACCAGCTTATCTACAGGCGCTCAGTGAAAACAGAGTCTATAGGCAGGTAAGGTCAAAATTGGTTCCAGGTAAAGATCCAAAGGTCAGGCGGACAGAGAATTGGATGGCTATGGTGGATGGTGTTTAGAATTGGAATGCAAGAGAGGTAAGGGAATGAGGTGGAATCAGAGTAGGATTTGTGTGAAAGGAGTGTTTTCAGCTTCGAGTGGAAGACCTGTGCAGAGATATAGCACGAGGTGCAGTTTGGTAAGTCCTTAGGATGGATCTATAATTGTCATTATTCTGCCGGGAGAGTTACGATTATTAGCACTTCACTAGCGACAAGCTGCATTATTTTCCCAGTCGCTTTTAGCACACACTTGTCGTTTAAGCGTTAAATGAACTCTGCTTTGAACGTTGCTTTTAACAGTAGTGGCATGTAGTAAATTGTACTGAATTTATTGGTACTGTTTTCCCTCTAAGTCCGAAATTCAGGGCACAGGTTTCTGAACTTTCTGCGTGGAAAGATATTTTTGGACAAAATTATGTTGTTTGACCGATTTGTTTTGGTGCACGAAGCCAGAAAATGCTGCATGACTGCAGATTAGAGGAATGCTGCTTTGGATCCAAGTTAGGTTAAGTTACTTTTCTTGGAATGGCTTCCCTTCCTTGTTGCATGTACATTTCGAATGTTGGCAATTGTGTTTGCAAATTTATATAGCGCCATTTTAAAAGTGGCTCGTCAGAGTGCTCCTGGCCTAGCTATGAAACTGCAATTGAATAGAATGGTCTTTTAGTGCTTGTGGAAAATAACCTGACGAATATATGGCATCGTGCTACTGTAATGAAGCTCTAGTGACACCATATATATATTTATTTCGACGTATCTGATCGTGAGTGCCTCGGTCTTATCATCTGCCACCCCCGCGTGGTTGGTTTTCGTGGGACGGCATGACAAAGACAAGTTTGAGGCCTTGATGCGTCGCTTGATCCGCTATCACTCTTCCTGGAGATTCCCTGTCTTTTGAGCAGCTATGCTTAGAGGCAGATTCCCGCCTCTTTTCATGGATCCTGGCAGATAAAGGCATGTGTTACATGAATTGCTTCCCCATCAAAACTTCTAAGTATTCCCTTCGCCCCCGTGCTCATGACCATATCATTCCTCCCACAGATAATTTGATGAGTAAATCTTTCATCACTAGGATGATATATACAGTCTGTTAAAGATAGACTGGCTTTCTTAGATAATTATGAGACTGTATTGATTGTACACCAAAGTTCGGTTGGCAATTGGTTTATTAAGGGATATCCTCACTTACTTATTTACTAACTTACTTGATGCGACAAACATTTATTGTTTATTTATTGTCAGGATGCTGTATACTTTTTAACTGTGTTTATAAGATGTCTGTAGACCAAAGTGCAATTAGCAATTAGCTAATAAACAACATACTTACTTAATTAATATATGTGTTTTAAACGCCTTCAGATATGTTTAACTTTAATATATATAATAATAATATAATATAATATTTTTTCTTTAATCAAGCGCCTGACAAACGCACTGCACTGTACATTTACATGTTATGCAATTGAACAATCTTAACTACTAACAGAACAGACAGCCTGCAATACACGGCGCTAATAGCAGCCTACGAAGCAAATCCGCCCTACGGGACTCGAACTCGGTACCTCTCGCTCTCTTAAAAAATTAATTTTTTTGTCCCTGAAAAACTACTAACAGAAAAATAAATTGAAAAATTAATTTTTTGGTTTATAAAAAAATTAATTTTTTGGTTTATAAAAAGAGTGCAAAATGATTATTATTATTTTTATTATTATTATTATTATTATTATTGGTATTAGTATTATTTATTTATTATTATTATTTTTTTGCCCCGAGGTAAACGTGATCCCTCAGGGACTGCAAGATTGATTAAATTGTTTAAAAGATTTTATTATCATTATTATTATGCATGGAAATGACATTGTTCTTTCGGATTAGATTGTTATGGTGAGACTCCATTTTATACTCCATGTTAGTATACTGACACATTCCATCTCTTTCTGTGTTGGCATGGTAACATGCTGATACTCTGTTCCGTGTTTGAGATCACGACGTGTCGGGCATGATATGCCAATTTTGCTGAGGTTGGTTACTCGTTTTACACCGCTGGCAAGTCATGCTGATTGAATGGACATGAAGTCATGCGAGATTTTCAGGGACAAAAATAACACAAACTAAAACCACTGTTGGAATTTTGTGTCGGCGTTTGAAACTTACACCGTGTTTCGCTCTCTGTATTCTTCGAAACATTTTTGACGACAAATTGTCTGTTTGTTCGTACCTTAGCTGCACCTAGCTCCTCTTCCCAATTCGTGAATTTCCACTTTTGATATATAAAAAGAGTGCAGAATTATTATTATTATTTTATTATTATTATTATTAGTAGTAGTATTATTTATTTATTTATTTATTTATTATTATTTTTTTGCCCCAATGTAAACATGATCCCTCAGGGACTTCAAGATTATTTAAATTGTTAAAAAGATTTTATTATTATTATTATTATTATTATTATAGTTATTATTATATTGCCGCAAGTTATACAGGATCCCTCAGGGACTTGAATATTATGTATACTGAATGTCTGGAAAGACCTTATTTGTCTTCTCCTGACAGGTGAAAGTGCCATTGAAGGCCACCACGTTAAAATTTTGTATCTTCAGCGAGATACGTTGGAACAGAAAAGTGGTTTCCCGTGGTTCCCCTTAATGTTGCTTAGTTTTTGTCCCAGGTCTGAAAGGAAGGTCAAGCCTTCGTTGTTGATCGGGCCCAGGCTTTCGAAAGCCAAAGGGACATAGAAATGTGTTGATAATAGTTTGTTATATTTGCTGAGTGTGCAGGCCGATGCTACTCTGAAAGCTAAATGTAGGGCACCAGCTTATTCACGAGCACTGCATTGTATCCAAGGGGTTGTCCAAAGATTGATGTCCAGTGGAGTATTGAGTCCGGTTGCCAGAGAGACCAGAGAAAGGACGCAGAGAGACCAGAGAGAGGCACAGAGAGGCGCAGAGAGATCAGGGAGAGAAGTCAGAGTGATTCTGTATTTACTCCTGTTTCAAAGGTCTTGTTTGTCTGTGTTGGATTTGTAATGTTTGTCTTTGGATCAATGTTTCTGTTCTTGTAATAGTTTCTTTACGCTTCTGTGTTGCTTGTCTGCTGTTGGTGCTGTGCTGTGCTATGGGAATAAATCTTGTGTTGGTGGTGGATTTTACGATATGGAACTGCCCGGAAGTTCATTCGATATTGTGTTCAGATCTACTTATTCTGGTTGTCATAGGCAGTGTCTGTCTGCCTGCTTGTCTGTCTGTCTGTCTGTCTGTCTGCCTTGCCTGTCTGTCTGTTTGACTATAGCAGATAGTTTCTCTGATTTTGAGTCTCCTTGTCTGCATGTATCTTTTGAATGTATGCCTGAACCGTTCTCTCTGAGTATCATATTGCATTAATCGTTGACCAGGCATAAAACGTCGAGTGAATAGCCATTTCAGACGCCTGTCTTATTATTTCTGGACATTGTTTTAACAGCTTGAGTTATTAGAACTCACTCGGGTAAAAAAAATAATAATAATAATAATTATAATAATAATATTAATAAATAATTATAATAATAACAGAGAGCCCTTTCTTCCTGCCAGAGCCTGACGAGTCCTAGCTAAAACAGGCATTTGCAGTATAAGTCCTAAAGTATTTATACATGTACTTCAGGCAGAAAAATACTGTCAGATCATAACAGCAATAGTAGTAGTAGTAGTATATATATTTCCTTTATTGAAACGTTAAGTTGACAAACCGCAACTTAGTACAGATAGATAGAAAGAAAAACAAATGACTAATAGTAGTAGTAGTAGCAGTAGTAGTAGTAGTAGTAGTAGTAGTACTTAGTAGTAATAAATAGTAATAATTATAATAATAGTAGTACTTACAATTGTTACTGGAATGAGAACAATGTGAAAATAGGCAAGTCTTGACACAGTGAATGCAATATTCCTGCCAGCTACAGTAACTAAAACTGAAGCACGTGCTGTACTGTGACTGTGTTACAGGAAACTGTCAAAGTCTGCACAAATTAGTGCTGATTACTGTTTTCGTGTGAAACCGAACGCCGGTAGTGCTTTTGCGCATTTTTGGTAAATAATTATTTCATTTGTTGAATTTGTTTATGTGAGTTGTTGTTGTTGTTTCTATGTAGCTTTGGTCATTTGATGCTATTTTTTACATTTGATATCGTTTGATGTTAAATTGCCGAGGAAGGAAGTGCGTAGTGTTTGGGTTGTCTTCTACCATTCGCTCTGCCTTCAATAATTGACGCTTGTCATGCATGCTCTCTGCTGTGTTGTTCTGGTAACACTAAGTGGCATTGGCAATTAGTCTTTCAAATGGCCAGTTTCAACATATGGACATTCAGTTGGCACGCGGCGTTGTTTGTGTCTTTCCAGTTCGTCTGACCGACCAACACCTGGCGTTTGAATGAACCGCCGCGATGCAGGAGGTCAATGTTCAGGTGGCCGTCAGAGTAAGTGACACCGATTATCGTCTGCTTTTCGATAGCTTTCCGAAAGGACTTCTGAATAAATGAATGTAGCAGAACTACTTGTTGGTTCATTGCCCTGTGCTTGATGATGTTGCACTTGGTCATTTGGTTGTGATGTGAGTGTTAATGTACACGTGTTTCTGTAGTGATGGTCGTGAATATTGAATGTGGTCCTCGAGAGTACTTTTGTGAGACTTGCACTTGGGTCTTAGTATGATATGTACCTACTCTGATTGGCTACGTTGGTTTGTGAGTACGTCCCACGCACCTTTGGGTGTGAGGATGACGTTTTGCATACCACAGGTGGCTTATTTCAGAGATTTAAATCTCAGGTGTACACTGGAACTGGTGTAGAACCCATTGAAACGGGCAGCGGTGATGAAAGATCTTGCCATATTCATTGAAAAACGAGCAGGGTCTAGGCCAGTGGTTTCCAACTTGTTTGTAGTGACGGAATTTAACACAGAGCACTCATTTGAAAGTGAATTGTAAGTGTATATAAGTGGAAATAAGCAGATATAAGTTAGCGGGTACAAGTGGATATAGGTTGATATAAGTGGATATAAGTGGAAGTCAGTGTATTTAAATGGATTTAAGAAGACATAAGTGTATATATGTGGACATGAGTGAATATAAGCGTGGATATAAGAGTGGATATATAAGTACGGCCATAGATATTGTATAACGACGTATAAAATGTAACAATACATTCACGTAATAATGTTAATTATTTAAACATGAAATAATGTCTAGCAAGAATGACTGAAAGCTCTGCTCGTTGCTCATCCTTTTGTTAATTGAGACAGTGTTTTTAAAATTTATTTACTAACTGCGATGGAACCCTTGGCCGACTCCAGCGGAGCCTAATGGTTCCACAGAATCCCGGTTGAATACCACTGGTTTTGGCCATACAGTCACTAAAGAAAAACATTTACATGTAACTGGATCTGTAGAAAATGCAATTTGAGTGTCCAGAAGTGTTGCTGTCCTTATCCCTATCGGATTTTGGACACTGCGTTAGCTTGTTGATAAGGCTTGCTTATTAAAACACGAAAGTATCCCTGCCTGCTAAGTTTTTGGAATTTCTGTACTGAAACTGTTCAACACCTGTTGGCCCACCAAAATCCAGACTGACTAACTGATTGACTGAGAACAAGAGAGAGACGGAGGGGAGGGAGAGGGAGAGAGGAGGAGAGAGGGGTAGAGGTAGATGGAGAGGGGTTGAGAGAGGCAGACGAGAGAGAGAGAGAGAGAGAGAGAGAGAGAGAGAGAGAGAGTAATGCAGACGGATAGAGAGCAAAAGAAAAGACAGACAGACAGACAGATACAGAGACAGAAGCAAACAGGCAAGTATAAAGAGGTACATCAAGAGATATTCAAATTAACGGATAATGGCAACGAGTCCTGATAAAAATGTAAAAAAATGAGCAGGAAACCGACTTGTGGTATCGTATTCTTTGCAATATCGATAACAGCGCATTGGATTTCAGTGGTGTGTCACGTCTGGTTTCTACTTTCTAAAGGGAAAGCATGTGCAAAACTGCATGATATGTAGTCTCAAAGTCTCACCTCTTCTAGAATAACTACCTTGGCTTATCTGATCCTCCACCGTAAAAAATTCTTGGCCTATAGCAGTGGTTCTTAACCTTTTCAAGGGAACCGAACCCCAAGAGAAATCCATGACCACTCACCGAACCCCTCAAGTTTGAACAATAATTTTTTAACTAATGGGAACAAAAGGAAATAAAAAATTGTACCAAAATGTGATACAGTATTAATACATTCAATACATGAACTACTAACAGTTAACTATTTATATAAAATAAAAGTCGAAAATAAAAATAGAATAGCAAATGATTTTTCACTCACACTCACGGACCCTGAATATGTATATATTTCAGAGGACCTCTGCCGAACCCCTGGCACAGGCTCACCGAACCCCAGGGGTTCGGTCGAACACTGGTTAAGAAACACTGGCCTATAGGAAACCCGCCTTGGCAGCTCTTTTGCCTCTTCTCTGTGGTATCTCTGGCCACCCGACTTGGATCTTTACTTGATGTCTCTGGCCCTATAATAATAACAGTGACAATTTATATGGCGCCGTAACACAGCCATGCCGTTACAAGGGCGCCTCGCAGTCAACTAACAGCAGGGTAGGCCTTCGAGAACAAATAAGTCTTGAGTCCAGATTTGAAGGAGTCAAATGTGTTAGCCGCTCGCAGGGCAGGAGGAAGACCGTTCCAGCATACCTATGACTTGAGGCTCGTGATTAGGGTGGTGCCGTGCTTTGGAGTTTACGATTACGTCATGAATTCCGTGGAACCAGTCACCAGTCTGTTCTGGTGAAGAATTTCAATTGCCTTCTCTGCAGTCTTGGCAGTGATGTTACGACTTTTCCCCGAAATCTTTTATCTTCCTTCGTCTTTTGTTGCTCGAATCGAAACCTCTTCATTTGGAGGAACGTGCTCTGATTTCTTCCTTGGGTTCAACACCCCGTTGTTGTCGGCTGTGTGGGATGGGGCGGGGTTACTCATGATAGAGTGTGATTGTGGGAGTAACCATGGGTGTTTTCCAATTACGTAGGTCCGACCTCTGCTTCCAAAGGAGAGGCTGGCAAATGAAGCCATCTGCGTTAAAATTCTGCCCAATACCAATCAGCTGGTTATTGGCAAAGACAAAGCTTTCACCTTCGACTACTGCTTATCACCGAAAGTCACTCAGGTTGGTCACACCCACTAATTTACTCATTTTGTGTTGATGAGCATTATTAATTTTTTTATTACAATAATAATTATTTGTAATTTATCTAAAGTAGGTATGATCACCATGAGTCTTTTTATTATTATTTTTTTTTGCCCGAGGTAGATACGATCCCTCAGGTGATAAAAAAATTGTCCGGAGACAGAAAAAAATGATCGTCTAGAATGGTTACGTCTCCTCCAATTCAGGCATAAAAAACGTGCCACGGAACTCGACAGTGTTGAAGCACTGGGTAATTATTGAGAGCCGCTGAAACAGATAGCTAGCTTCTCGAGTGTCTCCAGATATGCGAGTCAGGTTGTGCCCCAGGTCAGATGTGAAAGACCGCTGTTATTATTATTATTATTATTATTATTATTATTATTATTATTATTATTATTATTATTATAATTTGTTATCAGACTTACAGAAATTAGGGGAGCATTGTTTTGGATTGTCTAGTCTTTGCTCTTCACAGATGATTTTACTTCTATCAATGAAAGAGTTACTAAGAAAAGTGATTGCATTGAAGTGCTGTACAGCTATAGATAAGCACTGATAAAGGACTGTGGTCTTCTTATTCAATTCAATTCAATTTATTGATCCCAAATCAACAACAAAACAAATCACACAATCAGGTGAAATAAAGTACGAAAATTATAAACGAGTAGCAGCATAGCACAGATTGTATGTTTACAGGTAGTTACAAAACATAATTGGATGTTGTTGTCAGTGAGAACAAAAGGCACCCAAAAGGGACTAGTCCCGCTAAGAAGGGGCCTGTTGTTAGGAGGTAAGTAGGTATTCGACGGCGGACGCTGTATAAATATCATTATTATTTTTTAATTAATGTTGCTCAAACAAGCTTCGTATGTGTTGTAAGGTGAACATTCAGTGGGCCAACTTATCGCACAGCACCACGGACAATTAAAACTGTCAACGGGTAAGAAACGAAGATGAGGTGGACAGAGTTAACAGATTCCTTAACGGATGGCTGCCGAGCGTAGTGTCAATATACTTTTCTGTCAATTGACCTTGCATATGAAGTGTGTAATCAGGTAAAACCTTGACAAAAGGTGTCCTGAGAGGTGACTTGAGAGGTGGCCTCTCAGATTGAAGGGTTAGCAACTTCATTTTCTTAGCTGTGAAGTTGAGTGACTGGACTGCCGTATTATCTCTGGCTGATATCCATCAAGTCTTCACACAGATGAAGATGATGTGCTTTCAGCTGTCCATCACAAACAGTCATGAATTCTGTTTTCAGAAACTACGTGACCCCAGAGGCGAAAATCTATGCATAACTTTGGGGGACAGAGTACCTACATGGGCCAGATTTGGGGGGACAGAAGGGCTTAAGTCAAAACTTTGGGGGGACAGTCCCCCTCTCCCCCCCCCCATGATTTACGCCACTAGGGTCAGTGGGACTTCTTGTCCCTTCTGGTCTCACCTTTGAATGCCTACTAATACTTTATTTCAGTGATTGTAATATCGATTGTTATTATTGGTGTTCAATAAACTGATTGATTGATTGATAACTGTCCATCAGGAACAGTTGTATCAGAAATGTGTCGATCCTCTGGTCAAGAGCTGCTTTGAAGGCTACAATGCAACAGTCTTTGCATATGGACAGACGGTTTGTTTTATTGTTTTATGTTTATTTTGCCATTAGTTAGTTTCCCTTGAAGCAGCAATATGTGAATTTCTGATTGCAATTACAATTACAGTTATTACTGTTTACAATTACAGTTATTACTTGTTTACGATTACAGTTATTACTTTCTACAATTACAGTTATTACTCTTTACATTTACAGTTATTACTTTTTAGGATTAGTTATTACTTTTTTTAACGATTACAGTATTACTTTGTACTATTACAGTTTTTACTTTTTACAGTTACAGTTATTACTGTTTACAATTACAGTTATTACTTTTTATTATTACAGTTATTACTTTTTACAATCACAGTTATTACTTTTTATAATCACAGTTGTGCAATCCATCGAAGGAAGAGTTTAAGACAAATTGGCAGATGTTCTTGAATGCTGTGGATCACAATGGCCTTGTGAAGCAGTGGATTATTTTTGTATTTTCCAATCAGGGTTCTGGAAAGACTTACACCATTGGAGGAGGGAGCCTTCTGACCCAGACTGAGGATGAACTGGGAGTTATACCGAGGGCTGTGAAGCAAATTTATGATGCAATACAGGTGAACTACTGGTGCTTAACAGATATTAATGAAAATGGAAAAAATTATAATAATTCTGCCTAGCTCTTTACCTCCTATAACACAGATAAATAGTAGCCAAAGAGTTCTTAACCTTCTGGAGCTTCATTAAATTGGACTTAATGATAACATGTGACTTTTTACTCGTCTCTAAAAACCATTGTTTCTAGCCGCGGCTGGCCTGGGAGCGCTGAGTAGGTATCTTGAAGGGTGCTATATCAAGTTCATATTGATTAATTGATTGATTGGTTGATTGATTGATTGACCTTCCATTTCTGCAGAGTGACAACAGCCGTGCTTACACTGTTAAGCTGTCCTACTTTGAGATCTACAAGGAAGAGCTAAAGGATCTTTTGGATCTGGAAAGTCCGACAAAAGACCTTCACATACGAGAGGACAACAAAGCCAACACAGGTAGGATGACCATCAATCTATCTTAGCAAACTAAACCACATTTGTGGTTTTAGATGTTCTCATAACACATACATGTATCAAGAATATCTATTAGCCACTCATAATTGTTCAGTGCTATCAGTTAGTGATTGGATAGTGGTGCTTAATATTTGAATAAATAATAATAATAACTGTTTGGTGTGCATGTCTTCAGTGATAATGGGTGCATCAGAGCTGGAGTGTGAGACAATGGATGAAGTGATGCTCTACCTGGAAAGAGGTTCCGCTAGCAGACGCACTGGATCCACACAAATGAACGAACATTCGAGCCGTTCACACTCCGTCTTTACCCTTCTCATTGGTAACAAGTTCAATTAAACCTTTAAATGCAAAATTCTACCAGACTGAGCATATTGACTTTATCTAATGTAATTGTATTGTAAATCTATGAAATTTCTCAGCACTACACAAAAGCCGTGGAGACCAGCTTATTCACTGGTGCTATATCAAATCAAGTCTGCAATAGCCATGTTGTTTTGTCCGTTCCGGTGCCAGGTCAGAATCCGGGGAGGTCAAGCCGAGGACACGGCAAGGTGCTACAGTGGTAATCGGTGATGATGGTGGTCGTGTGGTGGCAGAGGAAATAGAATCAGGATAATAATATTAATGTATTTGTTTATAGGTTAAGATCAAATATTTTCTTTGGCACTTTGGCATTTAAAACTCGGTGTTTAAGGTTGAAATCTCAGCATAAACTCAGTGTATGTATGCAAGTATGAACATATATATGTATGTGGGTTCATTTGTATGTATATAATATATACATATATATATATATGTATGAATGTAAGTGTGTGTATTGCATATCCTGTGCAACATATATAATTTCTGTTTGTATCGGAATGAAGATGTCTTGCTGTTTGGACTGTAGAGCAGAGGTGGTCCGATGCCGACGGCTCACAAAACGATTTCCAAAAACCAAATCAAGAGAGGAATGGTGATGCAGATGCAATGATTGAAGAAAATTTTGATGGTAGGGTCACAAGGTTCCTTCTACATACATACATACATACATGCACACATATACTTACATAACAGGTTTATACATACATCCATATGTACATACATAAATACATACATGGATATATACAGACATAAATACATGCTTATGTACATACATGCGTATGTACTTACATATTTATACGTATATACACATACATACAATAATACATACATATATACACACATGGGCTGGTTTGATTTTATCTTTCAGCTCTCAATCATTACATGTGCTCGAAATTCCACTTTGTTGATCTTGCTGGATCGGAACGAGCACATCGAACTGGAAATGCAGGCGATCGACTCAAAGGTAAGCAAAAGGACCTTGTCTGGAAAGATGGCACGTTCTATAAGGTTGACAGTACAATGAAATGTACAAAAGGTTCACAACATAGAACATTTCAACCTATCAGTCGTATCCTTAGCACCACTTATAACAGCATACATGTGTGTGTGTGTGTGTGTGTGTGTGTGAGTGAGTGAGCGAGAGAGCGTGCGTGCGTGCGTGCGTGTGTTTGTGTGTGGTATGCTGCCACCAGTGACTAGATATAAAAATATAAAAATTTGTATTTATTAGAAAAAATGTTTTTGCATGCACATTTTTGACCTTCCTGTGGGACAAGAATGTCAGTATTTGTTTGTAAATGTTTCAGAATCCATTCACATAAACTCTGGTCTCTTGGCGCTTGGCAATGTCATCAGTTGCCTGGATGCTGCAAAGTTCCCGGGAAAAACAAAAAGCGGCCCTAACTTCATGACTTTTATTTTCTTTGTGCATTTTTTCATGCATACCCGAGGGCCAGTGACCTCCAAAGTCATGGGTCACTTTACAAATTACATTATGCAATAACAAAAAACGATAAATCGCATATATAATTTATAATTATATATAAAATATTAAGAATGCGTCAACTCAAGTTATAAATCAATTTATTCGGACTCACTGTGATGGTATTATTGCTGTTTATAGTATTAGCAACTTCTTTAAGCCGGGTGCCATTTCGGCTACATGATCTATAATTGTGTCATTATTCAGTTCACTTAAAACATCGGTTTCTGTTGACATAAGCATAAAAGCTTCAAGGTGTGTAGATGACAATGAGCTTCGCAAGCGATTCTTAATGTATTTCAATTTAGAGAAAGATCTCTCACAAGCTACTTGGGTAGACGACAGAGTCAATAAAAGTTTATATGCACTAAAGAGATGCTTGTATGCTTGCCCATAGAAACTGTATTTATGTAGTACAGAAAAGCAGCAAACAGGACATTTTTTGCAAAATTTGTCGGGTTGTTTACTTGCAGAAGGTGTTTGTTGAGAGCTGGTGTCTTCAGTTTGAATTGGAGTGGCTTTAAATAAATCGACTAGATTTCGGCATTTAGCTCCATCTTTACCAAGAATCTTTAGTTTCTTATCTCTTACTTTCTCCGCACCACCTTTACATTTACGTTTCGGATTTATATCACTCATAACCGTAACATATCTTATTTAATTAATATTACTTATTACTAACTAACAAATTTAAAAGAAATTTTATCAAAACAAACTCAGTGGAAGACGCCGGAAGTAGAATGGAAGATGTAAATTCTTATCTAACATGGCGGCCGCTGGCTGTACGGAGCACTGTAGGTAAGTGTGCTCTTTTTCAGTTAATTTCTTTAAAAACCGGTTAACCGATGCCGCAATTGTGTAAAAAAACCTGTATCATCTGTACTAAATTGATTAAATTATTATATCACCGGTCCTGGCGGCCCACCGGGAATCTTCCCGGTGTCCCGGCGGCCCAGTCCACCCCTGCTTGGCAACGTCATCAGTTGCCTTGGAGATTCGAAGCGCAAAGTGGCACACATTCCCTACAGGGATTCTAAGATCACACGGATATTGAAGGTTGGTAGACGTCCAACTTTAAGATTTACACCAATTTTTTTACCAACCTCAGCTGTGTTCTTGGTAATGGTTAGGTAATTGTAGTAATTGCTGGTGTATGCAATGCCTTTATCAGTAATGGTACTTGAACTGCAGGCATGGGCGTCTTGGGTGTGGTACAGACATGATTATAGTGGTCCAAAAGCAGGAGAAAAGATTCTGCCTCATTACATATTTGGCTCAGTGACAATTTTTCTTGGCTGTGCTTATATTTGGGACGTTTTAGGAATAATACTGTATTCAAAATACTACTGCTAATAATGATGCTGAGTTTAATTAGTATCTTGTCTGATGATCTACAGTTTATTTCTTCTTGTACTAGTAGTGCTTTAGTAAACTGTGCTTCATTGTCAGTTGATAAATATGAAATGAAAATATCTGATTTAGAATAAAGAGGCTTTTGGTTGTATCTCATTGCCTCTTATCTATCTGTTGTAGGATTCCCTAGGTGGCAATGCAAAGACGTTGATGATATGTTGTATTAGTCCTGCATCATCCAATCTCGACGAGTCACTTAATGCGCTGAAATACGCCAACAGGGTAGGAAGGACGTCATGTGAAAACTCTTACTGCCACTGGCCTGTGTTGTGTATCAGTGTATCAGTCTGTGTTCTGTGCCACTGGATTTGTTGGATATGTTTGATGCTGTTTGTCAATTGTTATCAACCTATTGGCCTTTTATTTGTCAATTGTTATCGCCTATTGGCCTTTTCTTTGTCAATTGGCCTTTTCTTTGTCAGTTGTTATCAACCTATGGGTCTTTGGTTTGTCAATTTTATCGATCTAGGGGCTTTTTTGTCAATTTTTATTGACCTACCCTGGACCTTTTGTACTTTTTCCATGAACTGTATAACACTGTTTTAAATTGCTACATGATGTCCTTTTGGAAGTCGCTGTGAATGGTCGTGATGTGATGCCTCTATGTATTGCCATATATCTGCTTATTGGACAACTTCAGAGCAAGTTTTTGCAACTGTCTGGTTTTTTATCTTTTTTGAATTCTCCCATGTGAATTTTTTGTTTTGTTTAAAAAGGCGAGGAACATTAAGAACAAGCCAGTTGTTAACAGAGATCCACGATCAATTCGATTTGAAGAAATGCAGTCAGAGATTAAGGCTCTACGAGAAGAGCTGCAGAGGCAGAGAACGTACGCCATAACTTCCGATGTTGGTACGCAGAGGGTGCCAACAGACCCCGACCAGATGCGCCAACTGGAAGACAAAGTTTCCAGGTGACCTATGATCGGTTCTGTTGTAGTTTTCAGTTTTAATGCATTTTTAAAACAGGATCTTAGCTAACAAATATTGGTTAATTTACAGCCCTGTTTGTCCAATGGGTTATGGTCTTTGATTGTGACTTTAGTTGAAGTAACCATCAACTGGTGTCTTGGACATTTTGATCATTTATTTATGTCGAACATTTATAGAGCGCCTTTTCAAGAAAACTTCTCAGAGGTGCTCCCAACTCCAACATGGCTAAAATGAACAGTCGTAAGATGAGAAAAGAACATAGGAGAGAGGGTCCTGGTAGTGGTCCTGGTGCTATAGAAGTCTTTAGATTAAAATACAGCACATAATTAAGAATTATTTTATGACATGTACTTTGAACTAGACATTAAAAATACAGTGCTTGTGACAGTGTTTTTGACACGTCAAGCAATTGTGTGTAATTGATCGCAATTTTAGGCTAGAGACGGAATGCTGCCATTATCGAATGATAGCGGATGAGGCTTACAAGCAGCTGTCTGAGGTGAAGGAGAGAGATCTTATGTCGCGCAGTCAAGTCGTCAGACTTGGAGATTGGTTGGAACTCATGGAAGAGGTTAGTTCATCTTCTCTATCCAAATATCTTAACTGCTCTAACCACTCTGCTGCTATGTTCAATACTGTGTGATATACCATCTTTGTTCATAATGTGTTTAAAAATGCCGACTACAGAATGCAAGAGGCTCACATTAACAAGGCTAAATTGTTCAGAAATGGTCCAAAAATTGTGTAAAAGACACATAACGAAGTGATGCAGAAAGTTAAGAAGACAAAGTATACTGTACTATGTCCGCACCAGTCTCCTGAGACTGTCTACTATGTCCGCAACAGTCTCCTGAGACTGTCTTTTGCTATAAGCTGCAAATTGAACTCTTCCGTAGTGTTGTGATTCATAATGTTCCTCTTGCCAGGCTTTGTTGTACACTTCAGAAGTTTGTAAGGGGAGGGAATTATCAAAGAGCAGTTGTGAGGGAGGGAATTATCAAAGAGCAGTTGTGAGGGAGGGAATTATCAAAGAGCAGTTGTGTTGCATTGGGTTTCGATTTGCAACTGTGCTTGTTACCTTATGTTTTCTTAATTTATTTTATTTTAATATTTACTATTTCTGAATAGAAACTAAATCGTGTGTGTATTTCTAGATTAAAAACAAAGTGCCTGCAACTTTGAGCCAAGAAGTATCGGACAATCAAATCATCTTACGCCTCGAAAGAGAACTCGAACAAGTGGGTGTTTGATCGTTTCGTAGGCGCTTTTTGATTTCTGTTAATATCAAAGTTATAGACAGCTTTTGTCTACCCCAACCTCAGGTAAAATTGGTACCAGCTTCTGCTGGGGTATAGGGTTCTTCTGCGGCTATGGGGGGAAAGGGAGGGTTGAAAGGTGGCTGTAGCAATTGATGTTTAGAGATGGTGTTTTGTACATTGTGATAATGGCCGTAAAGAAGTTTCCAGATTAATGTTGATAAGCTCCTTTTTTAAATTTGCAGTTTTCTTCTCTTTTGGATTACTGCAGAAGATTTAAACTGTTCACAGTTTGGTTTCCAGGTTCTTTTCTTTAACAGTTTATGTCATTTAACATCTTGCATAATATTAAAAATTATTTTATTGTAGAAGGATGCAGATTTTTTGCTGACCCGTTTCATTATTACTATAGGTTGGAATTGTTTTAAAAATTTTCTAGAAATTTCCCACCAATAACTGAAAATCGTATGGTTTTATTGTTTGCGCTGTTATTTGATGCCTTCTACAGTAAATGTTGTCTTTGTTTGATACACAGTGCAAAAGAGATCTCCAAAGCGACGAAGAAATATTTGCAGAGAAAACTCAGGATATTCAGTCTCTGCTTGAAAAAGTTGCAGAATTAGTAAGTTATAGTGTTTGCTAAGGAATTTTGACGTTAATTCTGCAGTGTACGTTTAGCAAAGATATTCTAGCAAATCTTATTAGCCTAGTAATCATTCAACTTGCTTTGTCTTTGCCCCTAACTAACATTTTGAATGCCTCGGTTGCAGATTGTCTGATGATGTTTGTTTCCGTTTTCCATAGGAATCTGCAAATGCAGAACTTCTACAGAGGGTGGAGGAATTAGAAGCATCGGACAAGAATAACTCTCAGCTCATACTTTCTAAGCAAATTGAGCTCGACCAGCTGCAGGCGAGAATTAAGGTGTGTGGGTGGTATTGGTGCTTGGTGTGGTGGTGTGCTGGTGTAGAGATATAGAATACACAGGTGGTGGTATGGCTGGTGTTGGTATAGGTAGTTGTGGTGGTTTAAGTGGTATTTTAGGTGTAGGTGTGGTGGTGGTGGTGGTTGGTGGTGGTGATGGTGGTGGTTGGTGGTTTTGGTGGATACATACATAGATACTTGTACAAGACATACATACATTGATACATAAATTATATACATGTACATTTGGTACATGCATGCAACATGTCTACATTCTGTTGAGCATTCTTCTCTCACTGTGTAGAAAATAGCCTTGGTTAAGCAACATTTTTGTGTATGCAAGTTATCTTTAGACATCGATTATGACTAATTTAATAATGCTGTATAATTGTTTTAGCAGTCAGAGAGTGTGAGGCAAGAAGTGCAGCCTGACGATGCAACGGGTCCGACGGCCCCAAGACAACGGGCGTTGTCAGTTCCTGTTCACGTTTTGGCTAACCGGTTGGCTGCTAAAGAGGCAAGCCTGTAACTAAATTAGTAATAATTTTTTGCAGCATATTGGTCTCTTCAGATTACGCTTGCTCTGTCATTTAACAATTGCACGTTTGCTCCTGCTGAGTGTTATGACCTTGGACAAAAATAGATAAATAAGTGCTTTAAATAGAGGAATAAATGAGAATTTTGGTAAATAAATAAATAAAGGCTCTAAAAACAGTAATAAATAGATATATAAGCTTTAAATAGAGGATGCTTGTGTATTTACAGGCTTGTAGTCGTAACATCCACACAAGTCCCGCCGTCCTAACGTTTGACCGCGTTGTCCAGAACTTCCGTGCGCGCAGCCAACTGTTGGTTGCTCAGCTGGAGGATGAGGATGAGGTGCTGGAGAAAACGTTTCCAGAGGAGGATTTGACCTTCGATGCCAGGTTGTCGGACAGTGCTCCAACCACCAGTAAGACAAAACGGTCGGAAGAGGCAGCTGGTGAAAGCACATCTGAAACGGAAGGAATGGAAGCGGCCAGGTAAATGGTGGATGGATGGATGGATGGATGGATGGGGTGATGGGTAGGTGGGTGGGTGGGTGGGTGGATGTGGCGATGGGTTGGGTGGATGGATGGATGGATGGATGGATGGATGGATGGATGGATGGATGGATGGATGGATGGATGGATGGATGGATGGATGGATGGATGGATGGATGGATGGATGGATGGATGGATCCATGATGGATGGATGGATCCATGATGGATGGATGGATCCATGATGGATGGATGGATCCATGATGGATCCATGATGGATGGATGGATGATTTCAGTTACTTAGAACTATGGTGTGATTTTGATATGTTAACTTAATCATCTATCACACGTAAATGAAATTAGTTCAATTTTCCGCCTTTGTTCATGTTAAGATTTCTGTAGGTTTTGACGACTGTTTGTCACTTTTATGCTTATACTGAATTTAGTGTAATGTCAACATTTTAAAAAATTCTTCATAATTGGGTTTCTTTTCACCCTTTGTGCACTGACGATTCAGGTCATTGCTGACGCGGTCTGACATTCGGAGAGGGACATATCGAGTGAAACGACCTCAGCTGGTTCGTCCTCAGTTGCCGAGGCCAGATGACGATGTCCTTCGTAAATCACAGACCGATGACGAGAAGCTTCTGGTTCTTACCAGTTCTGAACAGGAGTCCGATGGTAATACCGTGTTTAATGGTGTGGCATAATGTCATAATGTAGGTGTCTGAATAATTTAATGTAAATATTTACATTTCTGAGCATTTACAATTACTTTTACACTTATATTTACATTTGCAATTACACTGACACTTACATTACAATTTACACTTATAGTTACAATTACTCAATACTCATACTTACATTTACACTTATATTTACATTTACGATTACACTGATACTTATATTTAAAACTTACACTTACATATACACTTACACTTTTATTTACACTTATAATTACATGTGTGGTATTATACCGTTGTATGTCAAAGTCTTGTGTTGACCGTAGGTTCAAGACTGGATCCGAAGATGGCGATAGACCAGTTGAAGGCAAGCACCACTCAACAGCTGAAGCAGTTGAAGCTGTCCGAGCTAGACATGCGCCAGTCAACTCAGAAGATGAAGGATCTAGCCGTTAACATAAGGTTACATACAAAACATCTGGTTCAGGTACAGTGCAGCCTAGTAAGCAGGTCTTTGTAAGTAAGCAGGTCTTTGTAAGTAAGCAGGTCTTTAGTAAGTAGGTCTTAGTAAGTAAGTAGGTCTTAGTAAGTAAGTAGGTCCTTAGTAAGTAAGTAGGTATTAGTAAGTAAGTAGGTCTTAGTAAGTAAGTAGGTCCTTAGTAAGTAGGTCTTAGTAAGTAAGTAGGTCATAGTAAGTAAGTAGGTCTTTAGTAAGTAGGTCTTAGTAAGTAAATAGGTCGTAGTAAATAAGTGGGTTGTAGAAAGAGGTCCTGAAAATTGTGCCTTGAATATTTGTGACCGTGCATGGAATTACCCGGCCAAAGTCGCGAATACTGAAACCTGGGAAATCGCGCGGAAAGGTCATGAATGCGTAAACCGGTCAAAAAAATGTTTTTGGATAATATTAATTATTACTATTTCAACTATTAAATCCCAAAATGATAAGTCAAACAAAATAATACAAATATTTTAATTTGATTTTTTTGTACATCAGTCGTATCATTTTATTTCTCTGATTTGGCTGAGTCAAGCGTGCGTTTGATTTAATTTCGCCGAAAATCTTCTAGTAAAGGCAGACTCGTTAATTATTCATGTTCTGGACTACTTTTTTCTGCTGAAGCCATCTGTGACAACGGCAAGTGCGTACGAATACAGCTTAATTACCTATGAATATTTATTATGAGATGGTCGTTATAATCCGCGAATTTAGCTGGGTCGTAGTTTTGGCTTATTCTGATCAACGAGCGTTGCCTTAATGGCTGCAGATTTAATTTTACAGCATACTGCATTCTTTTCTGAACGCATATGTACTCTAAATAAACGGTTCAAATGGCTTTGCAATTTACAATAAATAAATTTAGGAAGGCACTATCGGAAACTGATCCAAAAACCCGTGGCGCCATCTGACGAAAACGAAATTATCACTATAACAATGGCGGAAATCAGAACACAATCTTAAATCGCCACATGCCTAGATGAACTTACAGCCTTTTTTGAATAGAATTGGTCGACAGGAACATTTCCGATATATTATTAATAACTTCTTCTGCATTTGTGATGTGAAAAATAACGAATCCAGTGACTTTAGTGACGAATCTGATGCCGAGAATAACGATGTCTCGATATCCACACCTCAGTTCCCGTTGCTGTAGGGATCGGCGTAATTAATTTTAACGACAAAATAGCATCTATTTAAATCTGTGCCATTGCTTCAATTTAATTTTCCAAGAAACACCGTTGACACCATTGGAAAGGGCAGAAGTTTTTATATCTAGAACACGCTACTAAATTACGTTGAAATATCTGTTCACTTTTGCATAATTAATACAATGAAGTCAATTTTAACTCGATTTCTCTGTAGGGATGATTAAATTTTACGACAATAGAGCAACTCTTAAAATCTGTCCCATTGCTTCAATTTAATTTTCCATGAAACACCGTTGACACCATTGGAAAGGGCAGAAGTTTTTATATCTAGAACACGCTACTAAATTACGTTGAAATATCTGTTCACTTTTGCATAATTAATACAATGAAGTCAATTTTAACTCGATTTTTCTGTAGGGATGATTAAATTTTACGACAATAGAGCATCTCTTAAAATCTGTCCCATTGCTTCAATTTAATTTTCCATGAAACACCGTTGACACCATTGGAAAGGGCAGAAGTTTTTATGTCTAGAACACTTTACTAAATTACGTTGAAAAATCTGTTCACTTTTATATCGTTCATACAATGAAGGCAATCTTTGACTTGCGATTTCTCGTTAAAATGAATTCTCAAAACGCTAAGACTTAAATTCTTTAAAAATTCATAACTTTTTCATTTCTACAGATACAAATATACTGTTTTCACCACATTACTCAACAGTAACTGTAGTATTTAAAACAAATTTAAACTGACTTTTCAAAATTTCCGACTTTGGGAGGGTTTTTCCATGCACGGTCACATTTAACCACCTTATCCAGGCAATCTCCAGTCTTCCAAAGTACGTGCACTAAATACGAAAGCTTCCTCTGTTTGATCAATCCATGCATACATCTTTCCACTCCCAACAATCTCTAACACCCATTCATTTTTTGGTGATACTCGCTGATATTCAGCCAATATCGATGAGAAGACATGCTATGGAGTATAAGCTATACAATAAGCTGCCACTACTATTTCTTTATTGCACAGACTCGTTGGCACGAATGCAACAAGGTATAAAATCTGCAGTTTAGATATGAATTAGAGAAAAATAATTGTCAAATGGCTAAGAGGCTAAGGAATATGTTAAAAGACTACTTAAGGCCTATTGCTAAAGAAAATGATTGTTCAGCTTAAGACACCATAAATCACCCTTGGTATGAAATTTTGATCATCCCTAGCCAGCAGGGTGAAATCATGAGGACGGGGTTGCAGGTTATAATGTCGAGTAAGGTATTTAATGTTTATGAGTGAGCTTTAGGAGCTGCTTGCTAAATGTAGAAGTCGTTATGCAATGCTTCTTATGACAGACTGAAGGAACAGCTGATTCGGGAACTGGTCAAAACCGGTCAGGAGTCGCAGCAGGTCAACCGTCAGTATCAACGCCAGATTGCAGCTTTGCAGAAGGAGAAAGATGAAGCCGTTGTTGAACTGAATGGTCTTCAGACGGCGCTTAAGGAACTGGAAAACAAAGAGAAGAATGATAAGGTCAAAACGGATCGCCTTCAAAGGTATTCATGACCTCTTTCGTAATTATCATACTGTAGATTGAATTGTTATTAATTTTTAACAGCTTCGGTAATGCCAATGTCTATTGCACAAGGCTTCAACTGATGGTGCACCAAAACCATGCCATAAGCAGGTCAGAACATCAGTCTGCTAGAACAGAGAGACTGCATGCTGTGGGGAAGCACTCTGAAAAAGGTAAATCTTTAGTTGAGAACGAAATGACATAAGTGACTGAGCAGAATAAACAGATGCGGGAAGAGTGTTCTGGAATCTAAGTCAAGCAACGGGAAAAGCACACTGGGATGGAAGAGGATAGTATGGGATAGGATAAGATACCATACTATTGATAGATCAGTGCTCCAGAATCTCACAAAAGCTAATACACGTATGTTGTAAACTTATGCTTTATACAGTAAAAACTCGAATTGAATGACTTTTAAAGTCTGCTTTCAAAGTTTTCTTACGATAGCGTTGCTGTTGTTTTCTTCCAGTGAGTTTCAGAAGAAGATGGAGTTGGCAAACGTGAAGATTCATGCACTGCAAAGGAAACAGAAGGACATGGAGAAGGTGGCAACAATTACCACCAACGACAAACGGTGCGGGTTCCAGCAATCAGGCGCTCTGTTGGTGCCATTTGCAATAAGAACAAACCTCTGATTTTAGCGAGCTCTAATTTAATTTAAACTAGCAAGGAGCACCTTTGAAACGTTCAGTGGTGGTGTGACACAAATGTCCCTAAATGGGGGGGTGCGGTGGTGTAGGGGTATGTTCGGTGCCTTGCAGCCGGAGGGTTGCGGGTTCGAATCCACCTCAAGCCGCCGCGTAGGGACCCTGGGCAAGTCCTTCACTCGCAATTGCTCATGCGCTTCGGCGTGAAACTCCGATTCAGTGTCCGCGCTGTAGTCGGGAGCGCATCTGAGTAGAAATCTTGAAGGGGCGCTATAACAAATGCTCACATACATACATGCATACATACATACAAATGTCAGCGTGCCTGTCTAGTAAACAATCACAAAGACAGAAAATTGGTATGTGAGGTAGTGACGCACAGTGGGATTATTTGTTGGAAGAAGCAAATAGCAAGTTTTGGTGATGCACTGTCCCATCAATGTTACTATTTAATGCCCAAGTTACAAATAATCCCTCTGTGAACCGGTGGGATTATTTGTAACTTAGGCATAAAATAGTAACACTGACAAGGGCAGTGATATTTATTATTTCTGTAATTATAAATTGTTGTATTTATCATATTATGTTTTTGGCCTAATATCCGGATATCTTTCAAGAACTTGGGGCTTATTGTTACATTGGGGAGTAATAATACTAATAATCATTTCTCTATCAGTACTTATCCACGGCTATCCAGCACATCAATGCAATCGATTGACACAGTTCTTTGCCACAAAGCACGATATCAAAGAAGACTATCCCTTAAAACTCTATCACTAATTTTTGAAATCCTTAAGTTCGTGTGTTAATTATCATGGTTCTATTCTGGTCACAGACAAAAGTGGTTTTTGGAATCGTAGTGATGGTTATTTAGATGGATTTGGTGGTTATATATATATAGAAATGGTGGTTGTAGAATACACGAACTGGAAGTGGCAGTTGAAAAAATGAAACAGCAACAGGAACAGCTGCAACGTCGACTTAAAGAAGAGCAAGATCGAAAGACAAGGCTCGAAGTAAATCCTCCATCTTCAGAACTTCTCTGTTTCTGGAATGAAGGCCAAAACTTGACCTGCTTGTAGCAATAACACAAGGGAAATATGATTTCAGATCGCTGGTCCACTTGCCTGAGACGGTCTTCCTGCACCTATTCAGGAAGCCGAAAGCCTTTCTGATTTAAAAAAAACAGTTTAAAATGTACTTTTTACGTAACTCCCAGCATCAACATTTGCACTGAGAGTAGACAGTTTTGTAAAGCATCCAAGAAGTAGGTTGCTACCGATTATGCTATATAAATTGTCATAATTACATATTACAATTACTGATTAGTTTTGCTCTAGTGGTGCTATATAAATGAATGCTCATTACAATTACAATAATTGATGGGGTATGTGATACATTCTGTGTTAACATTTGTCAGCGTGACCTTCAAAAGGAACAGCAGCGAATCAAAGAGCTGGAGCTTCTTGGTGAGCAGCAGAAGAAAGTGATGAAGGTTAAGATGGAGGAGATGTCACTGATACAGAGGAAGCTTCGCAGTGGAGCACAGAGCAGCTACAGCAGGTGGTTAACCATCTCTATTAGTTGCCATAGAAACTGTTTACAAAATTATGGGTATTTTTGTTTAGGCCAGCAAATGATGTAGTATGTTTGTACATGAAATGTTTGTCTGTAGTATGTTGTACATGGTGTGTATAGTTATGTGTGTTTGTATTATGCTTGTGCATAGTGTGGACTGATGTATGTTTGGAGCATGTTTGTATATGGTATGTATTATATACCATATACAAACATATGTCCATTATCCATACCATGTACAAACATACTACTAAGTTACATACCGTGTATGTTTGTCTTTGCATTTATATATCACATTTTGAGCCATTTAAACGAACATCAATGTAAAAATTACATTGGTAACAGTTACTTGACTGCAGGAAATAGTTATAAAGAAAGATTGTCTTCCTCTTGTCTGTGTTGCCAGGTAAGTAAGCATTGTATGAGTTGGTCGCATTACCGTTGATGGTTAATTGGAAAGAATTTGATCAATGCTGATTTGAATTAATTTCTGTTTAGTTTAAAATTGTATGAAATATTTTAATTCCTTCCTTACGCTTACTCATTCAAACTTAAAGAAGACCTGCACCTTTTAATAAGAGGTAAGAATGTGTGGTTGGTTGCATTACCGTTGTATGGGTGGTCACTGGTCACTAAATACGATACTGGAATGACGTGTGATCCACAAATTCTGCACAAACTATTGTTCTCCTTTCGTGGCTTTTGATCAGACTCGCCCTGGAATTTGGCTTGCACGACGATTTTGCTTATGTAGTAGCGACCATTCAACGGATGCCTTGATTGTTATTAGCATTGTTAGTGGTGCTATAGAAGTGGTTAGATTAGATTAGATTAGATTAGATTAGATTAGATTAGATTAGATTAGATTAGATTAGATTAGATATATCTTTCATGCTATTCAAAAGCTGCAGTTTAGAATCTGATTTTTTTATCAGTTTATATTGATGCAGAAGTTGAGTCATGGTTTGTGCTTTTGCATCTGCTTTACTGAGTTCTAAAAGAATGTGATTTTGTTATGGTATCAGATACGAATATGGTAAAATTGACAGAAGTTTCAAACTGTGTGCATGAAATGTGGTTACTAGCCAGTAGTTCTGTGGCTAGGGGTTTAGAACAACACCCGGTGAGGGTAGATGAATCAAATTCAAGATTCGGCACCTTCTTACGTACGAGACCTGCAGTTCAACAGGAAACTATGGTAATTGCAGTTGAATGGGGATCTATGGTAACTACAGTTCAAAAGGGAACCATGGTAACTACAGTACAACGTTCCTTTGGTTTGGTGAATTTGAAACGTTGCTCTTATTAGCTTTTTTTCAGGAAGTAGTTGTTATGTTAGTAGTCAGAAGAACCATTTGTTGTTCTTTGTGGTAGAGAAGAACAGGTTCGTCTTGAAGAACAAAAGAAGTGGTTGGACCAGGAGATGGAGAAAGTACTGGAACAACGAACTGCAGCCGAGGAATTAGAAAAGGTAGATAAGGTGTTGCTTGCATGACATTGTTGTCGTTGTTTTCTAATTAAGCATTTAATTAGAATCTAACTAGGTTTTGTCATTGGATTGTTTTAGACATTATCAGTGGAGTGTTTGTAGGGATTTATGATTGGAGGAACATGAGTAGGTGGATGGAGAAGAAGGAGGATAGAGAAGTAGGCTAATGGAGGAGTAGATGGATATGTGAGATGGAGGAACAGGAGGATGAAGGAGTAGGAGCATCAAGGAGCAGGAGGATTAAGGAGTGAGAGGATGGAGGAGCAGGAGGATGGAGGAGCAGGAGGATGAAGGAGCAGGAGTATGAAGGAGGGATGGAGTAGCAGGAGATGTAGGAGCAGGAGTATGTAGGAGCAGGAGGATAGAGGAACAGGAGTATGAAGGAGCAGGAGGCAGGTGTACGAAGTGTATCTGAAGATTTCCTCTTGACATATTCATAGTCACTTATTAAGTCACTTCTGTTTGTTTGCGTTGTGCAGGAGCTGAGACGGCGTGAAGAGATCATTGCGAAGAAGGAAGCCATGTTGGCCGAAAAGAGCGAACTGGAAATTAAGAAACTACGTTCAAGTCAAGTGATCAACAAGGTCAACAAACCAACTCTCTGTTCATTTGTTCTTTCCTTTCTTTTACCTCGTTTCAACAACAACACTATTGGATAACAAGGGTGATTGTTGTCACTGTCCTCCTTTGTCCACTAGCACCGCCTGAAAGCAGTGGATTTGTTTTGATTTACTACAATGTAGGTAGGTAGTGCATGTTTAATGATATTGAAGGTGATTAGCAATGCCCTGCTCATTTGTCCAGGTTTGGGACTGGCAGACCTGAATTATCAATGCCAGAGTTTCTGTTTTTCTGTTCCATGAGGATTATTATTATTTATTATTATTATTATTATTATAACTATTGAAACATTTTTAACGTGCGAAAATTCACACAGAAATGCGAGTCTGAAATGTGATTAAGTCAGTTAATTTCCTTGTTTGCTTCTGCTTCTTTGCGGATTTGAAAACCATTCTGGTTCTTTTGTGTTATATGGTGAGAAGCATCTCTGAGTAGCTCCTCTGGAAGAGATAATCTGCACATTTACAATTACGATGGCAGTTACTTTCCTACGAATCAGATCATATTGACAACCTGTGTCAGAAATGCTTCCTTGCCCGGATGCTATACAAATAAACTATGTTTTCCCTAGATCTGGCTATTTAAACCCTTCATTTTCCCCTATGACTATAGCCCTAGCCCTTCTTCCTCTATGTTCCCCTGATTTACAATACAGCCTCTCATTCTATTGTTTGGTTGTATATATGAATTTTTGTTGATTTGTTTGAATGTATTAATCTTGCCATGTACAGTGCCTGTGCGTTTGCTAGTGCTTCTCAATAAAGAATATACTTACTTACTTATATTGACCATCTGACTTCCTGATTAATTGAGTGACCATTCAGTCACTGACGAGTCAATGAGTAATCAAGTGAAATATGGACTGACCAGACTTTCAATGTGTTTCTCTTAGGATATCATCATGGTGTCCACAAAGCTGGAGTCAGTGGAGCAGAAAATAAAGGAGAAAACAAAGGAGGTGTCGTCGACGCCAAGGGACATCCAAGGCCAAGGGATGAACGAACTCACGAAACTCATGAAAGAAAGGGACAAGTTGAAGAACCAGCGAAGTAATCTTGAGGCCAAAATTAACCATGGTGCTCTACTGTCAACGCAGGAAGACAGGAGGTTGGTCCTCTAACTCTCCATCCTCCTGCTCAGTCCTCTCACTCTATCCTCATACTTGCACCTTTGAGTAGTTTCTTTGAAGGGGCGCTATATAAATTCCCAAATGAATGAATGAATGAATGAATACTCAATCCACCCACTCAATCCTCTTACATCCTCCCACTCCATTCTCCTACTCAATCCACCCACTCCATCCTCCTAAATCCTCCTACTCCTTCCTCATACGCAAACCTGACTCCTCAATTCTTCTCCATTTCCCACTCCATCCTCCTACTCAATCCTTCCACTCCATCCTCGTACTCCCTACTTCTGCTTCTCCAACTCTTCTATCCTTCTGCTCCTCCATCCAGCTCCTCAATTCTTCTCCATTCCCCACTCCCCGATCCGCCTACTAGTTCATCCTCCTGCCTCCTCCATCCTCCTGCTCCTCCCTCATCCTGCTCCTCTATCCTACTTGATCTTCCTACTCCTGTGTCGTACTACTCCATCCTCCTACTCCCACATCATCATATTCCTCCATTCTTGTCCTCCTCCATTCTACTCGCCCATCCTCGTGCTCCTCGTCTTCCAGATTGATTGATCGACTAACAGATTGTTCATCCACAGACTGATTGATTGGCAGATATAATGCTTGATTGACAGATACAATGCTTGATTGACAGATTGAGTGATTGTTCATCCACAGACTGATTGATTGATTGATAGCTATAATGCTTGATTGACAGATTGATTGAGCTGGACGAGGCAGTTGAGGCTCTCGATGCCGCTATCGACTTCAAGAACGAGCTCATAAGCAGTCGTCAAGCGGAGGTCAGAGGGTCAATGAGGTCAGTCGTCAACAATGAGGATGGCCTTCTGAGCAAGTTGACCTCGCTCTCCGTCAGCGAGACGCGGGTGCTGCTCGCTCGCTACTTCGGCAAAGTCATCGACCTGAAGGACGGACAGAGGCTGACGAAACGTCAGTGCACGGAGTTAGAGGTTCGGTTTGTTCAGCTCTTTTATAGTTATATTTTACTTTTACCTGTGTGGGTATGCACACCTGTGTGCATGCCTGTCTACTGTCTACACATCTTTGTTTGTATGCATGCTTGTATATATGAGCCGTTATGTATGCCTGTTATTCTGAGTGCACATTTTTATTCGTTAGTGACAGCACTAATTTGGATCGGGAGCGCCTCTAAATCATTGCGTGTCGCTTTTATAAACGTTCTATTACATTTATAATTACAGTTACAGTTACAATTGAGTTACAATTACGGTTACAGTTACAGTTACAATTACAGTTATAATTGCAGTTACAACTACAGTTACAATTGAGTTACAATTACAGTTATAATTACAGTTACAACTATAGTTACAGTTGAGTTACAATTACAGTTACAATTACAATTGTTTGGTAGCATATTCCCAATGTATCATAATTGTTTGGTTTGTTGTTGAAGGTGAAACTTGATGAGCAGGAGTCCGTCATCCGTGACCTGGAGTTGAACCTCCAGCAGGCATCAGCCGAGGCCGACCGCAAACTGACGAAGCTGCAGCAGGAATATGAGCGAAAGATTCAGCTGCTGATGCGAAGGCTGATGGAGAAGGAGGCTGAGACAACGGATGCGGCAGGTGCTGCGAACGGAACCATCGCTATAGAGGAGGATGTACGAGGGTCAAGTCTGACGAAAGATGGAGCTAAAGATGCTAGGTGGGCTGTAGCGGATATGATGTTGTTGTTGTCGTTGTTGTCGTCGCCATCATTATCATTGCTGCTATTCTCCCATAGAACATTTTCATGTACATGTAGGTTCATTTTAAGTTCAACTCAGCTATCATGAGTACACTACCCGTACATTATCAATGGAATGATCAGGCGGCAAGAGAGATCACTGGCCACCCGCCACCATTACCAAATTCTGCTTAGTACCTGTATGCAAAAATTTTCCCAGAGTCATTACAGGCGGATCGAACCGAAAGGCGTTGACTCTTGAGCGAAGACTGTTTTCATGTGTTTCAGAATAGCACAGCTAGAAAAGGAGCTTCACTACTACAAATCCATGACACGCGAGTTGAAGAAAAGGTTCCAGGACGGGTCAGAGGTGAATCTTTCGGGGTCGATAAACAGCGGCATGAAACGGGGATTGATTCTGTCCGGATTGACCGAGAAAGACCTCATCTGTGGTTCTGGTAAGAATTGTTTTTTACAAGCTTATTTTCGGTAAGTGAACTACGTTTGACTATTGACAAATGACAGAGGACAATGGAGGTAATTTATTCGTACCCATCGCCGCCAAATGGCTGGCGTCAGGAACTGATGATGATGATGATGATAATGAACAACGTTTGGGACCATATTGTATCAGATTCTGTGTTATTATGAAACATGTAATGAGCATCTGGTGTATATACCTCTGATCAATAAACAGTTACAATTTCACAAAGATGAAATTTTTCGCTTTCTGTGAATCTGATGTTTTCTTTGTTTTTAGATAAACTGTCTCGCGATCCGCTCCTAAAAGCAGTTGGGTTGCGTGGTATAACTGCTGAAAACATGTAAGAAAACTTTAGGTTTGATCTTTTAAATTAGGCCTTACATGTGACCTGAACTGATATGCCTAGAGCTTATGATGAGATAGACTCGTTTTCATAGGTTACACAGCTCAACAATATATTGGCTGAAATGCTCCTAAGGGCTACTGAAAAGCTAATCGTGTGATCATAAACTCAAATGCTTCTAAAGGCTACTGAAAAGCTAATCATGGGTTACGGAATTATTTAAAGACTGATCTATACGACTTCATAAAGCGAGCAACATAGTCAACCAGTTTGCAATGCTTTGATTTGTGTAGGGCTTCCAACATGCCAGATGACAATGGGGCTGGAGATAGGCTTCGAACCCCAAACTTTGCACTCCCAGTGACAGTCGCACCCGTTCGCGTGTCGCGACGGGACTTGAGACGTTTAAGCAACGAGGAATTGCTTTTGAGGCGAACTACAGAACATGATGCCAACAATGCTACCTGGTGAGCCGATTGTTCAGCCTATTGTCTCAAATGGGCTATTGTCTTAAATCGTGCAGGAGAAGATGCCTGTTGTCATTGTTGTCGTTAAATTTGTCTGTTGTGACATTGAGTGCTAAAATAAGATGCCAGCATTTCATAATCATATTATTGTTAAGGCAGGGATCAGACGGACATTAGCACTCAATGTAAGGATCCTGAGTGGCCGAGTGGGTAGGTAGCCTGCTTGTCACGCCGGCGCCCCGGGTTCGCTTCCCGGTCGGGTCGGTTTATCAGAGATTAATTTCTCGGATCTTTACTGCAGGTGGCTCGGTCGCATTATAAACGTGGAGTACAATACAACACGCAATACAACACATCACAATACGTTTTGAGGGGCGCGGTGGTTTAGGGGTATGTTCGGTGCCTTGCAGCTGGAGGGTTGCGGGTTCGAATCCACCTCAAAGTCGCTGCGTAGGGACCCTGGGCAAGTCCTTCACTCGCAAGTTGCTCAAAAGGCGTGAAACTCCGATTCAGCGTTGTTGCGCAGTAGTCGGGAGCGCCTCTGAATGGGAAATCTGGTAGGGGCGCTATAACAAGTGTTCAAATACAAATACAAAAATCTCTTAGCTGTAGACTTGAAGTGAAATGCTTTTGATAAAACTGTTGATAAGCTTAACCAATATAAGAATCTACTTATTTACGTTAATGGATACAGGAGAAGTTTGCATTCATAAACTGCTAATTATGCAAATACATGCATAAGTATCTTCAATGTCTTCATCTCTGTCTTCTTGCAGATGTTCATTCGACTAACCGTAACTGCCAACCGGAACTGACCTAGATCCATGTCGCAAACAGACCTGACCTAGATCCATGTCGCTAACAAAGAGCCAGTTGCCAACGAGACGAGCCATTAATTACTACTTTCGTTAATTACTCTATTTCGAGATCTGGTAACTATTGCTGGCCACTGGCGGCTTTGATGACTGCTGACTTTCTGTGCCTCATATTTTAAAATTACTGGAACTGATTTCCATGGTAACAGCGTCTATAACAGTTACTAGTCGTCAGGGTAACAGTGTAACTGATTAGTTTCCATGGTAACAGTTATCGGAGTAGCAGTAAATTACTAGTTTCTGTGGTAACAGTTATTGGAGTAACAGTGGAAATTATTAGTTTCCATGGTAACAATTTTTGGGGTAGCAGTGTAAATGACCAGTTTCCGTGGTAACACTTTTGGGAGTAACAGCATAAATATCTAGTTTCCGTAGTAACAGTTTTCAGAGTAACAACATAAATGGCTAGTTTCCGTGGTTACAATTTTCAGAGTAACAGTGTAAAGGACTAGTTTCCATGGTAACAGTATGTGTGACGTTCTCCAGATGTAGAGCAGGGTGCCTTGCTTTAGTTCTTCATAGACTGTTATGAACTGATAAATACAGCTGTGTTAGAATAGACCCTGTCAATGTTACGCTCTTGAAGCAGAAGATTTTCTACGTATTTATTGATACGCTGTGTGCTGCTGATTATTTGTTGAAATTTTCTTTAGTGATGGGTAATTAAGATTTGTTACTAATTAATTAGAATTAGCGCTAGTTCAAATTGCATAATTACAATTAGAGTTTTTAGAAGAACTAATTGATTAGAATTAGCGCTAGTTCAAATTGCATAATTACAATTAGAGTTTTTAGAAGAACTAATTGATTAGAATTAGCGCTAGTTCAAATTGCATAATTACAATTAGAGTTTTTAGAAGAACTAATTGATTAGAATTAGCTTTAGTTCAAATTGCTTCATTAGAATTAGGGTTTTTAGAATAAGTAATTAATTCAAATTAGCATTATTTCAAATTGCATAATTACAATTAAGAGTTTTTAGAAGATCTAATTAATTAGAATTAGTATTAGTTCAAATTGCATAATTACAGTAATAGTTTTTAGAAGAACTGATTAATTAGACTTAGCATTAGTTCTGGTTGCATAATTACAATTAGTGGAAGAATTAGTTAATTACCCATCACTGTTTCTCTTGATTTCATTTTCATTCGTCAACCAAAGCTCATCTGCCGTACGTGGACCATAAGATGCAGAGTAACTAAAATAAATGTTACTGATGGTTGTTAATACTACTACTAGTAATAATTATAATTAAATAGTAGTTTTTATTAGTAAATGCTTTTCTTTGCCAGATGCATGTATTGGCAGGTTGTAGTAATTTAATTTTATTCTCCCTGGATCGGTTTTGGTTCAACAGATTACGGTATGAGGACGACGACGATGATGATGGTAGTGGTGATGATGATGATGATGATGATGATGGTGGTGGTTGTGGTGATGGTGATGGTGTTGGTGATGATGATGCATGTATGTATGTATGTATGTATGTATGTATGTATGTATGTATGTAAATATGTATGTATGTTGATACGTATCTAAATATGTATGTATATTGAGCGCTTCTGATTGAGTATTACTGTGAGAGGCGCTTTATAAATTTCTAAATACAATACAATACAATACAATACAATGTATGTGAAAACTACTATGGTGTCTCTTAGGAACCTGATAAAAGCGCTCCATGATATGAAGACGTGGTGGTGATTATGACGATGATAAAAGTGACTTTTCGGAGGCTTTCAATAAAAAAACTGATAACCTTATAACCAAGAAAACCTTTCAAGAAAACCTGCAACCTTTTTTGCGTCCTTGAATGCAGCCGGGGTTAACATTCAGACGCGGTACCAGCCAACCGATCTCGGTATAAGCCAAGAGCATGCTTAGCCGACATAGTTTCCATTGCCTGCTGGTGATTGGTCACGGTTTATTCGTCTCCTATTGACCGTAACTGTCCATTGGTTAGTTCAGCTCCGATAAACCCTTCCCTGATTGGCCGGGCTTTGATGAAACGCTTCTACCCTTCGTGATTCAATAGCTGGCTGGCGGACTTTCTGATCGATTCCTTGATCCGATTTGATTGAACGTCTCGATCGGAACGAGCGGCTGATAGCTTGATTGATTCGATTAATAATTGATCGGAAGATGACAGCACGTTACCCGGCTGCTCCCGGAGCACCAATTCTGAAGACGGCGAGCGTCGACTGGCTGCGTTTCAAAGCCCGGCGACTCGGAGAGTGGTGCGTGGGTGCACCGGACCATATTAAAGTTGCACTCGCCAATCGATTGGACGATGAACACAGGACCAGCAGCTAATGGACTCGGTCTGTCTCTCTGTCTGTGTCTGTCTGCTTGTTGCTCTGTCTACGTATGTCTCGGTCTATGAATTGTCGCTGTGCATCCGAGTATGTCATTTTTTATATCTGCTAGGCTAATTCGATAGTTCTGTGTCTCTGTGTTTTAGCTTCTGTGTATCTCCTTGTATGTGTATCTGTCCCACTCTGTCTGCGTGGCTCAGTCTATTAATCTCTGTCTCTTTGTTTTTTAATCTTTGTTTATCGCTTTGATTCCGTCTCTGAATATCTGTCTGACTGTCTCTCTCTGTCTGTGCATCTGGTCCATTTCTGTCTGTCTGTCTGTCTGTCTCTCTCTGTCTGTCTGTCTGTCTCTCTCTCTCTCTCTCTCTCGATCTGCCTCTCTCTCTGTTTCTGTCTGTCTGTCTGTCTCTGTGTCTGTGCATCTGGTATCTTTCTGTCTCTGTCTGTCTGTCTGTCTCTGTCTGTCTGTCTGTCTGTCTGTCTCTCTCTCTCTCTGTCTCTCTCTCTCTCTGTTTCTGTCTGTCTGTCTCTCTCGCTGTCACTCTTCCTCCGTCTCGGTCTGTCTGGCTGTCTGTCTGCCTGCCTGTCTGTCTGTCTGTTCACGGATCCCTCCTTGATCGTCTGCCGTCTGTGGCGCAACTGTAACGATTATTTAATAAAGATATCACGTGGTCGTAAACCATGGCGGAGGGAAGAGGAGGAGGAGGAGGAAGGAGGAAGGACTGATCTTTTGCTGACGACGACGGTCGAGGGTACCAGGAACCCCATTCAGCATCCGACGGACCATGGGTAGTCCTGCGTGGCCACTCGCAACCGTATCTCTCTGTCTGGCTGTCTGTGTGTCTGTCTATTTGTTCGTCTCTATGTCTGTCTGTATGTCTCTCTGTCTGTCTGTATGTCTCTCTGTCTGTCTGTCTGTCTGTATGTGTGTCTGTTTGTCTCTCTGTCTCTGTCTATATTTCAGTCTGTGTCTCTGTCTATTTGTCAGTCTCTGTTTGTCTGTCTGTCTGTCTGTCTCTCTGTCTGTCTATTGGTCAGTCTCTCTGTTTGTCTGTCTGTCTGTCTCTCTGTCTGTCTTATTGGTCAGTCTTTCTGTTTGTTTGTGCATTTCTCAGTCTCTCTCTGTCTGCCTGTCTGTCTGTCTATTTGTCCGTCCGTCCGTCCGTCCGTCCGTCCGTCGTGTCTGTCTGTCTGTCTCTGCTATATATACGTCGGCATCGTATCGTGACATTAAACCAACGTACTCGATAGATAAACGCATTATCGGCTGTACAAAGTGTGTTTATGTGGCTGTGCGCGCGCCGCGCATGTACAGCTGCTCGCCAATCAGTCGGTCAGTCGGTCTTCGGTCAGTTAACGAACGACGGCTGGACGGTGGGCAGCTGCAGTGGCTGGGGCGCCTCGAGAGAGATCCCTCGCAGGAAAACACGGATCTATGAACATTAAGTGCTACCACGTCTTCTTCTTTGGCGATCGTTGGTGGAGTGTACGCGGCGGCGCTAAGCGTATTCGACGCTTTCATACGACCAAACCCTGATTATCGCTCACCGCTCCTGCTTCTGCTGCTTCTGCTGCTGGTTCTGCTCAACTGGTAAGTAACTGTTGGACGTCCCCCGCCTTCACATCTCGAAACATCTGCGGATGTTGAGGGGAGAATGAATCTGTGGCATTCGAAACAGGATTGGTACTCGACTAATTAATTTTGTAATTAATTAACTAATTAATTTGGTAATTAATTAGTTTATAATTAATTAATTAATTACCCATCGTTGTCTGCCTGTCGCGATTGAAGACCATTCTGTTTGATTGGTGGTCTTTCGCTGTCAGTTGAGAACACCTCTGAAGAGTTCCATTGAAGAGGCGCTATATAAATAATTACTACGCTTACGATTCGTTGCTTCTTTTAGCAATACAATAATCAACTGCATTTTGCTATTGTCCCCCTTTCAAAGTTCAGAAGTGCACACTGACCATACGACAGTAGACCAACATCTATGGAGCTGAGCAATAATTGTGTGAAAGACTTGCTCAATGTCCTTACACAGTGACCTCGTGAGAGCACTGAGAGGAGGATCGAACCTGTACTCTCTACGTTACAGGCCAAGCGTTCTATCCAGTCGGTTACTGTGCCCCACTTTAGAGTTAACTGTGAGGGTGCAGTGAAGCGATAAGGAGAAGAAAGAAGTTAGGCGGGTTGATATGCTATATAGCCCAGAGGTGGCACGTACGAGTCCAAAAGTGACATGCGTGCAAATTTTCTGCAGGGCACGCGGAATTCATAGCGTCCCCCAAAATTTCACACTTCGAAATACATCGTTCCTTCTGGAAGCCATATTTTTCTTCTATGAAGAATTTGATTGTAGGCTAACGTCTTTCTAAAAGCCTCTTTAAACAATGTCTTCATTTCATTTTTGTTACGCTTTGTCAAGTAAAACGTAGGCTATATATGTGGGAAAAAGGGCAACAGAGGAAAGATGTGTCTCGAATAGAGAAGTACAAAGGAAAGATAATATTATGCCTCGAATAGAGAGGAACAGAGGAAAGATATGTCTCGGATAACGCAAGTCAAGAGACAAAAGTCTTGTGAAAAACCAATTTGCAAAAGATTTCTGGTTGAAAGCGAATCTTTAATTGTCACGACAGATCTTCAGCGCACATCAGTTCCGCTCGTTTGCGACGAACTATTATAGGTTGAAATATCTTCCTTTCCGGATCGCTATTTCCTCGCCGACTCTTTCTCTGTTTTCAGTAATCTGTCTTGTTGGATTTTTACTCGACTGACTGACACTGGACTGTGGCTGGCCTGTGTATCGATTTCACTTAGAACTGTCGACCATCGGCTGATATTGGATGCAATTACTACGCTATAAAAACGTCACAAAAGTTTCCGTGATTTTCTTATAGCGGAATTTTTCAGCTTCATCGAAATTCAAAGACTAGGCCTATACGATGAGAAGCTCTAAGATTTGTTATTATAAATTGTAACGCACTTACATACACTCAGACAATGCATGCAATATATATATATGTATATATATGTATATATATATATATATATATATATATATATATTATTTTGTAATTTGATTTGTTTATTGAAAATTTCATACGATGTATAGTTACCTAATGCAATGTAGGCCTATAGCTTCGACGTTTGACTGGAAATAAGGAAATGTTGATTGAAATGTTAAAATTCCTTATGCCACGTGGAATTTTATGCGATGTAGGCCCTAGGCCTATATATTTTAAATCAATATGAACGCATTTGCCTAACGATGGGGTTATCGAACTCTTGAAATGAACACTCCCTAAAACATAGAAATGGGAGTGTTGAAATGGAAATATACCATGCCACGTAATGTAAAATAGTGTAATGTCCTGCGTTGTCGATTGAATTCCATTTGCCCTAATGTGTTTTCGTCAGATGTTTCTCGCGCTCCACCTATAAACCGGTCGAAAGCCAACTTCGCCGCAGGGAATCGAACTGCATGCGTCTCTAGCAAAGACGTTCCTCTTTCCGTGTCCGCTGGGCAACTCCATTTCCTCCTCGCTTCCGGCTGTTACGCCAGAAATGTCGGCGATTGATAGAAGCTGTTTGCAGTTGCGCTAAATAAGTCGTTTGTCACCGGACGAAACTGGCTGGGTATATATGCGCAAATGGGACCACGGGTGCAGGGTTTGACGCTAAGGCGTGGCGGCGTATTGACAGTTTCACGACCGATTATTCTGGTGGCCACCATGACTGTGAAAAGTTCAAGAAATGGGAAGTTATTCGATGGAACGTCTTGGTGATGGAAAGTGTGTTCTTTGGCAGCGGTGGAGAAAATTATCTATCGAGCGTCGAATTGGAGGGTGCACCATGGAGAGAAAAAGACCTAAGTGTATAGGAGTAAAGGAGAAAAGGACCTGTGGACTCTGTGGAGAAAGTCATTAGGTGGTGGAAGTAATGGAGAAAAAGACCCATAGAAAAGATTGTTAGGTCGTAGAAGTATTGGAGAGTGCCTCCAACCGGAAATAGTCCAAACAACTTCAAGTGATATTCGTAATAGTAGGCTTAAAATATTTAAGGAGCCAGTTTAAAGCTATAGTGCAAGGCAATAGCCCAGTTAGCTACATTGGTTAGAGAGTAGGCTGCGTCCCATACTCCTCTGTGTAAGAGAGCGTGCGGTCCGCGGTTCGTTTTCCGAAGGTGGCTTATTTCAAAGATTTAAATCTCGGGCTTGCACGGTCCGGTCCGTTTAATGGCGTGGCGCTTATTCAAACGGGCAACGGTGTTGACAGGGATGGGCAAATTACATGGTAAAATGTAATTGAATTACAAATTACAAATTACTTGGGAAAATGTAATTGAATTACAAATTACAAATTACTTTAGAAATTTCTGGAAATTACAAATTACAAATTACGTAATTTCAATAGGCCTACATCAAATTACAAATTACATACATAGATCTAATTGTGCATGATCAAGAAATTCAGTCTGGAAACACATGCTTTGTTTCCACTGTTCATTTATGTATTACACTGTTTGAAACTGTTTATTTAATTTTCTCTGAGAAGTAGCAACTGTTTGAACAAGTTATCGATAACCTGCGTCTGTTTTATCTTACAATCATGCTTGCAAAACTATAATGAGTCTATCTACCGGCCAGTGCAGACGAAGGAAGTGCAGCATTAAATTGTATAAATAATATCTTTACAGTTATGTATGTGTGGTCTACAAAACATAGAAGTTTTATGGGGAGTAACTTCTCACTGGATCGATGCATCTACATTTGGGCGATCTCAGTTGCCTTAAGTATAGGCTAGCAAGCAGATGTTTTGTTGGAGAACACATGCATGATGGAGTAGCGCAACTGTAATATATAATGAGTTCGGTCTAACACTTGACAAACTTGCTGCTACGTTTTCTGACAATGGCTCCAATTTTGTGAAAGCATTCAAAGAGTTCAGTGTTGCTATCGTTCATTCCAGAGATACTATAGTGATGGTGATCAAGATAAGGAAAAGATGCTTTCAAAACTGCTCTGATTGTGGAATAACTGGTTGTAGAGTCTCTGATTCTAGTTTTCTTTTCAAAGTAATTTGATTTTACAGATGTAATTTGAAATTACAAATTACAAATTACATTGATCCAGAGCAACAAATTACAAATTACCAATTACAATTGTAATTCAAATTACGTAATTTCAATTACATAAATTAAATTACTGCCCATCCCTGGGTGTTGAAGGATCTCACCCGATCAATTCATTGAATAATGAACAGGGTCGAGGCCATACGAGGGTTGCCATATAAAATCGTGTTCATTTACATTTATTCACGAACACGTTGACGTGTCAAGATGTTGTCCAGCGATGTCGGGGTAATCGTAATGTCCGAACTTCTAAAGCGCCACTCGAAGGCCAAGCGCAGGGCACCAGCTTATTCACGAGCGCTGGGTTTAAGATCCCAGTCCGGTTGCCAGAGAGACAGACTAGAGAGGAGGCAGAGGAACTGCTAAGACGGGTTTCGTTCAGGACGAGAAAGCGGACAATTGGATAGATCAAGGTAAGAATTCTTGAAGAGATGAGACTTTGATCTGGAGTGCAAAGCCTTGTGGCGAGCGATATGCTTAGGTGTAGAAGCCTCGAGGCAGATGATGATGATGGATGAGCTGCAATATCCTATTTGTGCAGGAATTGGGAGTTTGTTGATAAACGGAAGGGAGGGAGATCGTTCCAGAGTGGATGTGCGGTGCCGTGTTTGGATCGGGTGGAAAACTGGAGATGAATAGTGAAATTAACGTTCATTGACCACGAAATCATATTATGGCTTAGGAATTAGAACGATAAGCAAAATGGATTTAAAAGGACTTGTTTTGACTCAGCCATGATCACTAAGCTCGTCTGTCTTGCCGCTCTTGCGTAGTTTTACTTTGGCGCTAATACATAATTAATTATAGGTGCTTTACATTATATGCATTGCATTACATAGATGCAATGGAAATATAGCGCCGTTATTACGATGGTCATGCAGCAGTGTGATTCTCGTTAACGATGATAACGAAAATGTTCGTTACGAACTATAATAAATAATGCAATTCGACATAAATGGAAATATAGCGCAACGTTATAAACAATTAACTGCGATGGTCAGTGAATGAGTTAGTGAGCGAATGATTGAACGAATTACTAAGCTATAGTGAGTTATCTGCGGAGTTAATGAGTGCATATATGACATGAAATATAACTACTATGGTAGACGCTGCCACTGTTCTTGCGCTTTAGTTCGGTCAACTGATTTCTGTACGATCACAACATTGATATATAGCTTGCTCTATGTTCCCATTATTATATCCTTCAGCCACAAGACGTGTTGAAGGTTATACGAGCGTGATTTAACACGGATTATCGATCTCAGGAAAACGCCCGGAGTTGCAGATTATAGGGGAAAAGAAGGACGATGTATCCTTCCTTCCTTCCTTCCTCCTTTAATCTGCACTTACGCGCGTTTTCCGACTGAAAAATGAAACTGGGTCACCCCGATGCATGCTGGTCTAAAGCAGGATTGGAAACCATGGCAACCAATTATTCTATTTTAGACCGACCAATCAAACAACGGTACCACTGCAAGCCAACCAATCACGGGCAATGCTGAGTGGTGATTAAGTTCCCACCATAGAACTGGTTACCATAGCAACCAGTTGTTTTATTTAAAGTTACTCGATTAAGGAACTTTGTAGTGCCAGTCCCAAGCCTGGATGAGGAGTAGGGCGACGCTAATCGTCTTGTTATGATACAGGGTCGTTAGACAGAAACTACTGAATTGTTATTTTTATACCGAAAATCTTAACGCTTTCAAGGTCACACACTATGCGTCAGTCACCAGGTGAAGAAGTTAGATATCCAAATGTTTGCAAGCCAATGAGAAAATGTTGAATTTAAAGGTGCTACTTGAAAGAGGAAACAATTTCGAGCATCAGATAAAAACACAGGTACTCAGTTCTATACTTTAGGGCATCAACACGGAATGCACAAGATCCATGACAGTGCTACATCGAGGCTCAACCAAAAGACCAATACGCTTAATTAAATCATTCCATTATTATTAATTACATTCGCCACCACCGTAGGTCAACCAATCACGGTTAAACGCTCTTCTCTAGGTGACCCAGTTACCCTCCCTCAAGACTCTTTGCCCGGACGCAAACAGCGGATCTTCTCTGACTAATTTAACGTCTTTGGTGAGCTAGAAGCGCGACCGACGATAGAGCTAAATTCTATGGCGCGCGTGTCCGGCGTTGACGATACCATCGTTATCGCTACACTGTTAGCACATGCGCGTGTGTGCGCGTGTGTGCGCGTGTGTTTGTTAGTGCGTGCGTGCGTGCGTGCATTCGTTGCGTTTGATCGCGTTTCCCAAAAAAGCTGCGCGTACTAACACAATAATAAAACTCGGCAGCGAAATCGTCGTGCCGACAACGGCACGGCGAGAACAAAGGGGAAAAGCTGGAAACGAAGGCGTAATTGTTGGAGGTGATCGATCGGCGGCTAGGAGCCGGACCAGCGGCCAAAAGACACGCTTCAAAGACCGCCTGTCAAAGGCTTTCACCAATAATTAATCAAGTCAAGCAAGGCGGGTTCTACTCACGGAACACGACGCCACCTAGCGAAGGACACTCCGACAGATACGAGCAGACGGACAGATATAAATGCAGATAGACAGACGAACACGTAGACGTACTCATACAGTCAGGTAAACAGACAGTGAAACAGATAGGCGTAGACATTTAGACAGTTGGTTGAAATTAGATGGTCAAAAGTACTGTCAAGTAGACAGAAAGACAGAAAGACAGACGGACAGACGGACAGAAAGACAGACAGACACACACAGACAGAAAGACAGACTCAAGCAAATACGGGACAGACAGATAAACAAACAAAAATATTCCTCTGACCACAGAGAGAAAGATAGACAGGACATTCGGACACACAAGCTGTCAGACATCTCAAACGCCTAAAAGACAGGGAGGCACAAGGACAAATAGCTGAACAAACACACACACAAGGCAACCCGATAGACATACAGACAATCAGACAGAAAAAGTCATAGACAGAGAGACACAGACAGACAGAACACAGACAAACAGACAGACACACAGACAGACACACAGACAGACAAAGAAACAAGCAGACGGACACAGACAGATAGACATACAGACAGACAAAGAAACAGGCAGACGAACTGATAAACAGACAGACAAAGAGGATACGGACTGATAAACAGACAGACAAAACATAAAGGGAAGGGTATATATATAGGCCAGAGGTCAGGTGCTCGGCAATCCTCGGCTTTTGTAGTTGGACATATCCAGAGCAATCGGTTTGATGCAGTGTTTCCGCCTCTGCCATCATCGAACTATATTTGGAATTAGAACAGAAGATGAATTAAATAAAGGCGCACCTCGAAATCGAATCCTTTGTCATCTGGAGCTATATAACGCCACTAATGACGTCATTAGGACCCGAGAATAAACGCAACATTGCGATAATTAGAACAGCCACGCACACGCACGCATACACGCATACACACACACACACACGTACAAACACATACAGACACGGGCGCAAGCATAGTCAGACTGTTTTACCAGATTTGCCTGTTTGGCAAATGTCAAACTATACGTGATGATACTGATAAACAAATGATGATTGCATAGAATATAATGAGGGTAACCGGTGATGATGATGATGATGAGGAGGAGGAGGAGGAAGACAATATTCATGACGATGATGATTATGATGATGAGGAGGAGGAGGAGGAGGAGGAGGAGGAGGAAGAAGAGGAGGAGGAAGAAGAGGAGGAGGAGGAGGAGGAAGACAATATTCATGACGATGATGATTATGATGATGATGATGAGGAGGAGGAGGAGGAGGAGGAGAGGAGGAGGAGGAGGAGGAGGAAGAAGAAGAGGAGGAGGAGGAGGAGGAACACAATATTCATGACGATGATGATTATGATGATGATGAGGAGGAGGAGGAGGAGGAGGAGGAGGAGGAGGAGAGGAGGAAAAGGAGGAGGTAAAGGAGGAGGAGAAGGACTGGAGGAGTAGGAGGAGGAGGGAAAAAGGAGGGGGGAGGAGAAGGAGGAGGACGACGAGGAGGAAGAGGATATTCATGACGATAATGATAATAGTGATGATGATAACGATGACGCTGAAGATGACAATGAAGATGAAATGATGATAATAATAGGTGGTTAAATTGCTCACGCAGAGGTGGCAGATTTCCAAAGCTTTACAAATGTAAAACTTAGCCTATCTGGCGATTCCATAACCGATATATTAGCCATTTGCTATTCGGAAAAATATAAAATGTGTGAAACAAGGTGCACAAGTTCGATTATTGCCACAGAAACACATAATTTTATTATAGGTTACGGGTCTACTCTCTATAGGTGGCTGATCTCATAGTTCAGGTGGCGGATCTCAGATCCTGCGGGATCCGGCTGAATTTAACGATTGATAATAATAATAGTGGTGAGTATGATGATGACGACGACGACAATTGCAATATCGCATAAGCACACAAGAGTTTGCATTAATCGTATTATTGCAACCGCACGCATTCATATTTCAACAAAAACAATCTGCTTAATGGAACCGATGGCCGCTTACTTAGTCCTTCATCCGTCCGTTCGTCTGTTCATCCGTTCGTCTGTTCATCTGTTCGTCTGTTCATCCGTTCGTCTGTTCATCCGTTCGTCTGTCTCATCCATCCTTCTGTTCATCCGTTCGTCTGTTCATCCGTTCGTCTGTTCATCCGTTCGTCTGTTCATCCGTTCGTCTGTTCATCCGTTCGTCTGTTCATCCGTCCTTCCGTTTATCGTTCGGACGCCGTTCCACATCTGGTTCCCTTAAAATGATGGACAGAATCGTCTGTTCATCCGTTTCTGTTCATCCGTTCGTCTGTTCATCCGTTCGTCTGTTCATCGTTTCCGTTCGTCTGTTCATCCGTCCTTCTGTTCATCCTTCGTCTGTTCATCCGTTCTCTGTTCATCCGTCTGTTCATCCGTTCGTCTGTTCATCCGTCCTTCTGTTCATCCGTTCGTCTGTTCATCCGTTCGTCTGTTCATCCGTTCGTCTGTTCATCCGTTCGTCTGTTCATCCGTTCGTCTGTTCATCCGTTCGTCTGTTGATCGTCTGTTCATCCGTTCGTCTGTTATCCGTTCGTCTGTTCATCCGTTCGTCTGTTCATCCGTTCGTCTGTTCATCCGTCCTTCTATTTATCGTTCGGACGCCGTTCCACTCTGGTTCCCTTAAAATGATGGACAGAATCATTACCTTTCTATAGCGCCAGTTGCTGTTATCTTGCGCGGCAGATGCTTCTCTCGTTCTACCGTCAGTCCATCCGACCATCTGAATACAGACATATAGTCTAGCTATGTCTTCTTTGATCGATAGTGTATATATATTATTTATATAGCCTATGTATATATATATCTATAACTGATATGCTTGTACGCATATGTATATATATATATACATATCTATATATGCACTTATATAATTATATATAAGACATATCTGTATTTGCTTACAAACTTTAAATGTATATATATATATGCAGATGTATGTTTAGGTGCATGCATGTATATCTGGGCATGCATATGTATATGTATGCATTCAGATGCATATATACACATGAAATGGTCTTCCAAAATCTATTACGCGTTGCGGATGTTTTCCATTGATAAGACGAGAGCGGTCAGCATTATATTTCCCGTATATACTTGCCTCTTAATTCTTCTTATTCTGCAGCAATTGTTGCAGCATCTTCTGCTATCATTCAGGGTCATGGAACACCTCTGTCTCTGTATCTTTGGCAGGGCACCATTTCCCTCTGCGGTCTGACCCCGTTGGAACGTGACGCACATTGGAATCTGTACATCCAGTATCCATGGATCCGTAACATCAAAAACACAGTCTGGAATCTTGTCTATATTTGAAATCGATCTAAATGTAACCAACTTACCAAATAAGACAAAATTCCATGGAAAAAGAAACAAACAGCAGCAACAACAACAACAATAGTAGTAGTAGTTTTAATAATAATAATGATGATGATGATGATGATGATGATGATGATGATGATGATGATGATGATGATGATGATGATGATGATGATGATGATGATGATGATGATATGATGATGATAATAATAATAATAATAATAATAATAATAATAATTATTATAATTATAATTATAATAATAATATTATTATTATTATTATAATAATTGGAAGAGGAAGAAAAGAGAGAGAGAGAAATAAGAGGAAGCGGAAGAGGGAGGGGAGGAGGAGGACGACGAAGAGGAGGAGTAGCAGCAGCAGCAGAAGCAGAAGGAAGAGAAGAAACTTGTGAAAATAGAACGGTCTTAAAAATTTTGTTTACTAAAAAATTCTAGATGTGAGAAACGCAAAAATGAGCTGAAATCCTTAGGACTAATAGGCTAATGGAGAAAAAGAACAAAAAACATTCCCTTCACCGAGCTGCATGTAGGCCTAGGACCTATGGTAGAAACATCGAGGTTGCGTATTTCACCCCAATTGTAAACCCCAGAGAACAATGATCATTTATTTATTAGCTCATTTGTCATTCACACTTGATTACGTCAATTTACGTGCTCATCCCAGTTTTTAACCATCGTAAATTTTTTAGCAGTGTGATTTTCGTTTCGTCGATACATTGCATGCGCCACTGGACTTGAACACGTACTGAATAATTAATTGCCGAAACGAAATGTTAATCCTTGTCTGCGATTCATTGGCGGCAAAGATCCGCATCTTAACAGCCTAATTAATCAATTATTCAAATGATTAATCAATTCTTTCGCCTTGAAATGCCACCAGGGTCGCCGAAAGAAGCTTGAACTACGACTGTGACCGCAATTCCATCTAATTTACTGCAGGCCACATGTCAGAGACTGTTGACCCGATTGGACATTCTCCCTCCCACTCTGTAACACCCTTGTAGGCTACCTCGTATACACATGTAACTGAATTGAATTCCACAAAAAGGACTTCGGAGACTTGGAATGAGTCTCCGGCGCTGTGGTACTTATCTCTGAAGATATCTTTCCCATCGTCTGTGAGCCTTTGCTGCAGCGTTGGCCATTTGTCAACGTCTGAAGGTTTCAGACTTTCAGTTGGACGTATACGGGGCGTATACCGCGTGAAAGTTCACGGCTCCAGCGTGTATCTGTGCAAGTATGTGTGCATGTATCTGTGCATGTATCAGTGCATTCCTTCGTTCATTCATTGCACTTATAAAGCGTCCATCCATGTTAAGAGGTGCTCCCAGCCCAACTCCGGCAATAAAGAAGTTTCCAGATTATTGTAAAAGGTGTGTGCAGATTTCCTATATAGTTAAAAGAAATTAAAGAATAGGTCTACGCAGACCTAAAGGGAAGTTATTCCACAATGTCCACATCCATGGTTGGGCCAACCATTGAAAAGGCATATGACGCTGCATCTGAGGTGGGGCTGCATCTGAGGCTGGGTGTTTCCTAACTGGCACCGTATGTATGTAGGCCCCTATGTGTATTTATGTATCTATCTATGTTTTGTGTACGTTTGTATGCATGTCTATAGGCCTATGCAACTATGCAAGCATGCGCCGGCGCCCCGGGTTCGCTTCCCGGTCGGGTCGGATTATCAGAGATTAATTTCTCGGATCTTTACTGCGGGTGGCTCGGTCGCATTATAAACGTGGAGTACAATACAACACACAATACAACACATCACAATACAACTGGGGCGCGGTGGTGTAGGGGTATGTTCGGTGCCTTGCAGCTGGAGGGTTGCGGGTTCGGATCCACCTCAAAGTCGCCGCGTAGGGACCCTGGGCAAGTCCTCACTGCAATTGCTCATGCGCTTCGGCGTGAAACTCCGATTCAGCGTTCGCGCAGTAGTCGGGAGCGCCTCTGAATGGGAAATCTGGTTGGGGCGCTATAACAAGTGTTCAAATACAATACAATACAAAAAATATACTGTAGTAGTAAGCAAGGGAAGTATTGATTATAGCGCATGCAAAATTTTAAAAAATATTGGAAAGGTATAACCATTTGCGTTCCATTCCTATGCCACATAGGTGTAATATGTCCCCAGTCTCCCCACTCTCCCGTATGCCTTATATAGGGCCTATCATCAATGATGATTATAACTTATAAGGCATACTATGGTAATAGCCTGATGATGATGATTCATCAGGCTATTAACTCAGTTTCGGTGTAATCAGAGGGGCCAAGCAGGGTGCGAAATCGTGGTCCTGTAGGGTTGGGAGTGATTTCTCAACATGTTAACAGCTCGAAGCCAAGACAAAAATCGATGCTAAACTGCTTGATCCAAAAAACACTGGAAACGAGTTTCTGTTTTATTTCTGTATCCGTCCATTCCTCCCGTCCTCTCCCAAGCATTTCTCTGTCCACCATTCACCCGTCCGTCCGTGGTCAGTTCGTCCACTCACAAAGGCACAACACATCCATTTATCCATCCGTCCGTCCGTCCGTTTCATCCGCCCATCCATCCATTCCACCGTATTTCAAGGAACTGGGGGTTACTGGCTTCCGGCTTCCTCGTGGCCTCCAGAGAGACCACCCAGTCTCCTCCTCCTCCTCCTCATTCATTCACGTCCTTCAGCTATCTTCGTCTTTTTCTTTCTTTTTCTTCCACTTCCTTCCTTTTCCTTCCTCTTCCTCCTCCTCGTGTCTTCCTGCCCCTCCTGGTACTGCATCCGCCGTTGGCTGAGCCTTGCCACTCGACGATTGATTCCGTTCGCTTGAAGGATTGCGCTGCCGACAACGATGGAGAAGAAAATGGCGTCGGTCGATGGTACGAGGACAGCCAAGGGGACAGAGGGATAGAGGGAAGGCCACCCGGGTCCAGGCAGAAACAAGCAGCCCCCCTGTCCGGTGACAAATTATGGCCCGCAAATAGACGGATACAAACGACGAAGACATTAGCCAGGACTAACTGCAGACATTTTGACATAAACATCGATCGCCTGCCATGCAGAAGCCTAATGGCGGTCAGCCATAGACGTAGGAAAAGAGCGAGAACAGTCCAAAGACGTTAGAGCTACCAATGACGTATTACACACCAATGACGTATATTACACACCATAGACCACTGTTGGCAGTCAACATTGATGCAAACCTGTGAAGTCACTCGAAAAAACATAGAAAACCATAGACATGTATTATTTTAAGGAATACATGAACATTAATTAAAATTACTAATGAAACACAGCAGTAGGCCTACTACACGTCTTCTACGTAAATTAAATTGACAGAAACCAAAAACACATAAATAAAGCAAAAGTATTACTAAAGACATTAAAAAATTTATAAAATACAAGAAGTTCACGACTTTACAAATTACGTCATCCATAGATGGTAAATCATAGGAACTATCATTTTTGGCGGTTTATCGCCAACATAGATTGTGTTTATAAATGTAATCAAGTGCTGCGCGGACCAGATTATTAGTTTTAGTGATGTGCAGTGTCTATTTTGTGAAAATGCCTTAAATAAGTTTAAGTAATGATTTAGAAATTGCTAAAAAAGTACGTATTAAAGTAGCGCTATAAAATGTGCAAAAGTGTCGACCGTACTGCATCCTTCACGCATTGTCCGGTATGGTTTGTGTAGGCCCTAATGCACTGCGCTATAAAATGTGTAAATACTGTGGAGCGGTGCATCCTTCACGCGACTTCCGGTATTGGTAAGAAATTGTTTTCTTTGCGTTTTATAAAATTTTTCTAAATTTAAAAATGTTAGTATAGTTTGCAGAAATCTGCAATAGGCGGGTTTAATTACTTTCGGTGTGAGGTATCATCGGGTAAAATTTGGTGGCATTCAGAACAACTTAGTAAATCCGGAGGGCTACCGGCTCTTAACAAAACAAAAATCAGTAGGCCAGTAGGGGTAACGCAGTAGGCTAATGTGCGTTCTGCAATGACCTAGCAAATGTTGAGTTCAAGATAGCAAATCAGTCTGATGATGGCCTATAGCAAAATTGGTAGATTTGTCTTAGTAGGCTACTGTGTGCTTTCGACGGTTAAGAGTATAGGCCTGTTGGACACACGCTACTAAACCCTTGAAGAAAAACTGTTTTAGTGTATACGTTCATCCCCTAGTCAGTAAAATCCTTTCAGTATCGATCCACACATTAACAACATCTTAGGGCAACAGAGGCATGACATCATTTTTTAACAGTATCGACTGAATGAAGAGATGCAGCATTTATGAACCGCAGCTTGTATATATATATATATATATATATATATATATATATATGTATATATATATATACTAGATTTAGATTCCACACCCAAAGGCAATGGCTATAGTAAGTGTGAGACTTGAGGTGAAACACCATTAAGCCAATTGTCACCGAGTAACATGTTGTCTTTTGTGGGCCTCAGGCAAGCTAAAAAAATATGTTCAATTATTCAAAGCGCGATCCGATCTTCCCGAATAATATGCACTGATCTGAACGAGACGACGTCTATTAGGTAAAAGAAAGGAAGTCAAGATTATAAGTCAGATTTACGAGCGGTTACGTATAATACTGAATCATTTATTGTACTGATTGGTCTACTTTGATTTCTTTTTATTGCTTTGAATGCATTGTTGTTTGCAAAGCGCTAAACAATATGAATTACTCGCTCTGTGTCTCAGACTTATTTGCTGACTATCTGACTCATTGAGTAACTGACTGATCGACCCACTGACTGATCAACTGACTGACCGACCGACCTTCTCACACACTCACCCATTCTGTCGCTCGCCCACTCATGCTCTCGTTAACCCACTCGCTCGCTCGCTCACTCACACACTCAGGCGCTCAGTCATCACTCGCTCGCTCATTCAATCACAATCACGCTCACGCACTCGTGCACTTACTCACTTAACCGGAGAAGTACTGGAAGAATGATGAGTCTGTTAAACTCTCGTTTTACTGCACAAATCTAGGCATCAGAGATGAAATCCCGGACACAAGAACCCAAAGTGAATTACATTGGCAACCAACTGCAATAGGCCTAAGTAACCCTAAAAGGTAGTTCCTGCGTAGATTACTTAAGACACCACGCTATTCTAATCCGCGACTCGTATACCAGCGAAATATGTTGTGTCGCATTGGCAGTTAAAAGGCTATCGAAGGCCACCAGTCGTACAATGTAGACCAGACTGATGTGGTCCGTTGCTGTCCGCCTGTGAAGTCTACAGAGACGTGGACTTTAGCACGGAATGCCATGAATACAACAGACTCTGACATAAATTGCGACTGGGAAGAATTCAGCAAAGAACCGAACACAATGCGAAGACTCATGAAGAGAACATTCCTTCACGTCTGCATGCGACTCTGAAGAGCGATCAATTCAATTCGTCCGGTTTTATTCCTTCGGTCTTTCGCGCTATCTGAAGAAGACGGTCCTGATCGGTTGGGGGGGTCATCAGCCGTCTGCCCCTGTTGTCGTTCCCCGTCCCCGATTCAGCCCGATCCAGGAACGCCCTCGAACACGTAGACCTAACGGGGCAGTTCGTTCTCCGCCACCAACGCCTATTTTTCACGGGCGGGCGGGGGACGAGTTCGTGTAAGGGTTATTGGCCAATAATAGACTGACAATTGAGTTGGGCCACGCCCCAGTGCATGTATAATCGCCGTATTGTTGTGGTAAAGTAGAAAGAATACAAAGACATCCACCACAGAGAGAATCAGCAACAAAGATAAGACGTCACGAAGACCTAGTATGCTGTCAGAAGACGTCTCTAAACTCTCTCGTTACGTAATAAAGTGGTAACAACGCCACTGCCCGTAACACCGGAAACTACTGCTAAGAAAAGTAAATTCCACCATTGCCCGTATTCTGGTCGCGTCAGTCCCAAGCTTGGATAAAGGTGGAAGGCAATGCACTACATGCATGATTCAATCAACCAATCAATCAATCACTTACTGTTCGCTGGTATTCACAGAGACAGGTTGACACAGTCGCAACTTGTTACATATAATGTTAGTGGATGCCAACGAGGATATAAACGTCGAGGACATAACATCACTAAAGGGAGTATTGGACTTGACAAATGATCGAAGACAATGGAGATCATTTATTCATACCCATCGCCTCAAACTCGGGACATCTTGTGTACAGAGTATTTTGTGTATTGTATTTGTATAGCTGCATATTATATGGTTGTCCATTAACTGTTAGAGTATACGCAACACTCATTAACCGTCGATAAGCCTACTCTGCTTGTCGATGCAATGTTGTATCCAGTGTTGGGTATGAGTTAACTCAGATGAGTTTAAACTCACGAGTTAACTCACTTGCTGTGATTTATGAGTTTGAGTTAACTCATCTTAAAGAGTGTGAGTTATGAGTTTGAGTTAACTCATATTTTCTGTGAGTTTGAGTTATAACTCAATTATTTCAAACTCAACTCACTCGGCACATATTATGTTGAAACAAGCCGGTTTTTTAAATATCGGAACAGGCTGTCACACACCAACTTTTAAAAACTTCTGCTTAAAGCTAATACCAGTCATGTTTGAGATGTGAAACATGTGGACTGTGGTGTTTACTTTGACTCAGTAATAATAACCTGATTTATCCATTATCCCATTAATAATAATAACAGTTATACTAGTAATAATAAACTGATGATACCATTTCCTGGTAACTGTGTATTTGTACAACGTTCGATTAGAACGTGCTGGTATGAGACAAAGTGAGTTGATGAGTTAACTCATTTAACAACTGAGTTTGAGTTAACTCATTTCACTTAGGATGAGTTGAGTTTGAGTTTAAACTCATTTTGAGGTGCATGAGTTGAGTTTTGATTTAACTCATTTCTTGTGTGAGTTTACCCAACACTGGTTGTATCGATGGTATAGCCTGAACTAGAGAGTGACATGGGGACAAAATTTGTCTCCATCCCCACCCCATTCCCGTGGGTCTGTCCCCATCCCCACCCCATCCCTATCGGGTCTGTTCCCATTCCCACCCCATCCCCATGAGGTCTGTCCCCATCCCCACCCCGTCCCCATTAGGTGTGTTCCCGTCCCCATTCCCATCCCAATGAAGCAAAATAAGAAGATAAAAATGCTCCTGCACAAAAAGCAGTTCTGTTAATATCTTAAGTTGTTTAATACAGAATACTTAATTGAAGTTGAAAAGATGTCGAATATATATTGAAGGATTTCAATTATATAGCCTTATGACTTGACATTGCACGTACACTTTGTTAGCTTAATGGATAGCTATTACTACAGTGGACAAAGTTACAACTGTTACCACGGTAAATACCGTGCTTGCATTTCCATCCCCACGGTAATACCGCAGGCCTTGCTACCACGGTAATACCGCAGGCCTTGCTACCATCCCCACGGTATTACCGCCTCTTCTGACACCATTACCGTGGATTTTACCGCGGTAACCGCGGTATTACCGCTTTCCCCATTACCGTGTCACTCTCTAGCCTGAACTTTCACAAGTAGGCCTAATGTAAATTAGATAAATAAAATAATGGTCTGGCTCGAGGTTCCTCTTGGAGTCAAAGCCATCGAGCGCGATCGATTTACCGATCGACCAGACCTTTGCTAGGCGATCGACCAAGGAGATCGATCGATCGCCTCAAATGAGAAGCCCGCACTATAGTATACGGTTAAGGGGACCGGTAGCCGATGTTTTGGTCATGTATAGGCCTACAGAGAATACCAGTTGACCGAATTCCACACAAGGCATGCACTACATGCATGATTCAATCAATCAATCAATTAATGTTCGCTTATTCACAGAGACAGGTTGACAGAGACGCAACTTGTTACATATAATGTTAGTGGAGGCCAACGAGAACATAAACGAGGACATAACATCACTAAAGGGAGTATTGGACTTGACAAATGATAGAGGACAATGGAGATCATTTATTCATACCCATCGCCACCAAATGTCTGGCGTCAGGAACTGATGATGATGATGATGATGATGATGATGATGATGATGATGATGATGATGATGATGATGATGCGATGATGATGATGATGATGATGATGATAATGATAATGATGATGATGACGACGATGATGATGATTGCCCCAAATCCTTTCGATAGCATTATGTGGTACGATATCACACAACGTAACCTAACGTGCTGTAACATTTTGTATTGTAATGCTCCATGTAACAGCACATTCATTTGGCGCCTCGTGATCGGTGGTATATACTCCCTGGTGATGATTCTCGTTGCAGAGCCACAACTGCTGCTGCTGCTGCTGCTGCTGCTTCGTCGTTGAGCATCAATCGTTCGTCCTGGCAATTCTCGAGGACGACAGCGTGGATGGAGAGATCCTAGATGAAGAACTCGGATTCAGAGACAGCTACGACTCATCAACGTAAGTTACACACGCAGCCAACTTGCATGCGTCGAGCCTTTTTCAGTGGTTGCCTGAAACTGACTCCCTCCCTTTAGGCCTGGCCAGCCCGTCGTCATAGCTATGGATCTTGTATTTGCACTTTCTATTAACACCGGATAACTGTTCTTTCCGTTGCGGTTTAACCTCTGAGTTAGTTATCTTGGAGGGGCGCTATATAAATGCTCTGAATGAATGAATAAATGAATGAGCATTCAAATGTGCACGTGTACGTATAAAAATGAACATATACCGTTTAACGTGCGTATGCACTCAAGCATACATATATATATATTTATATATATACATACATAACGATAAACATGCATACACATACACACACATACACATATATATACATACATACTTACATACTATATACATGCATACATGCGTGTGCACGTACATTTACATAGAATTACATTACATACCGATAGGTACAGATGCAAATACAGCATACACGTAGCATATGCATACACAGTTACACACACACATAAGGATCCAGTGGCTGAGTGGGTTGGTGCCCGCTCGCCGCGCCGGCGATCATTGTTCGCATTCCCGGTCGGGTCGGATTATCATAGATTAATTTCTCGGATCTTTACTGCGGGTGGCTCGGTCGCATTATAAACGTGGAGTACAATACAACACACAATACAACACATCACAATACAACTAGGGGCGCGGTGGTTTAGGGGTATGTTCGGTGCCTTGCAGCTGGAGGGTTGCATGGTTCGAATCCACCTCAAAGTCGCCGCGTAGGGACCCTGGGCAAGTCCTTTCACTCGCAATTGCTCATGCGCTTCGGCGTGAAACTCCGATTCAGCGTTCGCGCAGTAGTCGGGAGCGCCTCTGAATGGGAAATCTGGTTGGGGCGCTATAACAAGTGTTCAAATACAATACAATACAATACACACACACACACATATTATACATACACATACACAGAGATCGACGACTATCTAAATATTGCAGACTTGACAGATCATTGTTAGCATTACTGATAATATTATCATTATTAATATTTTTATTATCTTTATTGATTATTATTGTTACAAGAAGATTTATAAAGCGCAAGCCATGCGACCAAATACATCGTAAATGATAAAATACAGCGCAAATGTGCATGTATAGTGTGCGAATCTGTAGATGTAGTAATAATGATTTTTGAGACACTTCCGAGTGGCGCCATACAAATGATCTGCATCAATTACAGTTATGATACAACAACACTCCCTTCGAAAGACCCTCAAAATAAAGGATTTTCAGCCAGGTAGCCAACGCTTTTACAACGTATCTTTTTAAAGCTGCGATTGAACCTTGATTTTGATAAGTGAATTGGAAGGTCAAATGTCGGTGGCTATTTGAAGGTCAAATGTTGGTGGTTACCAGGAGTGTGTTAGGACTAAATTCCCAGCCTCAAGTTTTCTATCAAGATTGCATAGTTTCGCTTTTATGAGGGATAGCCCCCCTCCCCCAGCCCCGGAGGTTCAACATTCTAATATGCAGCCCTGCGGACAACTATGAATTTCCAAATTCTATGAATTCCCAAATTCGAAGAATCTCTAAAAGTACTGGACTTTACAATGACTGCAGCCTCTAAAACTCAAAAATGCATGCTTGGTGACTTGAAAATTACACACTGAGAATACTGCACTGCAGAAAATGGTCGAAAAGGTAGGATTTGGTGGATTTGCTTCATAGCTGACAAATATTGACGCCATATTGTATCGTCCGTTACTCCCTAGATGTCGTGTGCACCAATATTTAAAGAAACTTGTTAAATTTGGTTACTTTGGACATTTTCAAATACAAATGTCATCCACAAAAAACGCAATTTAAAATGGTAAATGCTAGTGTGTCGGGGAATTTCCATGGCCCATTAGAGATCTTTATAAAATGCTGTTTTTTGTGTGATTTACATAACACCACAATTAGTGTTGCTTCAGTTGCTTATAGTCTGAGCACTTGGTTGGGAAATCATACTTACCTGGCACAGAGGCGACCGTGGTCAAGATGGCGGTGCTTCCAGGACGAGGCTCAACCATTGCACTTCGGTTGGGTTGACTCTTGCGATTACCCCAAATGTGGGTAACTCGGGTGCGTAATTTGTGACAGTGGGGGACTGCGTTCGCGCTTTCCCCTGAATTAAACGAGAAAAATAAAATTCTAAAATATTCAAGGGTCAAAAGTTAGTAATGAAATTTGCTAAATACTTCATTACTTTGGACATGTTCATGTATACAAATGTGATCCGAACAATTAGGTAATTTAAACAGATAAATCGAAACGCATCGGGACATTTCAACAGCCCATTGGGAATATTACGCTTGTCCACTCCCACAATCTATCATGTAATACGGTCATGGTTGCGTTAAATTACGCCCAGCTACAGGCGAACTAGTTCATCGTAATCGTAATTTCGAGAAGCGAATCGCGGGAACCAGTTTATTCACAGGCGCTTAGTAAAATCGATAGGTTAGCAGAGGTGTGAAAATCAGTTCAGATCTAGATCCATAAGGCCAGGCAGACTGTCTAAGAGATTGCTAAGGTGGCTTGGTGTTTAGAATTGGCGAGCGAGGTAAGGGGAAGAGTTACTGTAATGATCGGATAGGACTTATGAAAAAGCAGTGTTTTAAGTTTAAAGTGAAAGACCTGCGGAGAGATAGCGAGAGATTTTTGATAATTTCATACCACGCCTTTCGCTGGTTGGATATCACGATGCAGCTTACTAACTTACTGAAGCACAAGCCACACTGCTTGGCGTGCTGTTCACTAGGTGGAGTGTATGCCACTATTTGGTCAACTTTTATAAAATATTAAAATAAGCCTTCTTTGAATGTCTTCAAATACAAATCTAAATGATATAAAATTATACGATATAAACTGGTAATTAGTAGTGTACCGGGACATTTCCACAGCCCCATAGGAATCACTTTATGTTAGTGTTGTTTGACGTTTGACATAGGCTACCACAATTAGTGTTGCTTCAGTTGCTTATAGTCTGAGCACTTGGTTGGAAAATCATACTTACCTGGCACAGAAGCGACCGTGGTCAAGATGGCGGTGCTTCCAGGACGAGGCTCAACCATTGCACTTCGGTTGGGTTGACTCTTGCGATTACCCCAAATGTGGGTAAGTCGGGTGCGTAATTTCTGTTAGTGGGGGACTGCGTTCGCGCTTTCCCCTGAAATGAAGAGAACAGTAAAATTCCTGGGGGACTGCGTTCGCGCTTTCCCCTGAAATGAAGAGAACAGTAAAATTCCAAGTTACCTGGATCATAGATGTCACGTTGTACACTTGTTACGATAGCCCAGTGCTAATTCATCATGCAATACGGTCATGGTTGCGTTGAATTATCTCCTGTTACATGCAGTTACGCTACCCGATTGCCACAAATTCATCTTGTATTCAGTGGCGGACTGAGCATTGTGTTTTTGTGCCATGGCCCATGGGCTACTTTGGTTTCACAGCACATGTCCCTTAGAGAAGAAAGAATTCTATTATGCCCCCATAAACAAATATTCTAAGTATGCAAACTCGTAAACAGATCATTAAAGTACAATTTACTGATGTCGCCACCGTCGATCTATTCAATCCAATAGCACTCTAAATAGCACTTTAAAACAATAACAGCGACGTTTGAGGCCTGTCATCATTGTTAATATTGTTGTTATTATTATTTATAGTATATCTTTATCATGTGCAAGATATGCATAAAAGAAATTGTTTCGGCTGATGTCGCATTTTTACAGGCAGTTTGGGCCTGGGGGCTGGGGCCCTTGCAGGATTGAAATGGCAGTGCTCCAAAATGGCCCCAGTCCCACTCTACTTGTTATATCGTCATTGCTGCTTTGAGTTCCATCCAGCGGCACGTTGTCTAGTTCAGATGACGAATTTCGCTGTAATATGCCAGACGAACGGATGGCAATGATCGGAAATCCCAATGCTACTTACTTATTTATTTGTCTGCGTACTGAATTACCTGCACGAATAGGCTACACGCCATTTTGTTTTCCAGCTATTCACGAGATAAAGTGTACGCCAAAATTCGGTGAACTTTGATTAATATAAAAATTAATTTTCGCATTTTCAATTACAAATCTGAACGTTTTACAAACTACAAAATACAAACTGAGTTGAGGCACGTTGTACTCATAGCTTATGAAGTTATCGTCGGTGAGAGGTTAGGTCTAACCATAGAAATGTATAGGCCTATAATATATCACTAGAGGCGAGCATCTACTGTCTATGGTGAAGCTGTGACCCTGGGCAGTATTCGCTCATACTGGGTAGCCATCAGATTAATTAATTTAATGAATTTAATTAATCAAAACGCGTCATTTCAATTTAAATTAACTGCTGAATGTCTGACGATGAGATGGTGTATTAAAACTGATTCATACGCTTTCACCACAGAATGATCAAGGGAATATCATGCCTTTGTAATCGTATCGTAATCGCACACTCCCAGATTTTTGGAGCTAAGCGCAGAGCTTCAGCTTATTTCAGGGATCTGAGCTTAAATAAATTACAAGAATAGCTGGGCAGTATTCACTCTACACTGAGACCTCAGATTAATTAATTAATAAGACCGATATTCGGTGGTAGAGCATGCACTATATGATTGTCAAACTGATCCATACGCTTTCATCACAGAATGATCAACCTATCATGCCTATGTAATCGTATCGTAATCGCAAACTCCCAAATATTTGGATGCTATACAGCAGCTTCAGCTTATTAACGATCGCTGCTTCCACATATGCATAAATATATATATACGTAATAAAATAAAAGTATGTATATATATATATATATTTCAGGAGACCTTGAGGACCACTGTATAATTTGATTATGTGTATTCCGTTTGAAAGGAGAGAGAATTCTGGGTGGTGGTTATGGAAATGCGGCGCTAGTAGCAGCGCTTCCGCGTGAAGCCACACAGCCTATCCAAGTGCACAGCTGCTGTTCTTATGTACCACGTATATACATGAATAAATATATATATATATATTTGTGTATATATGTATGTATATATATATATATATATATTTATGCTATATGGAGACCTTGAGCGGAGTTATTGATGGCATTATTCTTTATTGATCGTTTCATAGACTAATTCTCCTTCTTCCTCGTCCTCCTCGATACATGGTATATACTTATTCTTATTATACATTATTATCAACCGCTACTCCCTTCTCCTCTCCTCCTCCTCCTCCTCCTCCTCCTCTTCTTCTTGTTTTCTTCCTCTTCGTTCTCCAGCTGCCTGTCTATAGCCGCAGCCATTCACATCTATCCTATTCCGTTCTCTTTGAAACGGTTTAGAAAACATCGCCGGCCGCTAAGAACCCATATAGTTGGATAAAAATGTTAGGTTTATACATCCTGCGCTTACGATCTCAGAGGTACACTTGTCCAGGATTTTCAACGCTAGCGTCGAATTAAACGCTGCATGGGGAGCTTATCTATCCATTTATTATATCCATCCATCCGTCGGTCCTTCCGCCATCCAGTCAGCCAGCCAGTCACTAGTGCCAGTGGCTGCAGTGCAAAATGTTAAAAATTGGGCAGATGTTTTAGCGACAGAAAAATAACTTCCCTGCAGCAAACATCGTCCTTACACCGCTGTACAGGATGGAGTTTTGATAACAAACTATTGCGCACTCCTTCCTGGTTCCATGCCGCCGATCCTTTTGATGACAGTAAAGGTTCGTCAAAACAGTTAAGTCCAGTGGCGGCGCCAGGGGTTGGATAGGGGGCTAGCCCCCTAACTGCGGCTCAGCCCCCAAAAAGTTGGAAATCACTGCAAATCACAGGGAGGAGGGGACAAAAGGGAAGGGCTTGGAGCTTTAGCCCCCCAAACCTGAAATCCTGGCGCCTCCACTGGTTAAGTCACCCCCTCCCCGTGAATCAGAAATCGTCGTCAAATGTGTGGGCCCTCTTTCAACAGTTTTTTTTACCCATCGCCCTCAAACGCGAGCTTATTTCTTGACGAATATGCTACACCAGTGCTACCCAAGCTTTTCAGTGTCATGGACCGGGAGTAAGGTTCCCACTGTAGGACGACCAGTGCCAAATTTATTCTCATGTCTCATTTTCGTTTTCGATCACCTAAATTCCTCAAAATGTATTAAAATTGATTTAAATGCATGTTTAGACAATAATTCTATGACTCTGTTGCCTTTTAAATGCTAGCCTAATAAGTGTTTTATTATGGCTTTTAAAAAATAATGGCCGTTTCTTGATTCCGAGACAATTTGACCATGCAGTTTCTTGACTCACTTTGCGGACCGGCAACTGAGGGCTCGCCGGCAGTCCGCAGACCACCACTTTGTGAAGCGCTGTGCTACACTATACGTTGTCGATCTGGTATAAACATACAGCAGTGTAACATGCAGATTCGTCAACGCTATGGTAAGATTAACCATTTGACAGCCCTTATGCAGAGTTGGATATAAGTCGGCAATTTGCGGTTAGCGTCTGTCTGTCTGTCAGTCACTCTGCTTGTCTAGGTCTGTTTCCATTTTCTCCGTTTATTTAAGTCTCTGTATCTCTCTGCATCTCTTCGTGCTTCTGCACATGTATATATGCTTCACAAAGTGGTGGTCTGCGGACCGGTGCCGGTCCGCGAGCTCTCAGTTGCCGGTCCGCAAAGTGAGTCAAGAAGCTGCATGCTCAAATTGTCTGTCTGTCCGTCTGTCTGTATGTCTATCTCTGTTTCTAGTTCTGTCATCTTCTTTAACCTATTTCTATCCAAAGAGTTTCGCCGATAGATGTCTATGCATTCGTGTATATTCGTTTGTGTGCAGGGCCTTTGAAGAACTTCGATGGCGCTACTTGTCATACACAAAACATGGATTTATTGTCGCCTGTATATATATAGGAATCTGCCGCAGAGGAAAATGTGTGCTTAATTGGATCTTGCTAGACTTTTCTAGAAAAGGCACATACACACATACATACATACTTATATATATAATATATATATACATATATTATATATATAATTATATTCTCGACGCACTTGCTTGACCACAAAGTAAAACCATACGCGCACGCGCAAACACACATGATAAAAATATATATTATATGTGCATATATAGTTAAGCCTCTTAGACACTCCTCGACGTACGCATTGACACCCGAGGACATTTATATGGCGCTAAATCCGATCAATCTGACTTCCTGCAGTATATTCGTTTCATCCCCCTCTGCTCCTGCCTCTGCATCTCTTTGTCTATATGTCTGTCTGTCTGTCTGTCTCTGTCTGTCTGTCTGTCTGTCTGTCTGTCTGTCTGTCTGTCTCTCTCTCTCTCTCTATATATATATATATATATATATATATATATATATATATATATATATACATACATATATATCGGCTGTGGTGGTCAGGTGTGGCGGTGCAGCCTTCGTTCTACTAATGTCTCCCTTAAGATGACTGATCGCTTGTGACCGAGGTCAATCAGTCCGATCTATGGAAAGCTGATTTATATAATATAAGTGAAACGCTACCAAATGGGTCTGAAGGGCCGTCGGTCACAGGCGACAGGCATGTCAAGGTCGATGAGGAACGAGGCAGAGACGGGAGTGACGACCAAGGGGAAATGGAAGAAGAGTACGAGGAGGTCAGGAGAAGGAGAAAGAGGAGACGAGGGTAGGGAGAAGGAAGGATTGAAGGAGGAGGAGGAGGAGGAGGAGGAAGTGGAAGGGTAGAAGGCTAGGAGGAGAAGGAAGGAGAGGAGGAGGAGGATGAGGAGGAAGTAGGAGCAGAAGCAGGAGACGAGGGCTAGGCGGGAGAAACAGGAAGAAGGAGGTTATGAAAGGAAGCGCCATCCGTTATAGTATAAAGAAGCGAAGGATATGAATGTCATTACTGGTTGTTTGCAGTGTAGCCTAATACATATATATTCATGTATACATGTATCTATATATAAACATAATGATATGCATTTACACATGCTTACAATATGCATAGATAAACCAGTGTTTCATGAGCTGTCAAAAAGAGCTGGAATCGAAATATTTTACAGATTACCAACCAATATCTTTTCAGTAACTTAGCTGAGGTGTTGGAAGAAGAGCTAGGGATTTTGAACCCCTCCTCCAACCCTCCAACTACTCAAACACTATAACACAGGATGTATGAATAGGCCGACTATATAAACTTATGAATAATTATGCAGTCCATATCGGGGTTGGGCTACTGCAGGGTAGAACGGTGCATTGGGTTCAATTAAGTGAAAGTTGACCACACAATAATATTAATCTAGGAAAGTTGAGCAATTATTAATCTAGAAATCTCGCTAGATCGAAAGTGCGTTGACCCGCGTGTATCTCCTAGAGCAAACATGCGGGATCGAATGTCTAAAACGATTATGTGTACGGAGTCAGTTTGCGTAGGCAGGCCCTATACTCAGTACGCGCCTGCGTGCCGCCCTTGCTATTTCTCATTATTCAATTGCTTTTAGCAGACTCGGATACAAATCGGAATGACTTACAAAACAAACAGTAATACAAAATGATACATCTGGGTGTAGGGAGATGTGGCCATAGCTATAATCATGTTTAACATGCATAAAACATTCCTGTGGTCAAATAAGACGGTCCTATAGCCAGGGCGCGCGGCTCAGCCGCTGTTGTTGCTTATTCAAATTTTGTTGGAGCACTCATGACCAAGATGATGGCCTCCTTTATACAGTATACAAGATGTTTGTCTCTAAGAACATAATACAAACGTTTTTGTGCCAATATTAGGTAATGTTCTTCTGAGCTATTTCGCTCCGCTCCCTTCCAATTTTTATCATCCCAAAAACAACCCACCGTAATAAATGGCTGTCTCCTTCTGTCTCCTTATGGCAACCGAGTTTTGTTCTTGGCTTGGCATTTTGGACAACCCATCTCACATGACGTAGCTCGAGTAAGCAGGTTCCGTGGGCTCCAGTTTTAAACAGCGCCTTAGAAATGTTCGTGATAACAATCTACTTTACTTGCTCACTCGCTTGATCAACAGATCATTATTTTGCTTCCACGAGCACACTGTTTTGTCCGATGTTCGCTAGGTGGAGCGTTAGCTCATATCTGGTCAACTTTGATTAATAGTAAATTACGTTTGAATGTCTTCAAATCTAAATGATTTAATAAATTAAAATTACACGATATAAAGTGATGAATCGTAATCGTGAATCGTAATATATCGGGAAACATTTCCACAGCCCCATAGGAATCACTTTATGTTAGTGTTGTTTGTCGTTTTACATAACACCACAATTAGTGTTGCTTCAGTTGCCTATAGTCTGAGCACTTGGTTGGAAAATCATACTTACCTGGCACAGAAGCGACCGTGGTCAAGATGGCGGTGCTTCCAGGACGAGGCTCAACCATTGCACTTCGGTTGGGTTGACTCTTGCGATTACCCCAAATGTGGGTAAGTCGGGTGCGTAATTTCTGTTAGTGGGGGACTGCGTTCGCGCTTTCCCCTGAAATGAAGAGAACAGTAAAATTCCAAGCGTCATGTATCAGTTTTGTAAAGCATCATAGAAGTAGCTTGCTACCGACAATGCTAGATAAATCGTCTTATTTACAATTACAATATTATTACAATTACAATAAAAGGACAATAAAAAGTCATACCATGATACCTGCGTTGAGTTACGTTCAGCTACACGTAAACTGGTTCATCGTTATCGTAATCTCGAGATTTCCATGGCACTAAAAAGGCGAATTCGCGGGAACCAGCTTATTCACAAGCGCTTAGTCAAAGGAAAATCGTATCGTATCTAAAGATTTGTAAAGCGATATGTGGGGAGGGGTTTAAAATTCTGGTCCAGGTCAGGATCCACAGAGGTCAAGCAGGCAGATTGCTAAGGTGGAATGGTGTTTTGATTTAAATTAAACGGCGAGGGAGGAAAGGGGAAGAGAAGGAATATGGACGGGATTTGTGAAAGAGCACTGCTTTCAGTTTTGAGTGAAAGACCCGTGAAGAGATAGCAAGAGGTGAGGTTTTGTGATTTCAAAATATGACAAGAACTCTTATCCTGACTCATCTGATCCTGTACCTTCCAATCCTCGACCTAAAAGACACCCGCCTTAACATCTGCTGTGCCCTCTCTGATCCCCTGGAAACCGGACTCGGACCTCCCTCGGACTACTCTTTTGGACAACCCCTCTGATTAGACGCAGCGCTCGTGAATAAGCTGGTGCCCTGCGCTTGGCTTTCGAGTGGCGCTTTAGAAGTTTGGAGATTACGATTACGATTACGATGACATTGGCTTTAACACGCCAAATGAACGCAACCGATTGGAAGTCACGATGCAATATACTGACTTGCTGAAACACAGCTGCTTTGTTCGGTAGGTGGAGTGTTAGCCGATATATGGTCAATTTCGATCATTATTAAGTTACGTTTGAACGTCTTCAAATGCAAATCTAAATGATTCAAAATTGGACTATATAAAATTATAAATCGTAGTGTATCGAGATATGTTCACAGCCCTATTGGTGTTACTATAGAATAGTGTTGTTTGTCGTTTGACACTATTAGGCTACCACAATTAGTGTTGCTACTGTTGCTTATAGTCTGAGCACTGTGGCGGCAAATCATACTTACCTGGCACAGAAGCTACCGCGGTCAAGATGGCGGTGCTTCCAGGACGAGGCTCAACCATTGCACTTTGGTTGGGTTGACTCTTGCGATTACCCCAAATGTGGGTAACTCGGGTGCGTAATTTCTGTTAGTGGGGGACTGCGTTCGCGCTTTCCCCTGAACTAAAAGAGAAAAATAAAATTACATATTGCTGAATATCTTGGACGCTTGTAGTCTTCTTACACTAGTTCACTGCCACAAATTTATCATGCAATATGATCATGGTTGCGTTGTATTGCCTCCAGTTGCCTCTCGTAAGCAAGTTAACATGAGAAAGGCAATCAGATGTCCTTGTTGAACAGTTATGACACTGAGGAATAAAGACTGACTAAGTAATGCAATTGGCAAATAGTTCAGTGTTTTATAGTATATAACAATCAACAAGACGGTTTTGGTTTGAATCTAGCGCCGCGTCCCTCCCCGATTGGAAAGCCAGTGTATCGACCGCTCCGGCAATTCCCATCCCATAACAATCATACGACGGAACACAATGGGGGGGTCTCCTCCCTCTGGATCTACAAGTGTTGCCTGTGTCAGGTCACTAACGTTTCTTCCAATATTAGTATAGATGACACACAATGCCTTCCACCCACTGTTACCAAACTCAGCTTGTATCCTCGAAGCAGTTTATTCTGCGCCGTGAAATCACAAACGGTTTCCATCTTAGCACCACGCTGTCTCCTCCGACCCGAGTCTTCGGATTCAGACCTGATAACGAAATTGACCCTAACACGTCTCCCTTTCCAACCTTTTTTGACATAGCACCAGAGTTTCAGCTGGTCTCACAGTCTCACTGACTAAGATTTTGCGTGATGCTGAGAATCTGTGTAGATTTACATTACATTTATGAAAAATGGCAATGAAGTGAATGTTCAATGACACTCGGAATTCTCTGTACACATAGGCTCCACGATGTTCTGCACTTGCCCAGCATCGGGCGTTTGCTGTAGTGGGTCCTTCCAATTGGAATCCCTACCTCCCTCACTAAAGGGCTAAACTCATCGGTCTCTCATTATTGAAAGGCGTTTCTCTCCCCCCACGCGGTTTCCGTGCTCAGAGCGCCTCTGAATAGTTATTATTCGAGACGCGCTATATAAATCTATGGATACGATACATAATTGTTCGTTTCGCTCTGCGTCATTTGCCAATCGGTTGGTTAGCGTCGTGGCGGGAACTGAGAAGGCAATGACCAGGCAGACGACATTCCAGTTCAATAAAGCGTGTCGATATTTGCGTGCGTTGACCTCAGAGTGGACGCTGATTGGGAAAACAGCGTCAGGCAATGTGCTGCTGCCAGAATCCGATGCAGCCAAGCGAAACGAAACGCCAGAGGAAAACGACAGCGTCCCTGGCGTGTGACGATGAACTGAACGCTTCGATGCCCATATCTTTAGTTATGGTTTAATAGCAGTTGTTGACGATGACGAAGTGATGATGATGATGATGATGATGATGATGATGATGATACCGACGATGACGTAGATCACGATGATGACGACGATGAGACAGTGACGTCGAGTCTATCTCAGGCAAAGATGATGATGACGATCAGGCCCGGATTTAGGCATGTGCACTATGTGCCTGTGCACAGGGGCCTCCACCACATAGGGCCTAGGGGCCTCCACCACAAATGCAAGATTTTTAAAAACTTGTGTTTCATAATAGATGATGAAATATTTCAGCATTGCGCACAGACACAGTTTAACAAAAATATCTAAAACTAAGAAACAGCTAAAACTTAAAAATGTCAGAAATTAGTTCGCCTCAGCCTCTCGGGCGTGTAGTCGTGTTAAATTAGTGGAACTCTGCGTGTTTTTTCTTCGAAAATTTGGTAACCAGGTCCTCAAAGTTAATCTCACGCAGAATGTCAGCTTCTATGCTCATCAGAGCTAGGTGCGACAACCGCTCATTGCCCATCGATGTGCGAAGTCTGTTCTTTATCAGTTTCATTTTTTAGAAGGAAAGTTCTGCGCTACAGTTAGTGACCATCAGCACCAGATACGCGCGGAGTGCTATCTCCACATTAGGAAATGACCCCTGAACTGGTTTCAGGAGTATCAGCGGATACATGATATGCTCTTGCTAAACATCTTGAGCTTTTTCGTCCTTGAATGTGTCCACAAATTCAACAAACTGCACAAGCTCATTTCCTAAGCATAAATCAAGGTCGTCTTTATAGACCTCAATGAGATTCGATGCCGCTGCCAGCAGTTCATGTGATGAAAGCACATCCAGTTTGTCTAGGAAGCCGAACCGAGACACAAGCTCATACGCACCAAGCCGATGTTGCAAAGCGGTAACAAACTGATCAATGACTGGTAGAAAGTTTTTTATTCGAAATTTATCTGATTGCGTCAACTCCATCCACGGAATAGTGTACCGAGATTGATCGAGTGGATCAAGTCGCACTATGCGTTGGCGTTCTCTCTTCTGAATGTATTCAGTAGTTCCGGATTTGTCGATGCCTTCTTTCTCGTACTCCTGGAAGCAGTCTCGCTTGGACTCGACGAACATTTTCAGTGATTTTACAACGGCAACAGCGGAGTTTAGATCAAACAGAGAGTCCTGCAGCGTCTTGGTGGTGGCATTGACTCTTTGTAAAATGTCATTCCAGAAGACAGTGGAAATAGCGGTCTCAAGCTGACACAGTTGCTCTGAAGGTCCACTGTCCTTGCAACGTACATCTGCCAGTTCATCCGTGTCGTCAGCAATTTGATCGAGAGCTTCAATCAACTGGTTATATCCTTGCGATAAAGCTTTCGTCGCATCGGCTCTGCACGACCATTGGGTCGTGTTGATTCTTTTTGGAACAGAGACTGGTAGCTGTGCTAGCAGTTCGTAACGATGTGTAGGAACGGTGAAGAAGACATAGATTTCCTGAAACAGAGCAAAAAACTCCACAGCAGCGGGAGAGAATTCTGTAGCTGCTTGAACAATCAAATTGAGAGAGTGTAGTGTTGTGCAGTGTTTTGGGGATATGCTGGAGTTGACGCGTCGTGTTTCGCGAGTCGTGACTCGTGAGCCTATATTAAAGTGCAGACTTTCAGGCATCAACCGCGTCTGGCCTGCGGCGTGCTAAGGGGCCTCCACCACAGCGGTGCATTGGGGCCTCCACCTAAGTAAATACGGCCCTGACGACGATGGTGACAACGACGATAGTGATGACTTTATTAGGATTGCATGTCCTTTAACCCGTTCTGTGCACCGAAAACAATGTAGTGGGGCGGCCTGGTGCAAAATATGGCAGAATTGTTCACTTAATGACAGAAGCATGAAATTTGGTACATGGTAGCAACATACCATGAGAAAAATTTTTGGCTATAGGGCCATCGCAGATTTGCTCCCTGGCCCCAATGGCAGCCATTTTTCAAAATGGCCGACCGAAGTTGAGGTTTTTCAATATCTCAGCTTCTAGTTCACTTAGAATCGTAATCCTGGTGTCTAAACATACATACTTATGGGCAAGGATTCCAATAAAACCAATTGCAAACACTTATCTACACGAAATTGGCAGCCATTTTCCAAAATGGCCGACCAAAAGAGATTTTTCAACATCTCAACTTCTAGTTCACTTAGAATCGTGATCTTGATGTCTAAGTATACATATTTATGGACAAGGATTCCAACAGAACTAATTACAAACACTTATCTATACGAGATTGGCAGCCATTTTCCAAAATGGCCGACCAAAAGAGATTTTTCAATATCTCAACTTCTAGTTCACTTAGAATCGTGATCTTGATGTCTAAGTATACATATTTATGGGCAAGGATTCCAACAGAACTAATTGCAAACACTTATCTACACAAGATTGGCAGCCATGGACGTCGCGTTTGGGGACCGTGGCGATCCCTAGTTTCAAATACCAATCATCGCTGCAGATCAACCTCTGTATACAATTTGCAAGCAAATTCAGTGGACCTGGCCAGGCCTATATGGAGAAGACAAACTGATAGTGATGTTCGGAGGCCTGCACATAGAAATGAATGCTCTCAAAGTGCTCGGTGACCTGCTCGACAGCAGCGGATGGACGGGTGCACTCACACAGGCAAACGTGGCCTCTTCAGGCACAGCAGAATCATACCTAAAGGTGTCTCATGTGACGCGCACCCGGCATGCTCATCAGGTTACCGCGTCAAGCCTGCATATCCTACTCCACAAAACCTACACTGAGTACAGCAGCAACCATGTAGATGCGGAAAGTCTGAAGAACCTCGAAGCCTGGTGTGATGATAGAGCCAAAGTCAGCCCACAGTTTAACTTCTGGTTCACTATTCTACAACTGGAACTTCAGGTGATGATTTTTGTGCGATCACTGAGAAAGGGTGATTTCGAGCTCTACATAGATTCGTTGTCACAGCTCGTGCCCTGGTTCTTCTCACTTGACCACACGCATTACGCTAGATGGATACCAATCCACCTCCGTGACATGGTTAGTCTAGCAGGGAAGCATCCTGCTGTGTACGCAGAATTTCTGCGTGGCAACTTCACTGTAAAGAAGACGAGGCGTGCATTCTCCAATATCGCCATAGACCAAGCCCATGAGCAGAACAACGCCTGTGTGAAGGATGATGGCGGTGCTGTAGGCCTCACACAGAACCCGCAAGCTCTACTACGATGGATGGTGTCTGGACCAGAGATGGCCCGTCTCATCGAAGAGTTCCAGGCATCGATTCAGAAACCAAACATGGAATCTGATCTTCGACATCATGAGCAGACAAAAAGCACGCAGGCAACATTTTTCAACCAGGTGAAGGCTCTCAGCAATGTGATCGAGGAGATGGGAAACCCATTCATTGACGACAGCAACGACCTACTTGTCCTGGACAGCAGAGATCTGGCTGATCCTGCAGTGATCAACACAATGCGCAACATTGGTAAAACTGGACAAAAACAGTACGAAGCATTTGTCAACGAACGTCTTGTTAACCAATCACGACCTGTCAATGACCCAATCAAACGAAACAACTTCCCTCTCTTCAGTCGTCCACCTGTACGGGACAAGTCAAGAGCAAAGCACCAGCTGTCATCTGTGAAGAGTGACTGTTCACTTTTCTCCAGGCTGTACATCTCCTGTCAGACACGTGAAGGAGACCTTGACGAATTCTTTGCACACGAGAATCAAGCATGCCCACCATCACTCTCGAATATGGGCAAATTGCGGCTAGGAACTAAGTCAGACATTGTGAGCTGCCTAGAAGAGCTGGTTCCCACTTCAACAGATGACGCCATTCCAGATATCCACACAGGCCCTTCACCGGGCGTACCTAGTGTTGATGCTGTTATCCTGGATGGAGCAGTCATAGTAAACATGCTCAAGCCTGGCACTGCATCCACTTTCTCAGATTATGCCTCCCATATCTTCTTGCCATACATCACAAGACAGCTAGAGCATGTTCACAGGGTCGATGTGGTATGGGATGAATATGTGCATGGCAGCTTGAAGACATACACACGCAGTGTGAGGGGTAAGGGAAGCCGAAGGCGAGTGGAATCTTCCAATGCCCTACCTAGAAACTGGCAGGAATTTCTAAGAAACGACGAAAACAAGTCAGAGTTGTTTTGTTTTTTGAGCCAGCAAATAGCGAAACTTAAAACAGACACAGAAAGACAGATCATCGCCACATACCACAAGGACGTGCTCTGTACTCAGCCAAGGGACACAACTGGACTTGCTCCTTGTACTCAGGAGGAAGCCGATACAAGGATTTTCCTGCACGTCTCAGATGCTGCCAAACACGGCTATCGTAAAGTAATGATCCGCACTGTTGATTCTGACGTGTTGGTGTTAGCCATAGCAGCAGTTCAGCAGCTCAGCATTGATGAACTGTGGGTTGGTTTTGCCTCCGGAAAAAGCTTCAGGTACCTACCAACCCATGAGATGGCACGTGCTCTCGGTCCAGAGAAATGTGTGGCTTTGCCCTTCCTACACGCATTTAGCGGATGTGACACAGTATCATCCTTTGCTGGTCGCGGAAAAAGGACTGTGTGGGACATTTGGAAGACATTCAACGACGTAACCTCAGCCTTCTGTACCTTAGCATCAACTCCCAGCTCTGTTGAGGGTCAGCTCGATGTACTGGAGCGCTTTGTAGTTCTTCTGTATGACCGTGCGAGCAGTGAGGAGAAAGTGAATGAGGCACGGAAGCAGCTGTTCTCACAGAAAGGCAGACCAATGGATGGCCTTCCACCAACTCAAGCTGCACTTGTGGAACACACAAAGAGAGCTGCCTACCAGGCAGGTCATGTCTGGGCACAGATGTTCGTGGCTGTTCCCAAGCTACCTTGTCCTGGCGAATGGGGGTGGCTGCAAACGATCGAAGGAAGCTGGGAAGTGAAGTGGACAACGCTCCCTGAAGCTTCTCATGCCTGTCGTGAACTGCTCAGATGTGGCTGCGAGAAGGGCTGCAAGGGACAGTGCAAATGTGTGAAAGCTGCACTACAGTGTACTGGTCTCTGTCTGTGTAGAGGCCTATGTGACCGTGAATGACTTGGACGATCTTGGGCAGTACTTTCTCTGGAAACTGGTTTCTAAAATGTGAACTAACTGTAATATTGTTCAATATACATTTATCAGAACATTAATAGCATGCTGAATTGCTGATATACCATCATTTGTGTTATTTCCACATGAATTTGAACACACTACGAAGTTTCATAAGTATTATGGTGAAATAAATTGGCATAGCTAGGAATATACTGTGCTTATGACAGCTGAGTTTTCAAAAGGGGGGTACAAGTGCTTGCAATTAGTACTATTTGAATCCTTGCCCCTAAATATGACAGTTTAGACACCAATAATAATAATAATAATAATAATAATAATAATAATAGATCATTATTCTAAGTGAATTAGAAGATGATTTATTGGAAAAAATCTCTTTGGTCGGCCATTTTGACAAATGGCTGCCAATTTCGTGTAGATAAGTGTTTGCAATTGGTTTTATTGGAATCCTTGCCCATAAGTATGTATGTTTAGACACCAGGATCACGATTCTAAGTGAACTAGAAGTTGAGATATTGAAAAATCTCTTTTGGTCGGCCATTTTGGAAAATGGCTGCCAATTTCGTGTAGATAAGTGTTTGCAATTGGTTTTATTGGAATCCTTGCCCATAAATATGTATGTTTAGACACCAGGATCACGATTCTAAGTGAACTAGAAGTTGAGATATTGAAAAATCTCTTTTGGTCGGCCATTTTGGAAAATGGCTGCCAATTTCGTGTAGATAAGTGTTTGCAATTGGTTTTATTGGAATCCTTGCCCATAAGTATGTATGTTTAGACACCAGGATTACGATTCTAAGTGAACTAGAAGCTGAGATATTGAAAAACCTCAACTTCGGTCGGCCATTTTGAAAAATGGCTGCCATTGGGGCCAGGGAGCAAATCTGCGATGGCCCTATAGCCAAAAATTTTTCTCATGGTATGTTGCTACCATGTACCAAATTTCATGCTTCTGTCATTAAGTGAACAATTTTTCACCAACCCGCTCTACTAATGGTAGTCTCGAGCACAATAGCGGTGCTGGTGGCGGCGGTTGTCGTGACGATGGTGGTAGTGATGATGAACGGTGATGGTGATGATGATTGTTGTGTGGTCGTTGTCTTTCGAAGGTGTAAGACTGTAAGGCTTCGTCTTCATCATCATTTGATCTGTATGGATATGGTTATGTGTTGACATCATGTGCAGATGTAGAGGGCGTTCGGTCCGCTTTCTCGAGAGTCGACCCGTCCAGTTGGCTCTCTGCATCCTGATGGTCGTCGATGCAGCCGTAGTCATCGCCGAAATCCTCCTCGACCTTCACGCCATGAGGAGTAAGCAATCATCAATCAATCTATCAATCAATCAATCAATCAATCAATCAATCAATCAAAAAATCAAAAAATCAATCAGTCAGTCAGTCAGTTAGTGAGTCAGTCAGTTAGTGAGTTAGTCAGTCAATCAGTCAGTCAGTCAGTCAATCAATCAAACAATCAGTCAGTCAACGAGTCAGCCATATGTTAAGTCTTTCAGTCAGCGCCACTGACCTTGAGGAAATGTTGCATTGACCTTTGGAAATGTGGCCTAATTGAGGGGGTCTAACCGATAGACCAAAGTTGGAGTCAAAACGAAAGTATAGTAGCGAAACCTATAGAGTCGGAGCCAAATCCGGCTTGAGGCCATACGTTCGCTATAGAAAAGCGTTTACATGAACATTTTACGCGTATACACACATGTAACCTATCGACAGCGGAGGGAGGCATGCATGTTGTCTGCTAAATTATTCATCGCTTGAGTACACGGCTGTTGAGCTTGTTCTGAAAAGCGACCGAGATGGATTGCAAGGCTAAGAAGAGAGGATACCTTGATCTCATTACCCAACCCTCGGCTAAAATGTGGCCCGTGATTGCACCGTTATTGACAGCCAACAGAACATCCCTGTGGTAAATTGGACACTCCGCATTACTTCGACCAACCCTTGAGGATTGAGCTCCCCTCCCTTCCCAGCACTAGACGCTACCAATTCGTCATCGTCCCAAGGCCTTCTCTAAGACCCTGCGGACCGACCTGAACCGTAGGTGAGGGCCAATGAGGGGGTGGCTGCGCACCATTCTCAAATGATTCGGATATATATTAGGCTATATGTATATATATTATATAACGCCATGGGATCTTCAGCTGTCGGGAATCCGTTGTTTGGTTCCACGTGTGTGCGTGGGCCCGCCAATGGTGACTGTTTCAGCTTATACTGTGCATTGTTTTGCTAACTGATTTAGAATATATTCGTACGTAATGACATTTATATCATAAAGGCTAGCGCAGAGAGCGCCTCTGAGTAGATACCTTGAAGGGGGGCCGTATAAATGTTCAATTACATTACATCACTTATTATAGCCCTTCTCTGGGACTTATTGAACCACCAGGGTGGAAAGGTGGCCGTGCACGCCCCTCCTTTTGGACCATGGACACCTCAGTTTCTTCCCGAATTGAGTAGTTGCACTTAGGTTGGCGATCGATAACTGCTTTTCTGATGACCTCGACACAACACGTGCTTTCAATCTAAGTCTGTTTATCAGTGAACGAGCCAGTGAGTCAGTAAGTGGGTGGGTTAAGTCGTTTAATCTATCAGCGAACTAGTACGTAAGTAAAGATGTCGGTCGATCAGCTGACCGTTCATTCGTTCACACTCGTTTCTTCATTCTGTCATTCCGTCTGGTTAACTACATGTAGCCTACAATATCATCCAATAGCACAGAATATAATTTATATACATTGTATATAGGCCTAGATGACATATTCATTCATTCATTTATTCCGGAGATTTATATAGCGCCTCTTTAAGAAGCCCACTCAGAGGCTCATATAATATATACAACAAATATATTCAAGCCGTGTGTCAATTTTTGCAGACATCTTTACCTCCATTTATCCGTCCTTTCCTCCATCCCGTTCCTCCCTCTCCATCTCTCTTTCTCTCTGTTTGTTTTTGGTCGGTTGCCTCTGGTTCTCTCCTCTTTCTTGTCCTCTCTATTTTCTATCTTTTTCTCTCTCCTTCCCGGCGACTAGTGAGCGCCTCAAGGTTGTAGATCACGTCTTCATAATTAAACATGCTTCTAGAATTGGCCATGGACTAAAGAACGCTGTGGTCCCAGTGGAAGCTCCCCTTCCCCCTTGGACACCCATGTCGTGAACAAATCCGGCGCCGCCAGTGATTTCCAATCGTTGTTTTGCTTTGAGGTCAATACCGAGAGGCGACCGGCGACCTTGACCAAGCTATGCAGTTTCTGAAGGAGTCCTTCACCTCTGAACTCGACGGATACGATGGCAACAACATCCAGTACATCATCGAAACCGTGCGTCAGTCCAGAAAGTCCGGCGACGACGACGAAGATACGAGGTCATGGTGGCTCGGAACAGTTCGACCGTCTCCGGAATTCGATTCATCCACGGTCACGTGGCACGATGACGGCGACCTTCCGGAAACGACGGAAGGTCAGAGTAGTTCAACCGGAACCGGAAGTAGGTTCGCGATGACTAGACAGGGCGAGATGAGGTGGGAGCCAACGGGTTGGTCGTGGACTGAGGCTCAGGGAGAGACTACGAAAGTAAGGACTGGTTCTGGACAGCCGGACTCATTTCCGGCGGATGTAGCCTGGAACGAAACGTCGGCTGAACCGGAAGTGGCGAGTATCTCGTATGAAGTGTATCTGAACGACGACGAGGCGGCCTTCTGGATCGATCCGACAATGCTTCGACGGGACCTGCCTCTTCCCTCGGAGGATGACGAGGCTGCGACGGTCAAGGGCAGCTGGAACGCGACGGCGGACTACTACTTCCGGAAGTATTCCTACGCCGATCGGCTGCTGAAGATTGCACACATCTTCCACTTCGCCAGCATAGCAATTCTAGGAATATTCGTTATTCAGGTGAAGTTTGAACTGATTAGATTAGAATGATTTGATCATTGGAGCGATAATTACAATGTCATATCACCTTAGACGAGATTGGATGGGAATATATAAGTATGCGTATGTGTCTGTATGTATGCATGTATGTATGTATGTATGTATGTATGTATGTATGTATGTATGTATGTATGTGTATGTATGTATGTATGTATGTATGTATGTATGTATGTATGTATGTATGTATGTATGTATGTATGTATGTATGTATGTATGTATGTATGTATGTATGTATGTATGCATGCATGCATGCATGTATGCATGCATGCATGCATGCATGCATGCATGTATGTATGTATGTATGTATGTATGTATGTATGTTTATGCATGTACTAGACACGGAATCTAGTGCCATTTATATACCTCATGAAAATATTGCATCCTGTAGCGAGATCAGGTTAGGTCGGTTTAGGTCATGTGAGGTCGGTTTAGGTTAAGTGAGGTCGGTTTAGGTCATGTGAGGTCGGTTTAGGTCATGTGAGGTCGGTTTAGGTCATGTGAGGTCGGTTTAGGTCATGTGAGGTCGGTTTAGGTCAAGTGAGATCGATTTAGGTCAGGTCTGGTTATGTCATACGTTGGAGAGGTACAGTTGAAAGACGATGGAGATCGGAGAAATAAGAAATTAATCTATAAGTATTGTGTAAAAATAAGGACTATGCTTTGTGTTTATTTTCATGCAGGTTTCCCTAAAAGTTGCTGGAATGGGATGTGAATTCTTCAAGAAGAAACTTGAAGTGAGTGCACGTCGTCGGAATTTCTCGTGAAAATGAAATCTATTACTGCAGCAAATTTGATTCGCTAAAACACTCGTCTCTCGGGGCTTTTATTGTGGTTATACCAGGACCTGAAGTAGTATGTCTTTTGAGTCCTGACAAAAGGTCTGCAGTTGACTTACCTGACGTCGTCACTTGATTTTATAATTATGACGCGCATTGAAGCGTCGTCATGTCATTGTCATAATGATGTCATTGTCATGTGCAGATCTTTGACGCCGTCATCGTCCTGACGTCTTTCGCTCTGGACGTCGTCTTCATGGAGGGCGTGACAGGGACGCAAGGGGAGGAGGCCATCGCCCTCCTCATCATCTTCCTCCTCTGGCGGATCCTACGGGTCATCAACGGTCAGTCACCCATCCATACGTATCCTCATTTCAAATCATCTAATCCAATCCAATCTAATCTCTCAAGACCGTGTACAGAATTGGGTTAATTTATCGTTTTAGCGTTCTTTATCATGTTCGCATTATAACGTTTCGTTTCATCATTTTATATACATGGCAGCTTTCCAAAGGCTAAAACTAGACAATGGTGCCACGAACAGAAATGTTCATTGTCTAAACAACTGCGTTCGTTCTGCAGGCATCATGGTGACGACGAAGAAACGCCAGGAGTTCCGTATTCAGCTGCTGAAGAGAGCGAGAAGAAGAGCTGAGAAGAAAATCGAATATCTCGAAGATGACAAGAACTGGAAAGATGTGAGTCATTCAGCCAACAATATCAACAGCAAACTTCATCAACAATGAAAGCTACAACTAGACTATGGGGCCAGGAACAGAACGCTAGCATTAACGAGTTCATTTGTGATTGGTGTAGACCATAATCCATCCAGTCCTACCCTAATCAATCCAATCCTATACCCTAAGAAACAGTTGCCTGGCCCGTCCTCTCGCATATCTGTAAGAATCTACAGAAGCCCTTAGTGGAGTTGCATAGTTTCTAGAATTTCTAACAGATTTTAGGTAATAATATAAAGTGGCCAGTAGCAAGATCTAGTACCTACCAATGCAGTACCACCATAGATACATTCAAATTATGTGCTCCTTTGGTTTCCGTACAGACAACCTGGAACAAGGCATGAGAACGTCTATTAAACTTTTAAACCCGTATTTGGGCAAAGGAAGCTTTCAGAATATTAAAGTCGTGGTACTGTAAATATCGCAAATAGCCCTTCTCGTATACAGACGCTATATGCTGTACTCTTCTCATAGTTTTTATATAACATGGCTGTACTGTTGGCGTCAAAGCTATTGGGCCCTATGGTGAATAAATTGCAAGTCAGAACGATCAAACTTCGTCATCTCTCTGTAAACAGAGGCGCTGATGGAATGTTCTAGGTCGTTGTATAGAACTATTCCATCGAGAGAGCAGACTAACAGCGCTTTCTATTCGTTCTTTGACAGCGGGAAATTGCCAACTTGAAGAGACTGTGTATGGAGAAAGGAGCAGTCGAAGAAGAAGTGACAGCGTGCAAGCCGAGGCGCCGAAGTAAGCTGCTATCAATTATATGCATGTCTGACGCAGTCGACCAATCAATAACCCGCTTGCCTATAGTCATCCAACGAGCGATGTTAGACCTCGAGGAGAAGGCCAGGACTCGACGGCAAAGTTTATTAGTCAGGCAAATCGATGAGTGAGTGAGTGAGTGAGTGAGTGAGTGAGTGAGTGAGTGAGTGAGTGATAATGCGTGTGTGTGAGTGAGTAAGTGAGCGAGTGAGCGTGTGTGAGTCTGTCAGTCAGTCAGTCAGTCAGTCAGAGTGTGAGTGAGTGAGTGAGTGAGTGAGCCTCGTTCGGTCGGTCAGTCAGTAAGTAAGGATTCAGCTATGATCGGAAACATGGATCCAAAATTTAAATTCAACGTAGAAAATGACCTCATTATAATAACGCTTCCTCGTTTTAACGCGGTTCTAAAAATGGTTCCCAAAGAAATCGTTACGAGTTTCTGACGAACACACACAAGCACGCTCGCACGCACATACGTGCACGTATAGGCCTATATCATGTGTAATTGTGCATGCATATATGTATGTATGTGTATGTATTGTATATGTATGACCTATTAAATGATTTCCAGTTTTTATTTATGATTGCAGCGATATTTCAGAAGATGGACACATCGATGGGGTTGTCGTCGATTGCCTCTCTCTCCCTCGGCCTGTCCATGTCCATGACCGGAGCAGGCGCTGGTACCATCATGATGCGCAGCCTGGCCATGCGACCGTCGATCCAGCACCACGGTCGAGGAGGAGGGGCCTTCCCATCAGCGCACGGATCCGGTCACCCCATCACGACCCGGGCCTTCCCCGACAACCCAGGTACAAGCGGACAGCAGCAGCCACCGACCGGCGGCGGGCTCCACCTCCAGGGACCTGCCTCTGCTGCCCTACACCCGACGGAGGACAGCAGCTGCTGTCTCGTCCAGCTCGACGAGGAAGACGAGGACGGCGAGGACCGATCGTCGATGGACTTCCTGACGGTCCACTCGGACCCGAAGACGGACGACGACGACGACCAGAACAGCCGGTCGCCGTCGCCGCCCGACAGTCTCCCGTCGATCGAGCGGACCCTCTCCTCAGCAATAAGCCTCATGACGAGCTGCACCAACGGACAGAAGACGCCAGGACAGGAGTCCGTCGGTGGATTCAGACCCCTCGACCGGGGGACGAGTCCTTCGAGAGACGCCGCCATCGGCCGACGCACGTGGACATCGGAAGAGCATCTGACCAGACACCACCCAACGACGAATCGAAGTCTTCGCCGAGTGGGATCGCAGCGTCCACCTGGACTGGCACGCCTCGTTGACCCATCTGACCTACCTGCAAAGCGCCTGGACGATCAAAGATCCCGGCAACGACCGACTTTCGGATTCACGTCTCTCGGTCTATTCTCTCCGAACGATCATCCAACTGTAGACATGCGACGGCGTGACTATCTGGTGGAGAACCACGACGGTCTGACGCCTCCCCGCGCCGCGGACCCGCATTTCCAGGTCACCAGTCCTCTGAACTCTAAACGATGTGACATTCCCGCGTCGACCTACGGATCCACGACCGATGAAGTTCAACGAATTCACCGGATACGGTCTGCTGAAGACGCGGGAACGTACGACAATACTAGAGCGATGAACTGGAACGCCATAAGGCCGCAATCGGTTCGCGATCGGTCAAGCGATGCGGGATTTTCTACACGTGATGGAAGAAAGGTTCCACCTGTTGGAAGCGAGCCAAGCGTGACAGACTTTGGCTCTTGTAGTAAGATGAAATCTGCGCCGGGCGACAGGTCATGTGTGACGATAAGTGGCACTGTGGTGGCAGAAAGCGTTTCCATGGATCGTCATGCATGTGCTGTCGATCAGCAGGTGTGTCGGAAGAAGGTAGACGGTCTGGGAGCGCTGGAAAACGGAAGTGCTCCGGCGCTGATCCTTGGAGTGCAAAGAAAGACGGTGGCAAACACTACAGGAGAACTAAAGCACGATGACAAGGTTGCAAGTTCCTTCGTTCGTCCATCATTTAATTCGTCCACTCACTCAATCATTCACTTTAATTATAGAACAGAAAATTCTTTATTGTGGGGCCAATTGCAACCCGCAATTTTGGCTTACATGAAAGTTTAAAGGATTGCCTTCTCTATTTCTGGATTAATTGCTCAATCATTCACTAATTTATTTATTCATTTATTTATTCATTCATTCACTCATCCACTGATTCGATCACTTAATGCACTCGCTCTGGACTCGCTCACTGACTCATTCACTCACGCGCTCACTCCTCATTGACTCGTTTGTTCGTTTATTTTTTTCGTTCGATCATTCATTCATTCATTCACTTCACTTATTCATTCGTTAACACGAACGAACTCCATATGCTCTGTCAGCATGCATACTTCAAACGCCTTAAGACTCATGCGATCTCGAAGAGCGCTTTAAACATGTCTAGAATAATTCTAGATACATCATACCAGCATAGTTGTACATAGGCCCTACATATATTCGTTTATAGAGGGTAATCCTGTCGTCAAAACGCAACAGTTAACATATATCAGAAATGGCAGTTGTAATAGAGTGTAAGTACTTTTTTTTATTAAATCCCAACCATGCAGACTGACCCAATCTCCAAATAAGGATAGCCTTTTGGAGGGTGTCACGATATCTCTAACCTAACTGGCATAGGCTATATAAATTATGTAGCTGAGATTGTGTTTTTGAATTGTAGAGAGCCAGTGCTACTTACTAGCTGAATATCTTCTTGGCCGAGATATATATCATCTACGAATGCGATAAAGCAATTTTCAGCTCAAGGAGGTTAGATGGCAGGAGCCTGCACTGCTTCGACTATTTGCCTGGGAAGCCAGTGGGAAATGTGCATCAGCCGCATTGACCATCACTTGAAAAATGATCCAACAGTCTAACGGCAACTTATGGCGTCAAGAACCGTGGACGTCGAAATCGAGAAAGTTGTTTTGAACAATAGTTCTAACCGTTCGTATCGCATAAAGCAGCCGTATTTCTCAACTATAAAAGCAATTTTACGTCACGATACCAGCTCAACCAATGTGAAATTAGATGATTTGCGCTAACCAACAAGTCAGATGCAGCTTCAAGCTGTTACCTTGTAATCTAATACTCTGTAATCTAAACTCCTTAACTCAGCCAGCGCCGCTCTGTTACGTCACTGCACTCTTCTACGTCACAATACCAACTTCTCCGATATGAAGTTATTTATATCCATCAACAAAACAACTGCAGCTTCAAGCTGTTATCTCCTAATATCTAAACTCCTTAACCTCAGCCAACTCCGCTCTGTTACGTCACTGCGGTCTCTTACGTCACAATACCAACTTCTCTGATATGAAGTTAAGTGATTTATATCTATTAACAAGGCAGCTGCGGCTTCAAGCTGTTATCTCCTAATATCTAAACTCCTTAACCTCAGCCAACTCTGCTCTGTTACGTCACTGCAGTCTCTTACGTCACAATACCAACTTCTCTAATATGAAGTTAAGTGATTTATATCCAACAACAAGGCAGCTGCGGCTTCAAGCTGTTATCTCCTAATATCTTAACTCCATGATTCAACCGATGGTGTGACGCAGTCATGAAGTCTGTTTTTCAAAGCAGTGCAGGCAAAGAACGGTTCGTTGCTGCGCCGCATAAGTAATACTCGTTATGACTTCTGGCCTTAATTTTTTTATTCGAATATCTTTGCACTTTGACAATTTTTTCAACAGATTTAGAAATATAGAGTAAAACTTTCTAAGAGTTTTAGAATTCACACATCAATTATTGTGCGTTCTTCTTTTGTAAGTTTTCTTAGTCAGCGTTGTTATCGAAAGCTGACTTCGCTAACGACGACTGTTAAGAATGATGATGCTGATGCTATTAGTGACGCATGGTGAGAGGAAGAAACATGAAGAGGAGGAGGAAGAGGAGGAGACATAGGAGGAAGAACAAGATACGATCGTAATACGATGTATGCTATGTAGCCTATGTAGGCTACGTATACGTATGTAGGTGTGTGTATGTATGTATGTATGTATGTATGTATGTATGCATGTTTGCTTGTATGCATGCTTGCATGTGTGTACGTAGCCTATGTATGTAAGTGTGTATGTAAACTATGTATGTATCCTATGCATGTCTTGGTATTGGTCGGTCTTGGCTACGGATGACACACCCAGAATTTAAGAGGACTAATAATAATATTCTTTATTGAAACAATACGGTTGACAAACCGCAACCGGTTACAGTGTATAGTTATGCAATTGAAACAATTCACAAAAACACAAATGACAGAAGACATAAATCTTAACTACTAACCGAAATCAAGACAGCTTACAAAGCATGTCCGCCTACGGGATCGATCTCGGTAGCTCTCGCTCTCTATTCCAGTGTGTTATCCAATGCGCTATAGCCTATCGGCCTCCCCCACGGAACTGATAGATATTAGCCTCTATTAGCAAACAATGCACAGCCATTATTTCATTCTGAATGTCGTCTAAACCTCAAAATCTGCCTCAGACTCGAAGATTGACTGACTCCAGGAGCTCATGCCCTGACACAGACGCCAAACACACGAAAGGATTCCAGCCAACGACGCCAAAAACGACGTAGGCCTATACGCCATTTTTGAACTCGCACGCCACCTAGAGAAATTTCAGTGAAGCAATAAAGTAATAAACTTGGTCCGGAGATCGGCCTAGTCGCAAACATCGTTTGCCGCAAAATGAATAAAACGTCTGATTTGCCCTGAGAAACGCTACTTAATTGTCGTTGATTTCATTATTTTTCCTACATTTACATAGAGCCTTTATGAACTGTTTAAGACGCGCTACAGGCTATAGGTGGCTTGATACATTATGTGAATACGAACACGCACATACATACATACATACATACGCATGCATACGTACATGCATACATACATATAAATATATATCGCCCACATACACATACATACATGCACACATACAATATATAAATAATGGTTTCATTAAGCTATTATAAGCTGGTTCTCACGACTAAGCTTTTTTGGGCGCTGAAGAAATCGATTGTAACTATTATTTACCCGAATGAAGCTCGTGACGGAGTTTAGCGATGAAGCGCTTCTGGGCCTCTGATACAATCAGGAGGCAATTTGTAGCCTGGCCAGGGAGAGTCTAGCCACTCATTGATTCAGGCATTCACCCATTGGGAAGCATTTGCACATTCATTTCGCTTCTCCTGCTCAGCGAGTCTCCTCACTGCGTGGGCTGCCAACCACAGTTCGCACTCAGGCGGAACACGATGCAGAAAATAAACGAATGAGTTATTGTACGGACGATAGAAGGAGGCGCTATTTCAGGGCGATCACGTCCGTGGATTTTGCCCTAGATCGAAAAACCTATACATGGTTTTAAAGAGGGTTACGTGTGTGTGCGTGTGCGTGTGTGTGTGTGTGTGTACGTGTGTGTGTACGTGTGTGTGTACGTGTGTGTGTGCGTATGTGTTTGCCTGCCTGCCTGCGTGTGTGTATCGATCTGGAGTCTATAGGGGTACGTGACGGTTGGGCTTCGCCGTTTAGGCGCCGGTATTTGGCCCTCTGCAGCATTAATTTCTCTTGAAGCACAGATGTCGAATGTTCCAAACTTCCAATTATCTTTTGCAGCACTCATTTCTCTTGAAGTGAAGATGTCAAATGTTTCAAACTTCCAATTGTCTTTTGCAGCATTCATTTCTCTTGAGGCACAGATGTCGAATGTTCCAAACTTCCAATTATATTTTGCAGCATTCATTTCTCTTGAGGCACAGATGTCGAATGTTCCAAACTTCCAATTGTCTTTTGCAGCATTCATTTCTCTTGAAGTAAAGATGTCGAATGTTTCAAACTTCCAATTGTCTTTTGCAGCATTCATTTCTCTTGAAGCACAGATGTCGAATGTTCCAAACTTCCAATTGTCTTTTGCAGCATTCATTTCTCTTGGAGCACAGATGTCGAATGTTCCAAACTTCCAATTATCTTTTGCAGCATTCATTTCTCTTGAGGCACAGATGTCGAATGTTCCAAACTTCCAATTATCTTTTGCAGCATTCATTTCTCTTGAAGCACAGATGTCGAATGTTCCAAACTTCCAATTATCTTTTGCAGCATTCATTTCTCTTGAGGCACAGATGTCGAATGTTCCAAACTTCCAATTATCTTTTGCAGCATTCATTTCTCTTGAGGCACAGATGTCGAATATTCCAAACTTCCAATTATCTTTTGCAGCATTAATTTCTCTTGAAGCACAGATGTCGAATGTTCCAAACTTCCAATTGTCTTTTGCAGCATTCATTTCTCTTGGAGCACAGATGTCAAATGTTCCAAACTTCCAATTGTCTTTTGCAGCATTCATTTCTCTTGAGGCACAGATGTCGAATGTTCCAAACTTCCAATTATCTTTTGCAGCATTAATTTCTCTTGAAGCACAGATGTCGAATGTTCCAAACTTCCAATTGTCTTTTGCAGCATTCATTTCTCTTCAGATGTCGAATGTTCCAAACTTCCAATTGTCTTTTGCAGCATTCATTTCTCTTGAAGCACAGATGTCGAATGTTCCAAACTTCCAATTGTCTTTTGCAGCATTCATTTCTCTTGAAGCACAGATGTCATGATGTCGAATGTTCCAAACTTCCAATTGTCTTTTGCAGCATTCATTTCTCTTGAAGCACAGATGTCGAATGTTCCAAACTTCCAATTGTCTTTTGCAGCATTCATTTCTCTTGAAGCACAGATGTCGAATGTTCCAAACTTCCAATTGTCTTTTGCAGCATTCATTTCTCTTGAAGCACAGATGTCGAATGTTCCAAACTTCCAATTGTCTTTTGCAGCATTCATTTCTCTTGAAGCACAGATGTCGAATGTTCCAAACTTCCAATTGTCTTTTGCAGCATTCATTTCTCTTGAAGCACAGATGTCGAATGTTCCAAACTTCCAATTGTCTTTTGCAGCATTCATTTCTCTTGAAGCACAGATGTCGAATGTTCCAAACTTCCAATTGTCTTTTGCAGCATTCATTTCTCTTGAAGCACAGATGTCGAATGTTCCAAACTTCCAATTGTCTTTTGCAGCATTCATTTCTCTTGAAGCACAGATGTCGAATGTTCCAAACTTCCAATTGTCTTTTGCAGCATTCATTTCTCTTGAAGCACAGATGTCGAATGTTCCAAACTTCCAATTGTCTTTTGCAGCATTCATTTCTCTTGAAGCACAGATGTCGAATGTTCCAAACTTCCAATTGTCTTTTGCAGCATTCATTTCTCTTGAAGCACAGATGTCGAATGTTCCAAACTTCCAATTGTCTTTTGCAGCATTCATTTCTCTTGAAGCACAGATGTCGAATGTTCCAAACTTCCAATTGTCTTTTGCAGCATTCATTTCTCTTGAAGCACAGATGTCGAATGTTCCAAACTTCCAATTGTCTTTTGCAGCATTCATTTCTCTTGAAGCACAGATGTCGAATGTTCCAAACTTCCAATTGTCTTTTGCAGCATTCATTTCTCTTGAAGCACAGATGTCGAATGTTCCAAACTTCCAATTGTCTTTTGCAGCATTCATTTCTCTTGAAGCACAGATGTCGAATGTTCCAAACTTCCAATTGTCTTTTGCAGCATTCATTTCTCTTGAAGCACAGATGTCGAATGTTCCAAACTTCCAATTGTCTTTTGCAGCATTCATTTCTCTTGAAGCACAGATGTCGAATGTTCCAAACTTCCAATTGTCTTTTGCAGCATTCATTTCTCTTGAAGCACAGATGTCGAATGTTCCAAACTTCCAATTGTCTTTTGCAGCATTCATTTCTCTTGAAGCAGATGTCAGATGTCGAATGTTCCAAACTTCCAATTATCTTTTGCAGCATTCATTTCTCTTGAAGCACAGATGTCGAATGTTCCAAACTTCCAATTGTCTTTTGCAGCATTCATTTCTCTTGAAGCACAGATGTCGAATGTTCCAAACTTCCAATTGTCTTTTGCAGCATTCATTTCTCTTGAAGCACAGATGTCGAATGTTCCAAACTTCCAATTGTCTTTTGCAGCATTCATTTCTCTTGAAGCACAGATGTCGAATGTTCCAAACTTCCAATTATCTTTTGCAGCATTCATTTCTCTTGAAGCACAGATGTCGAATGTTCCAAACTTCCAATTATCTTTTGCAGCATTCATTTCTCTTGAAGCACAGATGTCGAATGTTCCAAACTTCCAATTATCTTTTGCAGCATTCATTTCTCTTGAAGCAGATGTCGAATGTTCCAAACTTCCAATTGTCTTTTGCAGCATTCATTTCTCTTGAAGCACAGATGTCGAATGTTCCAAACTTCCAATTGTCTTTTGCAGCATTCATTTCTCTTGAAGCACAGATGTCGAATGTTCCAAACTTCCAATTGTCTTTTGCAGCATTCATTTCTCTTGAGGCACAGATGTCGAATGTTCCAAACTTCCAATTGTCTTTTGCAGCATTCATTTCTCTTGAAGTAAAGATGTCGAATGTTTCAAACTTCCAATTGTCTTTTGCAGCATTCATTTCTCTTATGGCATAGATGTCGTTTTCTTCTCCTGGCCGTGTCGATACTTTTCCAGTTGATCTCGACTTGTAGCTGATGGTGAGAAGAGAAAAGATGACGTTCGCAGTGGATGGGCAATGACGAGACCATGCTTAGCTACAATGTTATGTTCTAATGTTCTGTATTTCTTATATACTAAAAAAGAGGGTCTCAAAGAAGCAAAACAAAAGAATCTGAATTTCAAATACGGTCTACCTGGTATCTTCTTTTCTGAACGTCGCTTTGTTGATGTTGGCTTTGCTTTACTGTTTGCCATACTTAAGTTGACTTTCTGGATGTTTTAATTTTTATTTGCTGAAAACACCTTTTCAACCCTCAATTACTTTAAAGATATAAACAGATAATAATAATAATAATAATAATAATAATAATAATAATAATAATAATAATAATAATAATAATAATAATAATATCTTTTCTTTAATCAAGCGCCTGACAAACTCACTGCGCTGTAGGCTACATTTACATGTTATGCAATTGAAACAATTTTAACTACTAACAGAACAGACAGCCTGCAATAGGCTACACGGCGCTAATAGCAGCCTACAAAGCATATCCGCCCTACGGGGCTCGAACTCGGTACCTCTCGCTCTCTACGCCAGATGTTATCCAATGCGATATCGGGCATTGAATAAAGAAGGTAAGTTAAAATCTACAAACTGGTCTTCATCTCTGTGCTTTAAAGTTTTTTAAGGATATAGAAATAATAGAAATACAACAGAAGAATCTGAATTTCAAAATACCTGGTGTCTTCTTTTCTGAGCTTTGCTTTGTTGAAGATGACTAATTTTCTTTATTTGTTGGCCATACTGAAGTTGACATTCTGGATATTTTAATTTTTAATATGCTGAAAACGCCCCTTCAAGCCTCAATTACTTTCAAGATAGAAACGGATGAAAAAAGCTAAATTAAAATCTACAAGCTGGTCTTTACAGTTTTTTTTTAGAAAATATAAATAATACAAATAGAACAGAAGAATCTGACTTTCAAAATACCTGCAGTGGTTTCCTTTCTGAGAGTTGCTTTCTTTGCTTTGTTTGTTTGCCAAACTGAAGTATGTGGATTTTTAAAATATTTATTTGCTGAAAACACTCCTTCAAGTTGGTATCCCTCACCAAGGGCGCGCACAAAAGGGCGATTCCACATAAGGGCGCGGTCACACAATAGCGCTGTCAAATAAAACCGCTGGTTAATAAGACCGCGTTCCAATATGAGCGCGCGCCAATACTACTGGGATCGCTGATTATTAAATACATGTTTATGAAAGCAAACATAATACTAACATTTAATCGCTAATAAAGGCAATGGCAATCGAGAAATCATTGTCAATAAAATAGACAGACTGTATTAGGTTATCCCGTAGTTTACGTAGCTAAATCATTTTAATATCCTCAATGCCTAAGCAGTCTACCATTGCCCACAATAACTGTCATCAATCCAGATTCCATTTAGCAACAAAATTTTTAAATCAATCGAACTTCTGTTTAAGCAAAACTATTGTCATCAATACAACTTCTATTTAATCAAGAATTTTTTATCAATCCAACTTCTATTTGGGCAAGAATTATTTTCGTAAACCTAACTTCTATTTAAGCAAAAAAACTTCTTCAGTCCAGCATCTATTGAAGCGAAGAATTAAGTTAGCCTACGAGGCAAACCGATAGAGTACGAGGCAAACCGATAGAGTACAAGGCAAACCGATACAGTACGAGGCAAACCGACAGAGTACCAGGCAAACCGATAGAGAACGAGGCAAAACTATAGAGTACAAGGCAACCCGATAGAGTACGAGGCAAACCGATAGAGTACAAAGATAACCGATAGAGTACAAAGCAAACCGATAGAGTACAAAGCTAACCGATAGAGTACAAGGCAAACCTATAGAGTACAAGGCAAACCGATAGAGTACAAGGCAAACCGATAGAGTACCAGGCAAACCGATAGAGTACGAGAGCAAACCGATAGAGTAAAAGGCTAACCGATAGA
>JACEVL010000216.1:0-85000 GCA_020284085.1 Aporrectodea caliginosa
GAAGAGAAGGTACCCTTAACAGCGACCAGGTTATTATGCTGTTGAATACAGATGGACAGGCGCTGAAAAAGGAAAGTTGATTCGCGTCTGTCGCCAGTTTTATTATTATTATTATTATTATTATTATTATTATTATTATTATTATTATTATTATTATTATTATTATTATTATTATTATTATTATTATTTTTTTTTTTTTATTATTATTATTATTTATTCTTTCAATCAATCAACATCAATACATCAATAGACAACCTGTCGTCTGAAATTAACGTCATAAATGCCGTTTGTGTCACATCTCCCTTAGGTCTGGCTCCGCTAAAGTGCCGCGGAAAGCCATTATAATTATTATTATTATTATTATTATAACTGATGAATTTACAAAGAAGGTATTTCTTAAGACATGCTTGTATAATTGTAGCACTGTTGCATGTACTGTCTAATTAATTATGAAACGTAGACTTAGACTAACTATCCTTTTATCTTTAACGATTATCATATAGAACTATAATAAAGCAATAATGATTTTGACTGTACTTTTCTAGATCAGTTCAAAGGAGCAGAACTTCCTACAGCCTGAAATGATGCATCTGTCGAATGGATTAGGAGGAACTCAGGCGACCTGATGAAACTCGGTTGCAACAGTCCACCTATGAAAAACGTTCACCAAATCTTCCAATGTCTGCTGGACCAAATATCGCTTGAACAGAATTAGATATAATCTTTAACTTTACCCAAACAATTAGTATGCTAATGAAAAATAAGCTTAACTGTAGTGCCCGAAATTCATGTGATTTTATTTCAGGGAAGACATGCAAGAATCAAGACATTTAGATGACCTTACCTTTCAAATTCGTCGTTTTATCAATTTGACGGCATAATCTTAGATTTATTTACACGTAGAGACAATGAAAAGTAGGCCTAAACAATTTAATCAACTGAAAGATTAGCTGCATTGTGCCCTTGATTAGCTTTTGTTGTGTGGAATAAACGTATGGCTTGGTATGCAAAATACAGGACCGTGTATTTGCTGTTTTCATTAATTAATTCATTAATTAATTCATTCATTCATCCAGATGACTTATAACACTATGTAACACGATTTTTGTTCCTGGGCAATGAGTGTAATTTCCCAGTTATTTGTGCCTCAGAGGTATAGGAAATGGTTGTTATTCTGTTTAAACTTTGCTTTTGTGGACTGGAGAACGATATTTCAAAGAAAAAACCTATTTCCACAACAAACGAGCGAATTTGTTTGTTTTTGTTCACGTGAAGTCAGAAGAATACTATATAGGTCACAAGAAACCACAAAATGACTCTGAAGCAACATGTATCAATACTAGAATGATACAAAAATTGACCACCCGAAATTTAGAAATGCGTAGTTTTGCGAGATTTACGGTTATACTGTAAATCACTTTCACGAATCAGCCCCCAGCTGTAGTCTCCCATCATGTTCTCATTGTACTGTCCTTGGTAGAGACGTTCAAAGTCTAGTATATCCTGGTGGAAGCGCTCGCCTTGCTCCTCCGAGTATGCTCCCATGTTCTCCTTGAAGTTATCAAGGTGAGCATCAAGGATATGAACTTTCAGGGACATTCTGCATCCCATTTTACTGTAGTTCTTCACTAGAGTCTCAACCAGCTCTGCGTGGTTTTCGGTCTTGTTATTGCCCAGGAAGCCTCTAACCACAGCTACGAAGCTATTCCAAGCAGCTTTCAGGATCCCTTTTTTCTCTTTGTTTGTGGTCCCAGAAGACACCAGCTTTGACCTTTGCCTCAGCAGACAGTGCTTCTGAGGCAAATAAGGAGAAGCTTCTAGGATGGAGAAAGCCGCTTGGAATAGCTTCGTAGCTGTGGCCTCAGACAGCTTAGGGAAGAAACCTTGAAGGTATTTGAAAGCTACCGATTCCTTATCTAGAGCCGTGACAAATTGTTTCATTAGGCCCAATTTAATATGCAGTGGTGGCATGAGCACTTTCCGAGGATCCATCAGTGGCTCCCACTTGAAATTTTTGCTACCCACATTGAACTCGGTCCGCTGGGGCCAGTCCCGCTTGTGGTAGTGCGCCTTTTTGTCTCTGCTGTCCCAAAGGCAAAGGTAGCAAGGAAACTTTGTCCAACCCCCTTGCAGACCCATCAGCGCAAGAAAGTAAACAGATATTGTGATCATAAATGGATTTCACTCATGGTCATGACTAATGTGTAACACATTCTCGCAGTATTCATATTATAATTAAGTATAATATTATATTGACAATGCAATTTATTAATTTCAAGAAAGTAAATGACGTTTCAACAGTTCCATATTACCTTCTAGCGTTTTCTTGCATTGCTCGCAGATGAAATGTGGTACCCAGGATTCGTGTTGATCGCCTACAGGCACGCAAAAACATGCCTTGTAGGCCTCACACATCTTAGCAGATGTTTCAACAGAGTACCTTTTCGCTGTTGTCTTCATAAATTGGCCGCAGACATAGCAGAATGCGTCAGCCGGATACTTGCAGCCTCTTGATGCCATCTGAGTTGTGTCTACAGGCTATGCACCTCGTCAAACGTACAACTAAACTGAAGTGCATGGCGGGCTAAAGGCATCTTTATTTATACTACTACCTGTAGCTATTTATTGGTGTCGAAGGTTCTCGCACATTCTAGAATATTCCCGGAAGTTCATAAAAGCTGTACAGCTACTTCGAGTTAACACATAACTGGCTTTATATTTCAATGTTCCGAAGAAGCAGTTACATTTCAAAATATATCAATCTCCTGGCCTGAAAAGCAAAGTCTTTGGGGGTATAATGGCCATTTTCTATACTTTTGAGGCAGAAGCAATTAGGAAATAACACTTAATACCCAGGAACAAACAAAAAGTAAAATTTTGTTACGTAGTGTTAATATAGCGTCCCTCAAAGATACCTACTCAGAGGCACTCTTAGCCCAACTCCGACGATAAAGAAGTTTTCCTGTGCCTGTAAAGGTGTATACAGGGTCTGTTACTTTACAGTAGCTATAAGAACTCACAGATCTGAAGAAAGGTTATTGGACGTGGTTGACCCAACACACTGAAAAGGCAAGAAGTGCACGCAAACGGAACAAGTACAAATCTAGATGCAAAACGAAAATTTCCCCAGGTGGCAACACAGCTCAAGCAAGTTTTCAGAGGCTTTCCCTAACTGGCACCGCCACACCTAGACCGAGATCCTAAATTCAGTGCATTGATTGATTGATTGATTGATTGATTGATTGATTGATTGATTGATTGATTGATTGATTGATTGATTGATTGATTGATTGATTGATTGATTGATTGATTGATTGATTGATTGATTGATTGATTGATTGATTGATAAACGGGAAGCATATTTCCAAAGTGTACACGGCAGTTGCAACCGTAGGTCTTTCAGCCAATCACAAGTCAGTATACATATTTCACTGCCAGCGCCCCACAACCAATGAGAATTGTCGTTACTAATCGTAAATAGTAAATGCGGTGGGTGTATGACTAAACATAATAACTATGAAGGCACAGTATAATAGTGTTCCGCGACACTCTACACAAGAGGTGGTACTAATATTATGAATTAAAGCCAGCAATGTATATTGTATTAGTCTGGTTAAACAGGGAAATATTGAATAGTCCCTTTCTCAATACCATGCGGTGGGCGTCTGTCCAAACATAATAAGATTGTCAAGAGGTATAATTGTTATCGGCTAGGATGGATCGCAATACAATACAATTATCAATTATTAACCGCATAATTGCACGCTTCTAAGTTCTAACTTTTCGGCAGGCTCCCCTTAGCGATGTTAGTATACGTTGTGAAACCATAGGGGAGACCAGGCATAATGTGATACTTGAGGCATTTTGAGATTTACGCCATTATAGTTAATAAAAATTCAGGGTTTTCTTGCACTCAGGCTATGCCAGCAGTAGTAATGTACAGCATAGATTAGATTAATCCACTTACGCATCACCCAGACTGACGATAATGCTATCCTACTATTGTGTCCAAAACTCCCAATATGCCCCACCCTAAGGGGTAAAATGAGATATACTTTTTTCATTATGCTCCATGATAAGTATCATCTAAAAGAGGGAATATGGGCCAGAATGAAAACTATAGCGTGACAAACTGTAACTTTGAACATATTAGGCTACAATTAACTGTTTAACATGAACCATGAACAACATTTTAATTACAGCATCAGTAAACTTTAGACTAAAAATCATTAGAATTATTCCGTTATGAGGTCAGACTTCCCTCATTCGATAAAACGTGCTCTAAGCTGTTACTTGCAGAGGCCACACAAAAATGTGATAGCATATTAGTTCACCAGCACAACTGTTGTGTGCCCACTTCAAGCACATCTGACATCTGATCCAGGTTTCATCAGAGAACGCCTCACAAAAGTAGACACTCATTATTTTGTATCATCGTCATCTGCAAGATTGTTGCAGTTCGATATCTTTTGCCTTTCTTGGGACATTGTTGCTTGTTTTTTCATGATCATTATTTTTACTTTGTCATGTAATCAAATACATCAGACATTTTAGTTGTCGAGCCGTTGTTAAAAAGGGATTGAAGCGTTTCTTTTTAGCTTCATTGTCCAGTTTAGGTATTGTGACCAAACTCTCCAGTTAGCTTTTCTTATACAGAGTTGTCCTGACCAACTTTTCCAATTTTGTTTGATGACCTTATTTCTGGGCCCATACGGTGCCTTGAGTGGTTTTATATTGGTGGCAACGACTTCATTAGCCAATGGCTCAGGTGAAGTTGACCAGGAGGGAGCTTCTCTACTTGCTGCAAGCTATACCCAAGTCTTCCACTTTGCACTTCATCAATGGCGCCTGCTATGGCTGAGCACTTTATTTCGATTTTGTCTGAACGAAGCAGCTGTCTTTCTTTCTTTTCCATATCCAAATCATCTCAAATTTGGAAAACTATCACTTGGCCTATTAGGCTATATGAGTCACTCTTCTACGCATGAAAAGTGAGCACATTTTTTATAAAAAACTAGGCCTCACAAAAATAAGCAGCTGTCGAATCATAACATGGCGTAAAATAAGATATCTGTATCCCTTTAGGCCTATACCCCAAATGGCCAATATAGTAAGCCCGCCATTTTGACAAAATAGGGCCTATATTGAACTTGCACAAAATTCCTTATGGGGATATGTGACTCTATATATTACGCTAAATATTCATCGTATAAGCCAAATTTAATATAGCTCCACTTTTTCTAGAAAAGCCTTGAATTATCAACGTACCTTACTTCGGACACCCTTAAAATCTGATTTTGGTCATAAAATTAGCAAGACGTGTCGATATCGCAATTGCCTTTGTCCTTCACCTTCAAAGATGTTTTACTTCCGATTGATAACGTCTTCGGCAATTAAAATTGAGTCAGACGGATAATATTCAAGTTTCCCGTTATGCCCCAGAATGCCATTATACCCGGTCTCCCCTAATATTGGCTAAGAGTAAGTTCAGAGTGCGTTTCTTTATATTTCATAAGAGATACGTTAGAATGTCCTCTCAGTTTCCTATGCGTACGTAAATTATTAGCATATATGAGACCACACATACAAAAGCATAGGCCTACACAAGCAGAAGCATTTTTGTAACCCCTCCCCTCCATGCGTACACGTACTAATTTTCATCAGAGATATATTATGTCACAATTGTAGAATCCATTATATTCGACAATAAACTTCTCTGTTTTAGCTTTCGATAGCCTTCGATAGTTACATCGCAGATAAGGCTTTTGATCGATAGGACCTGTATGACCGATAGGACCTATGACCGAAAGGCTCTATGACCCATAATGACCTATGACCAATCGTCCATAATTATGACCGATAGTCCTATGACCAATCGTCTTATGACCAATCGTCAGTGTACCAAAACTTCATTCTTTCATTTATCGCCCTTAACTGCCGTAGGTCATGTTTGGTTGCCTATTTCGAATTCTTCAACTTCGTTATCTTCGCATCGTTGCTATGAACGATAATCTTTCTACGTTTTGAGCTTTACTTAAGAGTCATGACATAGAGAATTACATTGAATGTTCTCAGGAAGCGTTTTATTGCTGCTTTCAACCTGCCTGGTAATCAGAAGCTAATATCGCGCTACCATAGGCTACATCCTGCCTATTTCACCGTTCTCTCAAATGTGTTGCTTACTGTGCTAAATCGATGCTAGTGTCATCTTAATCAAATTTGCATAGCAATCGCAGAATCTCGATTTAACAAGGCTTGAGGTATTTTATAATTTATGGGTTGCAACGACAGCGGGTCATGACAAACTAAAATGATTTCAATAATGATGAAACAAACACAATAAGGTAAGACCAATTGTCTTATTTGTATGCAACATCAAACAACATTGTCGTATTTAAAGCTAACCGGCAAATTACACCATTTATGGTAGATCCTAATCAAAATCGCAATTTTCATGCTAGGATGATTCTCTCAATCTGGCACAGTGGGCAAAGTGCATCAAATATATCTCTGGCATTCATCGTGGCTTCAATGTTGCCTCTCATTTCGACGCCGGTTTGTCCGCCCGATAAGCATCTCGGTTGATTTGGTTGCCAGGCTGTGTAGTTCATTGGGTAATGAGGTCCATATACATGGATCGACCAAACAAAAGGCTTTTTGCAATCGAAATTGTATCTGTTGCCGGATGTCCAATAGCTCAACAATAAACCATCATGGCAAACCCTATAGACGTCTGAAAAGTAAGAAGATCATTTTAATTCCATAGCCGTAAGACCAAGAGAAATTCCTAAATCTTAAAAAGTAAGCTCACATCCATTGTGTAGTGGTAACATCACTGCCGCGAAGAGCAGTAGGAAGCTGGATGGCTTTCCGCAACATTTCTAAAGGTCCACTCAGCCTATCATTATAATCTTTATCCAACTAATTTACGGACACATCGTCAGAACTGATGAAATCAGTAAAAAGGACCACAAAAGGAACATTTTGTCAATTTCATGTTTTTCCATTTGCTAATTTTAGGCAACACTGACAAAGGGACACCTGTTTCAAATTCGCATAAATTATAGCTACCAAGCTTATAATCAGCTATAAGCTCCGCTAACTAATAGAAACTTCACGGAATGTGCAGTAGTCCAGGCAAGTCAGAATAAAAGGGGAAAGAGCTGCAATGGCGTCGAATGGAAAATTTCGTCGCATGATTCTGATAAGTTAGAAGCAGAGCATGCAGAGAAACCTTACTATGCAGAGAAACCTAACTATGCTCATCCGTGTATTAGTTCTCAAACAAAGCATACCAGGGTTATGCGCAATCCGTGATCTTTTCAAACTTGGAAATGCCGACGCTATCACTTTCCCGTCGGCGTAAAATACAATCTGCAACCTTACGAAGACCAGAGTTGGAGCCCCATATGCAGAAGAAAGCTGTGACCAATCGCAGTTAACGAAACAATTTATAGCCAATCCACTGCTGCGTTGCAGGGATGTCTAAGATAAGTCTAGCTTGACTTTTGATTGCCACATAGCTTAGGCCTACAAATTTACCTGGTAATACTGAAGATAAGTCTAGTTTGAATTTTTATCGCCACAAAGCTTTCGAATTTACGCGAAATCTCTTTCTGGTTATTCAGTTAGGAGAGAAATAATTTAATTATTATTCGCCATTTGTAACATTATTATTTTCTCATCAATCCAACGTCTATTAAGGCAAGAATAATAGCCTACATTTGTCATAATCCAACTTCGGTAAACCTGCATTCCAGCGTAGCCTATTTTATTTTTCCTGTCATCTGGCTGCGTAATTGGAAGTTGGATTGATTAATCAATTTTTCTCTGACACTACAGAGCCGAATTGATGAAAATAAAGCCTGCGTAAAAGAGGTTGGATAGATGGCAGTTATCAGTAATAGGCCTATATTAAATACGCTATTACATTTTACTGGACTAAACAATAATACAACAGGGCCTACGTTAAAATAATTAAATACGCTATTAGCCTACATTTTACTGGACTAAACAATAATACAACAGGCCTACCGGTACGTTAAGATGCAGGATTGTGAAAACTGTTATTTAAGCAAGAATTCTTATCATTTATCCAACCATAAACTGCTATTTAAGCAAGAATTTTTTGATCAGTCCAACTTTTATTTAAGCAAAAGTTATTTTCATCAATATGCATTCTATTGAAATGAAAATTATTTTCAACAATCGAACTTCTATTTAGCAAGAATTGTTTTCATCAATCCAACTTCTATTCTACAAAATGTAGCAAGAATTGTTTTCATCAATCCAACTTCTATTCTACAAAATATAATTTTAACGGTGAAACCTGGTTTTAACCGTTAGGCTGTAGACCTAATTAGCCTAGTAGGCCTAAATAATAAAGGACACTAAATAAAGGCTAGTTGCAACGCGGCAGTGGATTGACTTTTGTTTCGTTTGTATTCTGCATATGAAGCTCCGCCTCTGGTCTTCGCCAGGTTGCAATGAAGTATCCTGCCGGATGAATATGAACGGGAGGTACAATCCCCCTCGTACAAAAGTATCCCCCATGTACAAAAGTATCCCCCATGAGTCGTACGATATCATCCCCCATTCAAAATGTATCCCCTGCAACTGTATTACAAAATGTGCAGCTTAACCTTCGCAGGACGGAGAGGGGTAAATAATTACCCCAGGGGTGTTTGATGCTGATTGCGGAGCAACTGTAAGCAGTTATAATTTGACGTTCCATGTGTTTACAAGTTAATACCCCTGACATATTCTGACACCAAAGCCAGGAAAACGTCATGATGTGGGAAGAAGATTTTTGAGTCCAAAGTGTCCTGGGGTAAAAATTTACCCCTCTTCGTCCTCGACGTCGTTATTTATTCGTTCATGGTGAATATGCATTTTTCAAAGATATTTTTCATAAGTAACTTGTAATCAGAAATGAAGTACTGAATTTACCGTGGAATTCAATTTCAATAGTTGCAATAATTTTGGGAGTGCAATTTCCAAGATGGCGGCCAAGATGGCCGCCAAAGCACAGAAATATGCATATTTCAACTCACAGGTAGGCTACAATGACAAATGAACCCTCCAATTTCATAGATTCGAGGTCAGGGAATCCATTTATCGTAGTGAGAATAGTCTTTCAATACCTCTTTCCAAGATGGCGGCCAAGATGGCCGCCAAAGCACAGACATATGCATATTTCAACTCAGAAGTAGGCTACAATTACAAATGAACCATCCTCTTTTATAGTTCCGGGGTCAGGGAATCCATTTATCGTAGTGGGAATAGTCTGTCGATATCACTTTCCAAAATGGCGGCCAAGATGACCGCCAAAACACAGAAATATGCAAATTTTAACTCATAGGTATACTACAATGACAAATAAACCCTCCACTTTCGTAGCTCCGAGGTCAGGGAATCCAGTCATCGTAGTGAGAATAGTCTGTCAATACTAATTTCCAAGATGGCAGCCAAGATGGCCGCGAAAACACAGAAATATGCATAGTTCGACTCGTAGATAGGCTACAATGACAAATGAACCCTCCACTTTCATAGTTCCGGGGTCAAGGAATCCATTAATCGTAGTGAGAATAATCTGCCAATACTACTTTCCAAGATGGCGGCCAAGATGGCCGCCAAACACAGAAATATGCATATTTCTGTGTTTTGGCGGCCGTCTTGGCCGCCATCTTAGAAAGTGGTATTGACAGACTATTCTCACTACGATAAATGGATTCCTTGACGCCGAAACTATGAAATTGGAGGGTTTATTTGTCATTTTAGCATACCTATGTGCTGAAATATGCATATTTCTGTGTTTGGCGGCCATCTTGGCCGAAATCTTGGAAAGTGGTATTGACAGACTATTCTCACTACAATAAATGGATTCCTTGACCCCGGTACTATGAAAGTGGATTGTTCATTTGTCATTGTAGCATACCTATGTGCTGAAATATGCATATTTTTGTGTTTGGCGGCCATCTTGGCCGCCATCTTGGAAAGTGGTATTGACAGACTATTCTCACTACATTAAATGGATTTCTTGACCCCGGAACTATGAAAGTGGAGGGTTCATTTGTCATTGTAGCATACCTATGTGCTGAAATATGCATATTTCTGTGTTTGGCGGCCATCTTGGCCGCCATCTTGAAAGTGGTATTGACAGACTATTCTCACTACATTAAATTGATTCCTTGACCCCAGAACTATGAAAGTGGAGGGTTCATTTGTCATTGTAGCATACCTATGTGCTGAAATATGCATATTTCTGTGTTTGGCGGCCATCTTGGCCGCCATCTTGGAAAGTGGCATTGACAGACTATTCTCACTACAATAAATGGATTCCTTGACCCCGGAACTATGAAAGTGGAGAGTTCATTTGTCTTTGTAGCATACCTATGTGCTGAAATATGCATATGTCTGTGTTTTGGCGGCCATCTTGGCCGCCATCTTGGAAATTGGTAATGACAGACTATTCTCACTACGATAGATCGATTCCTTGACCTTGGAACTATTAGAATTGATACTTGTTTTTTTATTGTACCTTACCTATGAGCTGAGATATTAAAAATAGCTTTGGGGTAAAAAATTAACCCCTATCCGTCCTCCGTGTATCGTAAAATGTCTTCGTCCTGCGAGGGTTAAGTCAATTTAGAAATCTGTCATAGGTAAAACTATAATAATTATGGTACTTATTGTTGGCACACGTTGGCAAAGAATCCAGTGAAGCCAACGAGCCTATCAATACTCCCTCCCTCTTGCCCTCCATTTATTCATCCCCGGATAGTTTTATGACGGATAGTATATTACGGGACACCAGCAAGTTTTCCAGACTTTTGTAAGTTTCATAAAATGACCTACGCAAATCAGTATATATTTTAACAGATTTGGACTAGGGCCTACTTGGACAAAGTCCGCCCGCTACTATGGGGTCTGGGGAGCTTCGTAAACTCCACCAGCGTGATATGTGGCTCTACCCAGCCGACACAGTTTAGAGCATTTGCAGCCAAATGGAGCCCGTTTTAGCCGCTTTATTTTACAAAATGTGATTTTTATTGTTAGGTCTATATGTAGGCCTAACCCTATTTAAGTCTTGCAGAGAAGTTTTAAAATATGACATAGCTAATAATATTCAACCAAGACACCTAAATAATTGATAAAATAAGTAAGTGACAGGTCCACTAGTCATGACCCATCAATGATCCATCCACTCACTCATCCAATCACACACTAACTCCTTAATCCATATTATAACTGTATTGCACGAATTTGCATATCAAAGTCCTAAGATTCTTTTTATTCAGCATTTGTTAATAAATATAAAATATGGCCACATTAGAAGAGAAACAACATAATTATTAGTGGGTGATTGATTTCATTTTGGATTGGAATGACCCATTACCGGTATTACTGAATTACGGAAAACGGATTCTTATTCTTTTATTTCTTTAGCCATGAGAAGAGAAAAAGAACAAATGAAACAATAAGGCAACGGTTTGACATGTACTGGCTACACGAGGCCCAGAATGGATCAGGGATACCGCTAAATAGAGACACCTATAACATGTTAAAAATACATAAAATTATAGGAAAAGAAAGACAGCCAATCGATACGTAGACTGAAGTGAGCCTTGGACTCAATCCAACAAACTAAAAAGAAACACAGGGTCTGCAATCTTAACCAAAATAGCATTAGGCTACAGACAAAATCATCTAATTTAAGTCAATTATTACAACTAACTAAGAGGGAGCGTAGCTTTTTTTAAATCAAAAGATTAGATGAAGAACGAATAGCTAGAGTGAGCTATTATTCCAAACTAAGGTAACAGTAGGTTTAGTAGAGAATGATCAAGTATAATTGGTGTGAGCATAGTCACGACGATAGGAATTCGAGCTTCTCGTGTTGTAAGAATGGATGCTGGAAGTATGACAAAAGATGCTTTGTACACCAGTGGAAACAGCAATGATCATGGCGATACATAAATTCCCCGATTTTAGCGATCCTTAATTATCTGTTCAACCCTTAATAATCCAAACTCAGAAAATATGTGCCTACTGTGAGATCCACAGGGAACACCTTCTAAGAAACGGACAGCACGCTTTTGCAGGATAGTTAAGAAATGGAGTTTCGTTTTGTAAGTTGAGACCCTACCATATTACAATAAGAAAAGCAGGGGTAAATGAGTGAGTATTAGACTGGTCCAAACTTACATGGGGAAATATATTTTTTCAAAATATGCTGCTCCACAAGGTTGCCCCTGTTACACTTGACTAGAAGACAATGTGTTGAAAAAATTGAAGAGATCTGAGCATGTTTAGAGGTCGCTAGGTTTTGACACTTTTTGTAGAAATTGCAAAAATTGCGCATCTGACGCGTTAATAGCTTCATTATGAATTAAAATAAGCACCCATGAACACCAAGCACCATCTTTCTAAATCATGATCAATATGCCAACTGTATTTAAGTAACTAAAAGAATAATAAGCTTATTTACAAATAAAACACTTATTTCAAGTTCTTTCTGATAGATAAACGGTTGTTGGCTTATAACTAATTTTTAAATTTTGCATGCCACCTTTCATCACAATTCGTTTCATATCCTACAATTGTATTGTTCAATATTGCTCTGTATGCTGCTAATTTAGCGTGATTCGAGTACTTTTTCGTATGTGAAGCCAGCCTTGAATATGAAATAAGCTTACAGCACATGTTTTTTCACTTTCTGCAATAAAAGCTCGTACGTTACAAAACGGCAGCTATGGTGAAACTGGCATCAACAAGGAGTTCCTCACAATGTTGTCTGTTAGGGATGCCTGACAAACACTTTCTTGGGTCTGGACTCCCAAAAATTTGGGCAATCCTGAGGAATTTCATATTTCATTACCAGAATAGACTATAGCATTTGGTGAGGCCACGAAAGCAACAATAGTCGCTGCGTTGGTAATTCGGGAGGAGGCTAGAATCCCCGCACAGTGTGTGGATTCGGGTGTTCGCAAACTGTGGAAGTTGTATGAACCCAAATTTGTGCTGATTCAAGGAGTTACAGTTTGAGTTCGATTTAATTAACTCTTTCAGTCATCATCTCCGCTATTTCTTCGAAGCGTGTCACTGAAGACATCGAGGCTGCTCTGGTAATACAATCTTATTTATCCACCTAATCCGCTATCCATGTAGCGTCTGGACAGGAAATCCTTCGACCACCAGACTCCACTGGAAGAGCATGTCACAAGGAGATCTTTAAAACTGCTTGATCTTTTTACCATCAGGGTCAAGAACAACCCACAGCAGTCCTATCAAAGTCCTTTACTCCCTGACCACTGGACCCTACTTCCCAGTCGATGAAGGCAAATGTCAAACTGTTGATGGTCGTCAATGACTGCGCAGAACGTGGAGTGGCTCTGATCCATTCTTACAATGATATACTAAGGATGAGTCACAGAAACAATACTTGCTACAACTTGTCTCCAGTCATCGGACAAAAGTTTCTGTTCCAACAAAGGCAAAATGAAATAATAGTAGGTTGCGGGTTTTCCAGCACTTCAGTGACGGGATTTATGCAGACTGGATTACTTCTTTAATTATCCAAAATTATATTTTATTACAAACGTAATGCAGCCTGACTAAGCAGTAACACTGCAGTATATATTTCTAAATTGGGCTGTTTATTTTTCAAAATAATAACTGACTTGAAAATAATTTATAACCGATTTGAAAAAACTCAATATTATACATGTTTTTTGACAAGTTCATACTATAATATGATTATGGCAAAAAGTTGAAAAACATAGCGACCTCTAAACATAATCAAATCTTTCCAAAATTTTGCATACAGACTCATGTTTTCATGTGTAACAATGGCAGCCTTGTGGAGCAATGTATTTCCAACTTTTAATTTTGTGGACCAGTCTAGTGAGTATATAATAATAATAATAATAATAATAATAATAATAATAATAATAATAATAATAATAATAATAATAATAATAATAATAATAATAATAATAATAATATCTTTTCTTTAATTAAGCGCCTGACAAACGCACTGCGCTGTACATTAATTTTACATGTTATGCAATTGAAACAATCTTAAGTACTAACAGAACAGACAGCCTGCAATACAGCGGCGCTAATAGCGGCCAACAAAGCACGTCCACCCTACGGGGCTCGAACTCGGTACCTCTCGCTCTCTACGCCGGTGTGTTATGAAATGCGCTATCGGGCCCCCCATATATAGAGTTATATAGAGTAGTACGAGTGTGAGATGGTAGCAGGTAAGAAATCCGAGATAAAATTCCAATATTCTTTGCAGTGTTGATGGAAATATGTTTATGCTCTTTCCATGATAGGCTAAATGTTGGTCTACATAAACATCCAAGACATAGAAGACTCAACTTTTGTAAGAGAAACACCATCAATGTACAGATAATTGCACTCGGAGAGACAGCTTTTTCTATGAGATTTGAAGAGAATGTAGTTAGTTTTATCAATATTGGGTTTTAGTTTGTCAGCATAAAACCATACTGCAACAATGGTTAACTTAGTATGTATGCACAGTTAGATTTAGCGTGTCCAACGAACCATGAGAACGAAAGATATTGGTATCGTCAGCAAACAAAATAAGAAACATCATAGAAGACATGTTAGAAAGGTCGTTTGTGTATATGAGGAATATTAAGGGACCCAGATTTCGAACCCTGGGGAACACCATAATAAATTGCAAACAGAAATTGCAAGTAGAAAAGCTGCAAGCGATTCACAAAATATAGCGAGCCACTTCGGTTGAGGTACCTAGTGTAAGCCATAAACATTTAGTTTCATTAATAGAATACTTTGATTCATAGTATGAAATGCCATGGCTAGTCCAAGAAAAACTCCAGAGAGTATTCATTATTCTCAATTTGCATTCGAAATGTTTTCATCTTGCGTATTTCATGATGAACATGAAGGCCCAGATAAAACTGCAATTCATCAAGAGCAAAAAGAAGATAGGCTAAGGCAGAGATGGCATAAAAAGAACCCCAAAGAAAAGAGCATCGAACTGGGAAAGAAAATAGAGGAAAATCTACGAGAATACGAGGGAAAATCCACAGAAGAGAGATGGACAATATAATTATAGAGAGGAACAAAAAGTCAAGGCGACTGGCAACGAAGGCGTGAACTAGAGTAGCTGCAGCGCTGGGGGTAAAATATTCATATCCCAGCTCATAGGCAAGCTAGAATAACAAATGCAATGTCGAATTTAATATTTTCAAGGTCAGCCAGTGATTCGATCTATCGTCTCGGCAAGGGTATGCGAGTGTTACTTTCCAGGATGAAGGACAATATTATGACCGCCAAAACACAAAACTGGGTCTAACCCTAACAAGTAAGATACATTAACAGATGAAGTGTCGAATTTAATATATTCAAGGTAAAAGAATTGATTTATCTCAAGTAATTGATTTCTCGTACTGGCAGTTGTGTGCCAGTGTTACTTTCCAAGATGGCGGCCAATATGGCCGCCCTAACAGAAAATTTATGTGTAAGCTTATATCTCAGCTCATATTTTCCTTTTGGCCGTCATATTGGTCGCAATCTTGGACTGTAACGTTGCAATACTATTGTCACGGTGAGAAGTCGATTTATTGACCTTGAATGTATTAAATTCGACACTTTATTTTAACCGTACCTTAACTTTGAGCTGAGATATGCATATTTTGTTTTGGCGGCCACATTGGCCACCATCTTGGATAGTAATATTCCAACACTATTGCTACTGCGAAAATTCGACCTTCAAACTATTAATTGACACATTTGTCACTTCATTTGCTATTCTGTGAGCTGAAATACAGATATTTTGTTTTGGCGGCCACATTGGTAGCTATCTTGGATAAAAGCAATCGATTCCTTGATCTTGAAACCATTAGATTTGATACTTCATAATTATGCTATTGAAGCTTATTTTGAGCAACAAAATCAAACGCACAGACTGCGAAAATGTTCGTAAAGATCATTATGCAACTAAATTTACCGTTCAAGATGCCGACGAGTTCAAAGAAAGAGTCAGAAACAAAACATACAAATGAAAGTGCAAAGAAAGTGCTCAACAACGTAACACCAGAAGATATCCTGAAGAAAATTAGATGTCGAATGAACTAGTCGCCTATAGAACATCATGCGACGTTTCTTAATAATGTGATGTAAGTCTAGTCTACCAAGGCCACAAATGAAGCCTTTAACAGATTCCCATTTATTAAAGCCAAATAACTTTCTATAAACAGAGTTCCAACATGCATTCAGTTCATCTTCTTGTTTCACTGTGTATTTAACTACGGCTGAGGCGTAAGTTAATATTGGCAAGCAGTAGCTTTCTTGAAAAGACAGATGAAAAAACTCATTAAGATCTTTGTCACGTGCGTAAATACAATTGCAGGCAGAGAAGAATGATCCTCCTAGCGATTCCGTGTTAAAATTAAGCGATTTACCATGATTAATCATCAGACCCAAGTATTTTATTGATTGCACCCAAGGAATCGATACGTCTCCCAGAGTCATGTGAGTAATTGCGAGTTTAGCAGATTTACCTACAGCAATGCAATGAGACTTGGAAGGAATGAACTGTAGAGACAAATCATTAGTAATAGACATACATAGGTCAAGGACATTTTGTAGCCCATTAACAGATGGGCATATTAACAACAGCTATAGAAGCTGAAATAGGCAAGACGGGTCAAAAATGTAGAATATTCTTCAATTCAGCAGTTGCTTGTAAATTTCCCATAATTTGCAAAGTAGTAATCCGATTTTGATGCCGTTAACTTTATTCGAAACAGGATATAGCCCATTATTGCCACGAAAAATTACGGAATAATCAAATAATTTTTGCTGAGGACTTTGATGACACAAATATTCCGAAACTTTTTATTCGATTTTTTCACTCTGCACCAATGAAAGAATCAAACGAGCATAACTTCAGTTAGAAAAAAGATATTTTCATTCTGTAAAGAGTATTTTGAAGCAGATTAATTGCAGAATATGACGGAATAAAAAGGCCAGAAACCGACATGTGACGGGTTTGACCCCTGGCGTCACATTTAATTAAACACTTCATTTATTATGGTACCTTACCTGTATGAGCTGAGATATGCATTTCGTTTTTTGGCGGCCATATTGGCGGCCATGTTGGAAAGTTTACAATCTCACACTATTGACACTACAATAAATTGATTCCTTGATCTAGAGGTTATTACATTCAAACTTCATTTATACGGTAGCTTACCTGTGAGCTGAGATATTACAGATTTTGTTGGGTAATAAATTACCCCTTGTAAACCTCGACGTATCGTAAAATGTTTTTTCCTGCTAAGATTGAGGGTAGGTCTACCTCTGTTGCTTTTAGAGGCAAAAGGGAAGGATTCATCATCAGCTTACTTGTAGTGCAACATAAATAAATCGTAAGCACTGGCGCAAGCATCCATAACTAAGGACCAGTCAATGAGATCGAGAGATTCACGAAAGGAGATAATCTTTGCATCAGTAATAATTCGGAGGTCACCGAAGGACGTATTCCTTAGCTGCAGAGACTCGTAGTCGGGCAATCCCGTACTTTCTCTAGGTTGGTGAATTATTTAATATGATCAATTTAAAATGGAAGCTGGACTCATGAAAAAATTGTCCCCTAAATGAAAGTAGGATTGATGAAATAATTTCCTTGTCAAAAAGGAAGCTGGACTGATCGAAATAAATTTTTCCGTAGATAGAAGCTGGATTGATTAAACTAAAATGTAGATTCAATAGAAACTAGGCTGATGAAAAAAGTTGTTACCGTAATCACAAGCTGGATTCATGATAATAGTTCTTTCCTTAAATAAAAGTTAATTGATGAAAAATATTTTTTGCTTAAATAGACTTTTGGTAATTCTTTTCATTAAATGGAAGTTGGATTGATGCAATTTTGTTTCGATGAAATGGATGCTGAACTGATGGTAGTTATCATGGACTTAGGTAGACTGCTTACCTACCAACGTCAAAGTACGGCATTGAAGACATTAAAATAATTTACCAACCAAAACTACGGGATTACCCAAAGTCGAAACGGACCAAAACAGGCAAATAGTCAGATATGCCAAAGGCAATAATTGAGGAGTCGATTAACAAGCGTTAGTGAACATATTATTAATAGTGTACGTAGATGAGTGGAAGGTATTTCTAGTAGGTCTTGTTATAACAGGTTGAAAGTGGTGGGCAGTCATGCTGCTATCATATAATAGAAGTAAGTAGTGGCTTTATGGTTATTCACCTTTAAATGATCAACATTAAAGTCATCTAATAAAAGAATTTCTTTGTTTTCTTAAGGACCTCAGAGAGTAGACAATCAACCTCATTTCTAAATTCATCCGGATTATGACCAGGTGGCTGGTAAACGACTCCCATTGAAGTAGTTTCTCTCTTATGGGAAACACAAATAAACAAACCATCATAGGAGCTAGAGGGTTCGTTGTGCTTTGAATGGTGTAATAGTTGAAAAGAAGTGTCATCCTTAATCACGATATATAATTATATATATATATATATTCTATTCTATTCTACTCTATTTACGGACTTATAAATCGCCTCTCGCAGTAAAACCTAATCAGAGGACCTTCCAGTGCAAATGGCCCTCGAAAAAAGAAAAGTCTTAAGAGAACGAGCAGAAACAATGGTGCCCCAGATTATTATTATTATTATTACAGTAGTTTTATATAGCGCCCCTTCAAGACAGTCTACTCAGGAGCGCTCCCAGCCCAACCTCGCTTACAGAGGAGTAGGCACGATGCTGTGCTGTGGCAATCCGAGAATGAGGAACTAGAAGGTCATGAAGGTCAAAAGAGCGGAGAGGACGTCCAGGGGTAGCTGAGATAGGTCGTCTCATTAGATCACAGACGTAACGTGCAGCTTGACCTAAAAACGTTTTACACGTAAGAAAGAGAATTTTAAACTAAATCCGAGCAGTTAGAGGAAGCCAATGAAGGTCTTCAGTCATGAAAGTCGAAATATGGGAGAAACGAGGTAGGCGGGCAATCAAATGAGCAACAGCATTAAGTACTGATTGAGTGGAACCAGACGGAGTTTTGCTAGGCCCATAAGTAACGAGTTACAGTAGTCAATGCGTGAACAGACAAAGGCACGAACCATGGAAGAAAAAATCGGCGAGGGAACAGATCGTCGAATGGCACGTACACTCCGCAAGTGATAAAAACTGGACCGAGAGAGATTAGAGATATGTGCAGAGAAAGAAAGAGTACTGTAAAGAGTAAGACCCAGGTTACGGACATTTGCTGAGAAAGTAAACTGAGGAAACTGCTTGGCAAGCAAATCGTAATCAAGTTTAATTAGCTGTTGGCGAGTGCCAAGCCAGATCAATTGAGTCTAGGAAGAGTTGAGTGAAAGACGATTAGAGGACATCCAACAATTGAGATCAGCAGAAAGAGATTCAATAGATTGGGAAAGAGCAAGCTGGTGAGAAGAGGGGCCATGAACAAAGACCAGGACATCATCAGAATAGAGGTGTCGATTAGCTTGGGCCGAGTATTTAGCAAAGAGAAGAGGAATATCGGCTGTAAACAAGATATAAAGAAGTGGACCCAGCACAGATCCTTGAGGGACTCCAACTTTAACAGGTACCCATGAGGTGCGAGAGTCTCCTAGCATAACCATTTGGGTGCGATCAGTAAGATAGGATATTATATTATATTTATATATACATATTAACTGACCGCTCAAATTGTGTAGTTCTTGGTTCGTCCAGGTCTCTTTGGGTCCCTGCCCCTTTGGGTGTGCCCCAGGGTTCTGTCCTGGGCCCGCTGCTTTATCTTCTTTATACTGCTGATGTCTGCTCCTTGTTGACATCTCAGGGGCTTCTACACCAACTATTTGCCGATGATGTGCAAGCCTACATCCACACCCATTCAGCTGATGCAGTGGCTACTGTGAGTCAGATGTGTCTGACTATGGATGTCCTCTCTTCTTGGATGGCCTCCAATCGGCTACTCTTAAATCCATCTAAAACACAGCTCATTTGGCTGGGTAGCCGTAGACAACTGCAGGGTATCGACTTTCCTCAACTTACCCTGCTCTTTCCTCACATAACCTTTTCCCTCACAGTTCGTGATCTGGGACTTTCTCTTGACTCCGAGCTTACTTTATCTCAACATGTGAACTCAATTGCACGGAGTTGTTATTATCAGCTTCGTCAGCTTCGAGTGGTCTCTCGCTCTCTCTCTCATGATGCAGTTGTGGTCCTTGTTCATGCCTTTGTTACTAGTCGAATTTACCACTGTTCCTCACTACTTGCTGGCCTTCCCCTTGGTGTTTTGGGGCGACTAGATCGAGTTCTACGCTCGGCTGCTCGGCTTATTGGACGGCTTCCTAAGTACTCTCCTGTCTCTGCATACATGCGTGATGTGTTGCATTGGCTGCCTGTGTCTCAGCGGATCTCATATCGCATTGCTGCTCTGGTTTCTCGTTGTGTTCTTGGCTGCGCTCCATCTTACTTGCGTGATCTTTGCCGCCCAGTGTCTGATGTTCCAGCGCGTCGGGTGCTTCGCTCTGCGACGAGGGGTGAGTTCCTTGTTCCACGGGCTCGCTTGGCTATTAGGCAGCGCCGTGCTTTCTCGGTTGTTGGCCCTTCCATCTGGAATGACCTACCACTTAAGCTCCGTTTTTACTTGTAAGCCATCTGACAGGGTTCTACAAGTCCCTCAAGTCTTTTTTCTTTAGTCGTGGCTGGGCCGGGAGCGCTCCTGAGTAGTTTCTTGAAGGGGCGCTATATAAATGCTCTGAATGAATGAATGAATGAATATTATAACCTAGAGTGTGTACACACCCAAAGGTATTGGAAGACTTGTGTATAACGTGTTTACTTTAAACTATATCTTGCGTGCATCGATTCGATTTTCAGATGATGTTTCATTCGCTGAATATTTCGAATTGGAAGGTTCATAATTTTCTATTGTAAACTAACTAACATTAAAAGTAGATTATTACCTGGGACATATCAACCAAACTACTGGGAAAAATTCAAAACTACTGGGACATTTGTCGCAGTATCTGTGCAGTTAAAATATGCGAGGATGCAAATGCATAGATGTACGAATATTAGGACATAAAGTTAAGACTTTTAACAACCCATGTTCGCCCGCAGAAATTTTTAACTGGGAGAACCATGTAGCACAAAGATTATTTTTGAAGGAATACATAGGCCTACATACATATTACATAAATACATGCATGCATATATGCAGAAATGTATACACATATAAACAGATACATGAATAGTGAATACATACATGGCTACATGCAGGCAGAAATCCTGTTAGCTTGCCCATATTCCGCCGCTACATGCTATAATTAATCAACTCTTAAACTGATGATCGGGTGTCTTTACCTCAGTATACAAGAGTTCTGTTGTATAAGTCACCAAGAAAGGACAAGAAATATCAGAATAACCTAACTAATTATTTAAAATTAATAATATTATAATAATAATACAGATTAATTAATTAATTGATTGATTGAGAGAATAAATATTGTTGAATATTGTTGAATAATATTATTAATCTGACATATTTTGATTCAGAATCTGGGGTGGGGCAAGTGCCCCCTTGCCCAAACGTGCGAGCGCCCACGGAACTACCAGACCTGTTGCTTATTGGTAAAAGAGAACTCTACTCACCCAACGAATAGCTCATTTGGCTAAGATAAATTCCAATGGCTCTATGTTCAGCTGCATTTTGTATCATGGCCGCGTGCGCAAATTCACCTGCCTTTGTACGATGACAAAAAGCCGTTGCAGTCTGCCAGTCAAGCCTAATCGGAAGGTAAGTGTAGCAGTATTTTGAGCCAACATCAAGCACGTGAAGCCATCCATTCGGGCAGCCATCATCTGTAATATACACAAATCAAGGGCAGACCATATTGCTGGTGTACTGCTTATGTGCATTGCAAAAATATTGAAGATTTATGGGTTCCCGTGCATGCTACGCCGTTACCCAAGGACGAGAACCGAACCCTAATGTTTCTGCGATGCATAAGCTCTTTCCCTCCAAGAATTTCTAAATTGCTTATACACACACACACACACACATACACACACACACCAACACACACACACACACAAATCCTGAGTGGCCGAGTGGGTTCGTAGCCCGCTCGCCACGCCGGCGGCCCGGGTTCGATTCCCGGTCGGTCGGTTTATCAGAGATTAATTTCTCGGATCTTTACTGCGGGTGACTCGGTCGCAATATAAACGTGGAGTACGTGGGGCGCGGTGGCGTAGGGGTATGTTCGGTGCCTTGCAGCCGGAGGGTTGCGGGCAGGGTGCGACCGTACGTTGAGTCCCATAATAAAATACGCGTATCATACGTATTTTTATCCCCGAATGTAAAATACGCGTATTACGCGTATTATACGTAAAAACAATTTAATGTTCAATGGTGTGCCATACGAGCACTTCATAAGTTTACGCGGTGTTACGTCATTTCCGTTTTCGCTAGTGACTCCGAGTCGTCAGAGTCGGACGCAAACTGAATTTGTTGATGTTTCAGAAGAATACGCGCAGTAGATACCTTACAGTAAACTTTGTTAAGTTTGTTTTTGGCAGCTATGCCTTTTAGTAACTTAGTTAACTATGTTGCAACGTTTCGTGTTCAATTTTACAATTATAGGGTACAACGTATTGCAACGTACGGCACGCAAAGTTTTACCGTACGCGTATTATACGTATTTTATCGTCCAAAATAAAATACGTATAATACGTACGGTCGCATCCTGGTTGCGGGTTCGAATCCACCTCAAAAAGCCGCCGCGTGGGGATCCTGGGCAAGTCCTTCACTCGCAATTGCTCATGCGTTTCGGCGTGAAACTCCGATTCAGCGTCTGCGCTGTAGTCGGGAGCGCCTCTGAGTAGGAATCTGGAAGGGCGCTATAACAAGTGTTCAAAACATACATACATACAACATACATACAAACACACACACACACACACACGTTTCGATTTCGCAGTGTAGATTCGTCTTCCTGTGTGATTTCAGGCGCGCAATAAATGTTATTATTATTATTATTATTATTATTATTATTATTTTTTTTTTTTAGAAAAAAGGTTTTTTATGCCCGAGGTAGTTCTATTTCAGGCTATGAAAACTATGTCCGAAGACGTGGTGTCTGGAACGACCGCTCACTAGTTCTTATGCTCAAAGGTGCCTCTGAAGGCCACGGCGTTTATCGCTGGATGCAGACTGACAAGCGTTGGAAAAGGTAACTAGTTTCATTATCCCCGGTGGTTTGGCTTATTATTATTATTATTGTTATTATTATTATTATTATAATAATGGAAATATTCTTATAAATTATAGGCCTAATAGCAATAACAGACTGACAGACTAAAATAATGTATACACGAAAACCGAACATCGGAGAAATATACGAAATCTGATGAAAAGAAAACAAGAATGAAGGAGCCGAGGATATATGAAGGGAAAACAGCGGCTTATCATCAGCGTAACGAACATTTACAAGGTACATCAGTTGTTTAACACTGGAAGCCTAGTGACAGGCAACTGAATATGTCGTGGTCGGACCAATGGTCTACTGACTACGGACAGAAAGCATTTTTCAGGTGAGGGCGTTCCTAAAAAGCGTAGGCCTATATATCTGAACTGCAAGCAAATAATGGTAATGCATTATGCATCTCATTATGAAATGTAACACTGAATGAATTTGAGATGTGGACTATAGGAAAGGCACAAGTAGAAACACAGTAGGCTATTGCGATGTAGAAAATGGAGTACACGAGATAATTTTTACGGTATGCAAATCAGCAGGGCTTGCTGTTGCTCTTGGTGATGGTAAACAGAGCACGAGCGAATACAATAGGCCTACAATTATAGGCCTAGCGGCGCGCGTCAATTTTCGAAAGGTCAAAATTAAAAAAAGTACTAGGGACAAAATTGTACATTTTCGTGTGGAAATTCGAAATATAGGCATACATTTTTTTCAATAGGCTTTGCCTACTTCAATTCACTCTCGAATTATTATATTGTACAATAGTAACTATAGTGACTAAACTGCTTTATCATGGAGCTAGCTGAAATATTTGAAAATGGTCTTAATTGATATAACTTGAACAATTGTCATCCGAACAGCGTGCCCAATGTACTAAATTGAAAGTAATCATCCACTCTACTACTGTGTCAAATCTTGCACTGATATACGGCGCAGTTGTTATAAAATTTCGGTGCGGCGTACACCTCTCAATTTTGAATGTAAATATTGAACATCATGGCGCCGCTCACGGAAGAGGATAGAAACTTAATCCGAATTTTAAGAGCAGAAAAAGGATAGAATACACATCAGATGATGATAGAATTCCCTTCTAGAAAATAAAATAAATATGCTCTACATCGATTGATTAAACAAATTGATGCTACGGGAACGTCTAACAGCCCCAACTGTGGTCGCAAACGTTCTGCGCGCACAGCAGCGAACATTGCACAAGTCCAAGAGTTAATTTGCAGCCAAGACAACATTCTTTGTTACTTCAAAGGCTAGGGTGAACTGTACAGTGTTTATTACTTCGATGAAGTACTCGGAAGAGGACTGCTACGTGATATTCGCCAACTGTCTGGAGTTGATGGTTACAGCTTTCAGCAAGATGGAGCGCCGGCGCATCGTTAACGTCATACGGTTGCCTATCTGAACGCTAACGTGCCAGAGTTAATTCAACCGGAGAACTCGCCACCGAACAGTTCGGATTTAAACCCGGTTGAATATTCGATCTGGGGTTGTCTTCAGCAACTGGTCTATCGTGAACCGATACGTGACGTTGAACATTTGAAAGAAGTGATTCTTTGCTGCTGGGCTGAGATAACCCAAGCACTGGTGGACTTAACCATCGATCAGTGGTCGTCTCGTGTTGATGCAGTCATTAAAGCACGTGGTGGACATATTGAGTATTTGTTTGACTGATGGTAAATTCACTCAAGATATTAATTGTTAGTAACCTACTAAGTGATTGTTTAGAATTCACATCTTCAGTTTCAGACTTTTGTTTTTTCTTGCAGTTTTATGGGAAGAAAATGGCACATCGAATATTAATAGCATTATCTCAAAAAGTCGTAATAATATCTCGTTGATATTTTGCAGAATGTTAAAATGGATAATTATCTTCAATCTGATATATTGGACAAGACGCTCAGATAAAAAGATTTCAAGTTATAAGGCGTCAAAGTTGTTGCATTCCTACTGGCCCACCCTGTATATATATATTTTCGTTTATTAGAACCAATCAGGCTGGCAAAGCGCAGCTCAGTACATACAGGTTAAATGTATTAATATAAGAAAAGAAAAGAGGTTGAAAAAGCCTTAAGGTCTTACATGAGTTTCTGGTGGAAGAGACATTGTGTAATGTTTAACATTGTGTATTATTACTGTATTAATGTCTTTTGCTCATTTATGATCAATTTATCGCACAGTGTATGTAAAACAATTAGAATAATGCATTTAAGAATTTAACCACTGTTTAACATAATAGTATATTATGTGTGTTTCTTTTCATATAGTCAGAATGTCCATGTAAAAACAATATTGCTAGCCTGGACTCATTTACATCGAATAGTTGGGTCACAACTTCTTTCAGCTGAATTACCAACTGTGAGGGATCTCGTTAGATATGGGTTGTACCTGAGAGAGATGAGTGACCAAGACAGACGGAATTCCAGCAATGACCAACTTGTCACAGACCTAATATGAGTGGGGTAGGCTACTTACTCAGTCCACTGAGTCCACTCAATCCAGTCATAAACAACCCTGTAAGAATCAAAGCAAAGTTGAAAACCACCTAGGAGCAAAGAAACAAGGTGTCATCAGGCAAAGCGAAGTTGGAGGAGAAAGATAGGTCTATGGAAAAGCTCAACAAACTGAAGATCATACTTACTGATGTGGTTGTGTTAGTGGAGTACACATATTTTGTTACTGCAATAGAGAGAAAGATTGCCGTGATAGAGTTAGTTTTTTTTATCAATTGTCAAAGAGAAAACGTTTGAAGCATGGGACGTCTTCAGGTAGGACCAGTTGACCTCTCGGAGACTAGAAGACCCAAATTTGTGATCTGCACACAGGAGAACTGCCACTGAGGCACGTTGTTACTTGTTTAGATGGCAAGACAGTAAGCAATAAAAAGTGGTCAGGTCCCTTAGGAAAAATGTTGGATTCTGCTACTGATCTGGACATCAATCCTGATTTCACAAAAGTCTGTGTTGGCCCTGGTCTCCCTCAGCTGTATTGTATTGTATTGTATTTGAACACTTGTTATAGCGCCCCTACCAGATTGCCTATTCAGAGGCGCTCCAGCTGTGAAGGAGTGAAGGATGAAAGGCTTATGCACGGATCAGATCTATGGTAACAGAATTGTCATTGCAATTAGGGCCAGAAGCGCGTTTACCAGTAGGCGCACTAGGCGCGCTCCTAGGACTCCAAATTTCATAGAGCCCAAACAAATGAATGTAATATATAACAATATATACATATATACATATATATATGTGAAAAAACATATTTTTCAATTACAAAAGTAGCATTTTTTACCTTTGATTTATTTTAAGATAGCCTACGATACCAATAAGTAATGCTTCTGAGAACAAAACGACGATCGTTTTTTCTCTAGCCTACTTAAAATAGTGAAAACTAGGCCTATGCAGAAGATCATAATCGGCTAGATAGTTTAGCTTAGATTAGCATCGAATCTGTTGAAACAAAGAAGGCAATCTTTGACCGAAAAATTGGTAATTTTGCTAGGCTATAATGCAGAAAGACAGCCATTATAGGTGGGTTGAGTAAGCGGCGAGTAGAATTTGTCAAATTCTGCATTCGCATGTTTGCAAATTAAACTTTCTCTTCTATTTCTATTAAGCCAACGCTGTTGGATAAGTAACACCGATTCAATATCACAGATTAAAATTTTTCAAGCATAGCCTATTATATGGTATAAAATTCAATAGAGCGCTTATGAACGGTTCACCCTACTAGAGGTGCTTTACAAATGCTCGAAAACAGTACAATATAATACACCACCAAAGTCTCAGACTTTCAGTCCACAAGTTCAGAAGGGTCCCCAAAAATGTTTTGCGCCTAGGGCCCTGTTTTCTGCAAACGTGCCTCTGATTAGTACAGAAGGATCTTGCTCTGTCGCGGGTAGGACTGGTCTTCCACAGCAAGAAGATCACACAGCTCTGAGGTTCGCGAGGTTCTCGAGAATTTGGATATCCAAGTATAATCAAAAAGGAATTAATTTTGAACGCTATGAGGATGGGGATTGTAGAGTTATGTGTTGAGTCTATATTGTTAACTGGCTCAATAATAAAGATAAATCACAACTGGACACAAAGACTAAGGCATGATTGAAATGCCTACAGTGAAGACTCACTGAATAGGTCTGCTTTGCATAGTCTTAGAGAGCGTACGCTGCAAGCAATGTTGTGCAGTGGCGAGGAACAGGAGAGAAGAGATGCGGTGAGAAGATACTAAAGATCAAAATTGAAGGAGATGAGATTACACAGCTTCGAGGTAGTCGGGTGAGACCCAGAAAAACACCAACCATCAGGATTGAAGCGACTTAAGCTCTCGCAACTAATTGATTGGAGCACTGGAATCTTTGAACCCTGCTACCTAACAACAGCAGAGATCAGGGCGTTTGTGGGCAAGCTAAATGTGGTTCTCGACTGGCCATCACACACACAGTCTGTTGAAAGGTGTGTGAAAATGACATCTGAGGCAGCTGGTCGGGTATACAGTCAAGAGAGGAGGAACCACTACATCAAAGGTCAAATGGTCAGCCGAGAGTTCATGGGCCGAAACAGAAGCAAGCAGGACATCATGTCTTTGGTTTACTTTGTACAATTCCATCAATTTGAACACACAAATGAACTTTGCTTAGACAGTATGACACTGTGTGGCTACAGATTTTCTTCAGTTCTGTTGTACATTCAAATCAATATTGCATGTAATTATAGCTCTTTTGAACTGTAAATTGAACTAGCTAGCGCTCCCTAAAACCTGTTGCTGAAGTTACATTTTGATTATGCATTTTATAAATGCACAATTTCAATACTAGTAGTTTGTGAGGTTCGAAAAATAACATCATTTGACCACTCAAATTGGCACACCCTAATAGAATAGAGCCAAATCACTTCAATCGGCCAAATAGGTAACCAGGCAGGTACCTGAAAAAACGGGCCATTTTTAAAGGGACCTTGTTTTAAGCGTTATATTCAAGGAAACTCTAGTTTTTTTTACTTAGCTCTGACAAAAGTAAGTTTTCATATGTATGTATATTATGTGCACTTGTTATAGCGCCCCTTCAAGATTTCTACTCAGAGGCGCTCCCGACTACAGCGCGGACACTGAATCAGAGTTTCACGCCGAAGCGCATGAGCAATTGCGAGTGAAGGACTTGCCCAGGGTCCCTACCCGGCGGCTTGAGGTGGATTCGAACCCACAACTCTCCGGCTGCAAGGCACCGAACATACCCCTACACCACCGCGCCCCACAAACAACAACAGTGATCATAACAGAATTAAAATGTGTTAACGCAATGTCGCTGTCATTTTAACCAAACTTTAGAAGTGTATTTCTATTTTATCACCCAATGCGATGCATCGAGTGTTGTATCAATTACACTGGAAATGTAATACAATTATAATTGCAATTACATGCTTGTAAATGTAATTGAATTACAATTACAATTACTTGATTGTGAAAGTAATTGAATTACAATTACATTTTGATTGTAATTCAATTACTAATTACTTTTCAATTATTCCTTTAAAAGTTGCACATGATTTAGAATTTTTTGATAATTTTTAATTTATTCTATTTTTAAACTGAAACATCCAATTGGCAAATGACTTGTAAATTGTAATATTTACATTCAATTGTATTATAAGTTTGTCATGTATCCAAACTACGATTTACAATTATGATCCATTAAAACAAGTAGAGTTTATTTGATTTTTAGCAGTAGAAGTTTTCAAAATGATAGTCTGTTAGAGAACTTAGTTGATTGCGTCTGGGACACTGAGTGAGTGAGTCAATTCGTCCAGCAGTGCTAAAGAGACGGTCAACTGGAGCTGAAGATGGAAGCTCTGTTATCTGTGGGCAGCAGCAGTATAGGCTAGCTAAGAATGAGTGCATGACTGCATGGATAGTCTGATAATGATGGTCAGCCCTTGCTCTTGGGTCTATCAAAGTGTGCTGTAAGATTTAAGAGGTGTGTAAGGATAGAATAATGTTGACAATTATGTTGCCATGCAACCATAATGCAGAGCAGTTTATTCAATTAAACGGGTGGCCGGGTCAACCCGGCAGGCTGGCATCTTTGCTGACTTTATGAAAGTAATTTGTAATTTACACTTCATTCAATTACAAATTACATGCAATATTGTAATTGAAATACAATTACAATTACTGAACTTAAAAAGTAATTCAATTACAATTACAATTACTGAACTTGTAATTCAATTACGTAATTAAATTACATGTATTTCAATTACTGAACAACACTGGATGAATCATTAGTTCGAAATGCATGAACCGCAAAGCAAAAGTGATATTAAGTTACTTGTGAAAGTCACTACTTGTTCTGCGTCAATAAAGTACAAGTTCCGCAGAAGGACCCAAATAAGAGAAGTCTGCAACAGGAACATGGTTCTCCTCTCTTCTACAAGTACAACAGACAATTGTGTTAAATTTATCTCATAAAACATCCTCTGACCCCTCAAATTGACACACCTTTAATATGCACCTCATATATATTACTCATTTAGCACTGTCTATTGAGTGTCCTTATCAGTTAATGTCGTCGACGTAAAAAATAGTCTAGGCGCAAAAAATGGAAAATACCGTGTAAGAAGCAAATCATTAGCCGAATTCAACAATTATTGGCTGAGATCTGGCCATTTTTCTCTGATTTTTGCTAGATTTCAGTTTTTCTGACCTTGAAATGACCTTCAGGCCAAATATCCAGCCTGGCAACAGCGATTTTCGTAATCAGCAGGGTCGAATTAGTATAAAAAAGTATGTTGCCAAAAATGAACATGACTTGCCGCTTACATCGCTTTTTTGAGGACTTTTGGCTCTGCGCGCCTAGACTAAAATTACCATAAGTGGAAAAGCAAATAATCAGATGCATCTTCTTAATTGTCTATGTATTTGATACAGTCAAAATTGCTCAGTCCTCTTTTCCAGTTATAATTTCTTCTTAATCTCATTAACGAAATTCGATTCGCAGTTAGAATTTCGGAACTATTTCGTTGGCCGGGACAGTGAGGTCAAGTACCACTGAGCTTGGCAGAGGTAATGAGAACTTATGGTCAGCTAGCTTATTTTATTTTCAGCTTATCGCGACACGCGTCGAATAACTCATTTGACACTAAACAATAATTAGAATTACATGTACAGTCATTCACAGAATAATTCTAGCAGATATCTAAAGGTGAGACTTAAGGCAAACAAGTCTCTATATAGGAAGCTCTGCGAATGTCTGTAAACAGTGTTCAAACCAGTTTCTCCAAGGCCTTCATGTTTCAATAGATTCTGTTAACTTCATATTATGGAGTATTATGTGAATTATTAAGTAGAACAACCTATTGCAGCCAACAACTAACAAATCCCGATAGCAGGTATAAAGAGCATCATCAAAGAAGTGTAGCCATTGTTTTTTTTAGAAAAGCAATACGGCTCAAGGTGACCTTATGGAACCTGCTTCTTTGACCAGCTCTATATCGGCACGCTTTCGTGCCTAAAATTGGAACCAGACCATTGCCTTCTAGATACTACAGGCTGTAATGCTGATTGTGTGACGTCACCGGTAAAGTTTGTCGGCTTGCTTGAACTGTCTATGAAAGGGTACAGAACTTAGTCTCGTAATCGTAATCTCCAAATGTCTAAAGCTCCACTAGAAGCTCACGGAAGAGGATAGAATTTTAATCCGAATTTTAAGAGCAGAAAAAGGATATAATGCACATCAGATGATAATAGAATTCCCTTCTAGAAAATGGGAAAAATATGGGGTAAACCCGTAGTTTAGGTTGCTAAATTATTTTATATCTTCAAATTGAAATGGAAGCTGGATTGAGGGAAAAAAATTCTTTCACTAACTTGAAGTGGGATTGATGAAACTATTTCTCTCTTTAAATAGAAGTTGGATTGATGGAAATAATTTTTACCGTAAATAGAAGCTGGATTGATGAAACTTAGTTTTTGATGCAATAGAAGCTGGAATAATGAAAATAATTGTTTCCGTAAGTCGAAGCTGGACCCATGGGAAAAGTTCTTTGCTTACATAAAAGTTTCATTGATGAAAAATATTTTTCTGGTTAAATAGAAGTTGGGTCATTTTTCACATTTTTTTACATTAATTGGAAGCTGGATTGATTTAAAAGAATTCTCGATGAAATGGAAGCGGGATTGATTATAGTTATGATAGACGTAGGTAGAGTGCTTACTTACCAACGTCAAGTACGGCATTGAAGACATTAGAATAATTTAGCAACCTAAACTACGGGATAACCAAATATGCTCTATATCGATTGATTAAACAAATTGATGCTACGGGAACTTCTAACAGCCGCAACTGTGGTCGAAAACATTCTGCGCGCACAGCAACGAACATTGTACAAGTCCAAGAGTTAATTTGCAGCCAAGACAACAATCCAGAGACGAGTAAGAGTCCGAGAGAAATTGAGCGTGCGACCGGAATTTCACGCAGTACTGTTAGGCGCATTGCCAAACATGACCTCAACCTCAAAGTCTAACGTCGACGTGAGGTTCAGAAATTGTCTGATGCCGATTCGATAAAACATCTAGCCGCCTGCAAACGACTCAAGAAGCGAATGACAGATGATAAGATCGACAGAACATGGTTCACAGACGAGAAGATATTCACGATTCAAACGCCAACAAACACTCAGAACGACCGTCTGTATGCAAACGTTAGCTTTAAGCGTGAGGTTGGCAGGAAGCACTTCTCGCAAAATGTGATAGTGTCGTTGGCTGTTTCAAAGCTTGGAAAGACGGCGCCCTTCTTTGTTACTCCAAAGGCTAAGGTGAACAGCGTTTATTACTGCGATGAAGTACTCGCAAGAGGACTGCTACGTGATATTATTCGCCAACTGTCTCGACTTAATGGTTACATCTTTCAGCAAGAAGGAGCGCCGGCGAATCGTTCAAGTCATATTATGGCTGCCTATCTGAACGCTAACGTGCCAGAGTTAATTGAACCGGAGAACTGGCCACCGAACAGTCCGGATTTAAACCCGGTTGACTATTCGATCTGGGGTTGTCTTCAGCAACTGGTCTATCGTGAACCGATACGTGACGTTGAACATTTGAAAGAAGTGCTTCTTTGCTGCTGGGCTGAGATAACCCAAGCACTGGTGGACTTAACCATCGTTCAGTGGTCGTCTCGTGTTGATGCACCTCCTTGCCGTTAAAGTGTTACTAATTGGTGGACATATTGAGTATTTGTTTGACTGATGGTAAATTCACTATAAGATACTAATTGTTACTAAGTGATATGTTTAGAATTGACATCTTCAGTTTCAGACTTGTTTTTACATTGCAGTTTTATGGCAAGTAAAATGGCTACATACACACTAATATTATGTATAGCATTATTTAGAAACATCTTCGTTTCAATGGTGTATCTAGTACTAAGTGATTGTTTAGAATTGACATCTTCAGTTTCAGACTTGTTTTTCTTGCAGTTTTATGGCAAGAAAATGGCACATCGAATATTAATAGCATTATCTCAAACGTCGTAATAGTATCTCGTACATATTATGCGGAATGATAAAATAGATAATTATCTTCAAATTGATATATTGGACAAGACTATCAGATAATAATTGTTCAAGTTATAAGGCGTCAAAGTTGTTGCATTCCTACTGGCCCACCCTGTATGTATTGACGGATTTCGAAAGCGCCTCACACAGTACGACTTATTCAGTGCGAAAAACCCCGAGAGAGAAGGAAACTCTTAGGCCCTATACGGGCAATGAGCGAAAGCCAGTGTAAGTGATCGATCATGAAAGTTGAGGTAAGTGAGAAGCGAGGAAGGCGGGCAATCAGACGAGCAGCTGCATTTAGCACCGATTGTAACCACATCTGAACATAAAATTTCTACCGCCACTCGCTGCTCAGAGTTGTAATTTACTGAAACAAAACATAAAGCAGACTTCGGAGTTTTTTCTGAACTCTGTTTTATATTTCGCGCTGTTTAGGTCTGTGTGTTGTCACTTCTACTACTAATATTATTGTTATTATTATTATTATTATTGTTATTATTATTATTATTATTATTATTATTATTATTATTATTATTATTATTATTATTATTATTATTATTATTATTACTACTACTACTACTAGTATTATTATTATTCTTTTTTGCCCCGATGTATGCAGGATCCCTCAGGGACAAGTATTATTATTATTATTATTATTATTATTATTATTATTATTATTATTATTATTATTATTATTATTATTATTATTATTATTATTATTATTATTATTATTATTATTATTATTATTATCATTATTATTATTATTATTATTATTATTTATTTTATTATTATTATTATTATTTTGCCCTGAGGTATGCAGGATCCCTCAGGGACAAAGTATTATTATTATTATTATTATTATTATTATTATTATTATTATTATTATTATTATTATTATTATTATTATTATTATTATTATTATTTTTAATACTATTATTATTATTATTATTAACTGAGAAGTGCTCTATTGGCCAACTATATGACCTTCACAATCGGTTAGTTTAGATAATCTTTTGTGAATTGGCACTGTACATATTTTTTTAATAATTGAATAAATTTATTCTTGTTGAGTATGACAGTGTGCTGTTTCACTTCATTCGGATCTTTTCATTTATAATTTTCACGGAAAAGCGGACGAGAGAAGGAGCCTAGCGTTGTGTTACCGACAAGAGAAAAATATATCTGTTGGTTGGTATCTTTTGCGTGGTGTCACGACAATAACATTCGTCTACCGACATTTCGTCTACGACACTTCGTCTACAAAGTTATTTGATCTTGTCACTTTAAAATGAAAGCTGGATTGATGAAAAAAACTGTTTCCCTAAATGGAAGTGGGATTGTTGAAAATATTCATCTGTTGAAATAGAAGCTGGAAACCAAGCTGGATACATGGATGAGAATAAGTTTCCATTCAATAGAAGCTGGATTTATGAAAATAATCTTTTCAGTAATTAGAAGCTGGATTCCTGAGTAGGCTATATAATATTATATAGCACGTTTAGCGAAACTGTAAGAAAGCGGCCTATGTTGATTAGACGTAATGGATACAGATACACTTGTAGACGAAATGTCGGTAGACGAGTTGTCGCGGAACCCTCTTGCGTGTATGTGAAAGTTTGTTATGCACCAAAATCCATATTACAATTCGTTTTAGCAGTTCATGAGTGTTAAAGACTTAACACAAAGAAAGATTTTTATTCTTCTATTTTCATTTGCAGTAACATTGACAATCAAAGCATGAATTGAAGCCAATAACATAATTATGCCAAAGCGCATTAATGTGAAAGATTATGCTGGCGGAGTGATAGCAAATCTGTGACTATACACATGTATTGGAAGAAGAAGAAAATGAAGTAGAGGGAGGAGGAGGAGGAGGAGGAGGAGGAGGAGGAGGAGGAGGAGGAGGAGGAGAGGAAGAAGAAGTAGCAGCAGCAGAAGCCCAGTTCTTTCCAGCCTTGGGTATCAAGTGTCAGCGATTCACTTTCTTAGCTTCGGCATATGATGGCGGGTCGGCAGTCTTCTCCTCGCCATCTCAACTTCCAACTGACAGTGTACGTTCAGTGTACTCTTTTTATAGCTCAATTGGCTAGAATGCTAGATGGTCAGAAATCTCAAACTAAGTTTATGCTCTGGTGGGAATTTGTAACGACCGACCTCGCAATTGTCAGTTCCACAACCATATTAACTTATATGCGTACACGAGGTGATACCTTTTAGAGTATATTTTCTAATAATCACACAGCAGGCATGCAAATAGAAAATACGACGAACGTAATCAGTTGAGCAAAAGTCTCTCGAGTACGAGGCCATTCCCAAATTTATTTAAATAATAGTGATATTAAAATACTAACAATTATATTATAATCATACATGTAATGGTAATTACCGATCCGTGCCAAAGCGTAGTCTTCTTCTTCGTTGGTTTCTGATGATTCTTCGAAGTCAGGAAATGCCCTTCTCTCCGTCGTACGTTGATAGGACGTGTACTTGCGATGGGCAACCACCTCGTATATAAGCGAATTCAGTGGGCTCGTGATTAATTGGATTCACAGCGAATCTCTCAATCTTGGGGCTCAGAAGAAAACAACTGCCTTATACAAACTATCATTATCTATTCTCGTGTCTATCATAACAAGCTTTAAATTTTGAAATCAGACGGACATGTTGTGACTGAAGGCATTATTTATAGAACTTGAGTAACACATTGTTATGAAGCGATGTCAGATAAGTTGGCAGTTGTGATCCATTTCGCTTATTTATGTCTTCCTTTAAATTTTTCCTGCACAAAGTACAGACCACCTGCAAAACAAGTCGTTTATCCTTGCGTTTAGAGAGTTTAGTGTCGTATCGTATCGTATCGTATCGTAGGCCTATCTGAGAATTTATAAAGCTCTTCTTATGGTACCAGCTTTCAGGTGACACCCCGAGGAAATAAGAAAGTCTTCGTAGCTAACATCTTTTAAAGCTCCTCTCCAAGTACAACCCAATCAGAGGCGACCCCGGTGCGCACAGGAAAAGAAAGTCTTAAGTCAACAGGTAAAGACAGTAATTTTTAAACCAACCTGTTTAGTTAGCCTAATTGTCAGTTTTAAGGTGAGGATATTACGTCATGCTAAAAACGTCCGCCAGTGGGAGTAACCATGAAAGAAAAATTGGCAACAACATTTCTCTGACTCACCACTATCATATCTTTAATTTAAGCTTCATTGCCAAGATTCTACCCAAAATTTTCACAATTCTTGTTTTTGTGACATAAACCGACGACAAAAGGGGACTTGGAGGAAGCCATCAAAGTGGTGATAATACGAGAATAGTTTGGCATAGGTTAAAGGGACCATGTTATAATAAGGCCTGAAATTTATTTGTAGCTCAGGGTTAACGGAACATATTACATCTTTGTATCGTATCGTATTTAAGCATTTGTAAAGCGCCTCTCGTAGGGTGAACCGTTCAGAAGCGCTCCCAGTGTGCTAAACCCCGCGAAAATAAACAGGTTTTGAGAAAAGCGAAGGAAGAAGAGAGACTGCCAGAGAGAATTTTAGAGCGAATAGAAGGAGAAAGAGCATTCCAAAGAGAGGGACCAATTGAAGCAAAGGAACAAGCCTGAGCCATAGCAGTTCTACTACGGGGAACCAAGAGGTCAAGTCTATTGCAGGAACGAAGTGGACGGTGGGAGGAAGCTGAGTGAGGCCGAAGAATTACGCCAACTAGATATTGAGGGGCAAGACCCCTGTGAGCCTTGAAGATCAGAGAGAGGATTTTAAATTGTATGCGAGCATGCAGAGGGAGCCAATGAAGTTCGTCAAACATAAAGGTAGAAATGTGAGAGTACCGGGGAAGGCGGGCTATCAGTCTAGCAGCTGTGTTGAGGACCGACTGAAGAGGAGAGAGACGAACCTTAGGAAGACCAACAAGAAGGGAATTGCAGTAGTCAATCCGAGAAAATACAAAAGCATGAACTAAAGTTGTGATTATGGAGGAGGAGACAGAACGACGAATGACCCTGAGACGCCTTAAGTGAAAATAGGAGGAGCGTGTGAGATTAGAGATGTGCTCGGTAAAGGTAAGTGAACTATCAAGGGTAACACCCAGATCGCGTACACTTGACGAGAAAGAGAAGAGTGGGAACTTTTCAGAGAGGAGAGCAAAATCAAGTTTATGGAGCTGCTGAGGGGTACCAAACCAGATGAATTGAGTCTTAGAAGCATTAAGGGAGAGGCGATTAGATGACATCCAAGAGTGGAGATGATTAGAGAGAGATTGAATACTCCCGACCAAAAGCAACTGCGATGACGAAGGACCATGGACAAATGCTTGCACATCATCAGCAAAGAGATGACCAGCAGCACCACAGATCGGAAAAAGAGAGGAGATGTCAGCCGTATATAAAATAAATAAGAGAGGGCCGAGAACGGAGCCTTGAGGGACACCCAGTTTAACGTGGACCCATTGGGTTCTGGAGTCACCAGTAACAATCATTTGGGTTCGTTCAGATAGGTATGAGCGAAACCAACAAAGGGGGAGGCCCTTAAGCCCATAAGAGGTCTCAAGACGCTGGAGAAGAATCTCATGATCAACCATATCGAAAGCTGCTGAGACATCATAGAGAGCCAGAAGAGTCAGTTCAGACCTATCAACAGCAGAATAGATTTCAGAAAGTAGGGAAAGGAGGGCAGTCTCGGTGGAATGGTTAGCCCTAAAGCCAGACTGGTTAGTAGGAAGTAGACCAGATTGATCAAGATAAGGGAGAAACTGGAGAGAGACAAGACGTTCTAGAGTCTTAGAAAGAAAGGAAAGATTTGAGATAGGCCGGTAATTATTGCAAAGGTTGGTGTCAAGGTTAGGCTTTTTGAGCGAAGGAAAGACAAGGGCCCGCTTCTGCGAGGGAGGAATGCAGCCTTCAGAGAGCGACCTATTAAACAGATATACCAAGAAAGGGGCAAGATCATCCAAAATGTCATTAATGATAAAAGGGGGTAGTGGATCTAGTTCACATGATTTTAAGTTAACAGACGATAAAACTGAACGAAGGTCCGACTCAGAGATAGGTCGAAAACCATCGAAGACAGCTGACGTTGAGGTAAACGTTGGAGGAGGAGCGTCAGCGGTTGAAGCACGAAGACGGTCGATCTTGGCTGTCAGCATTTCAAGGAATTCATTTGCTGTGAAGGAAGGGGTTTCAGTTGAGCGAGAAGACCGGCCAAGAAGCCCCGAGACAGACGACCACAGACGTCTGGGATTCTTCGCGTTTCGGGAGACCAGCTTTTCCCAGTGAGCTGCCTCCTTTTGATGGTAGAGACGATGGAGGGCACGAAGCTGGGCAATCCAAGCCAATCGATCTTTGGGCTCCTTAGTCCGGCGATAACGTCGCTCTAGGCATCGAGTTTGACGACGAAGTCGATGACAGTCGGCGTCAAACCAGACTGCCAGTGGGCGAATACGTGTCCAAACTTTGCGACGAGGAAGCATATTGTCAAGGATATTCGTAACGGTAGAAGTGTAGAGGTCAAATAGCTGTGCAACTGTAAGCGTGTCGAGAGTGGAACTGGGTGAGGAGAGAAGAGTGTCACGTATGGCAGCGCTGAAGGCCGGGTGGTCAAGCGACTTCCACCCCCGCATCATGCGAATGGAATGAATTGGTTGTAGATGAATGGATGGAAGAGTGAAGCTGATGACTGAGTGATCCGAGAGCGTAGGAGGAGTAACTGTGAGATCGTCCACTTGATCATCATCATCAGTGGTGATGACAAGATCAAGATGGCCACCCAATACGTGGGTGGGTTGATTGATATGCTGGCGAAGGCCAAACTGTGACAGAAGGTCGAGGAATCGGATGGAAGTAGGAAGAGTAGGTTCTTCTAGATGAATGTTGAAGTCTCCAAGGATAATGAGCTGGCTGTTCCGCGTAATGAGGATCTCCAGAATAGAGGAGAGCTCTTCAAAGAATTGTCCAGTAGGAGACGAGGAACCGGGTCTGTAGATCGTGAGGAGGGTGACAGGACCACGAGGAGTGGCAATGCTCAGGCAGAGAGCTTCCAACGTGGTAAACGAGCAGTCCAATGCGACTTGTGAGACGCGTAGCGAAGAGCGGAAGAATACTACGATGCCACCGCCACGGGCCTGGCGGCCGTCTGGATGAGGCGGACGAGGGCAATCGCGCGAAGAGAAGCCCGGAGGAGTTGCACGCAAGATTGGTACGTCGTCGGAGGCAAGGTGCCAGCTTTCAGTGATGGCGAAGACATCAAGCTGGTCCTGGAGAAGAGTTTGAGCGACGTAGGCGTATTTCTCGGATAGAGAGTGAGCGTTCCAGGTGGCGATTCGAAGACCGGACGGATGAGTAGGCGGTGGAGGAGATGGAGTAGTTTTAGGCGACGATGGTTGCTGAGGAACCGTCGGCAAGGAGGAGGTAGAAGACGGTGACGGTGTAGCAGAGAATGAAGGCGCCGTCGGCGTTAGCGTTGACTTCTGTGGATGATCACGAGCCGATCGACAGTTGGCAGGGCACCAAATTTGGTAATTGAACAAAACCTTGCGAAGAGAGCGAATAGGTCGAAGACTGTTTAACCACACTGCACATAGTTGTTGTGTGGTGTAGAAGATACGTCGTGTCCGTTGTAGTACTGGTGTAGACGCAACAGTCACCGAAGAGCCGTAGACGAAGATAAAAACTTAGACGTATAGATCAAGGGCGACATAGGCCCAGACATCATTAATTGGCGAAGTAGAGTGTAGAACCTCTTAACAGCGGTGTGCACCAAGTTTACGGTAGTTTACGGCAGTTTACGGTAGATGTACACAAGATGACGCAGTCAGCGTAGAAACAAACGTCAAAACGCGGCAACTAACTTTCAAAGTTACTCGCAAACACAACAAAATAATCCATTTGAGATTAGCGGCAACAATCCAGGAAAGCTAGCCTTCGAAGAATGTCGAATTTGTAGAAACCATAACACTGAATAAAAAGACTGCATGGCCAGCCTGATAACAGCGTAAATCCAATATGGCCGAAAGACGCCAAGCTAAGTAGATTCAAAAAACATATATATATTGTATTGTATTGTATTGTATTGTATTCAAACATTTATAAAGCGCCTCTCATAGGGTGAACCATTCAGAGGCGCTCCCAGTGCGCAAGGCTAAAGAGAAGAAAAAGGTTTTGAGAAAAGAAAAGGTGGAAGAGAGGTTACTAGCTAGAATTCGAGAGCGAGTGGATGGAGACAGCGCATTCCAAAGAGAGGGACCAATTGAAGTAAAGGACCGGGACTGAGCCATAGCTGTTCTAGTATGAGGAACTAGAAGCTCAAGTCTGTTTGATGAGCGTAGTGGTCGATGGGAGGAGGCTGAAAGAGGCCGGAGTAATACATCAGATAAATATTTTGGGGCAAGACCCCTTTGTGCCTTGAAGACTAGAATGATGATTTTGAATTTAATGCGAGCAGAGAGAGGAAGCCAGTGCAGTTGTTCAAACATGAAAGTAGAAATGTGGGAGTACCGTGGTAGGCGTGCTACTAATCTGGCGGCAGCATTTAGGACCGACTGAAGAGGTGAAAGACGAACCTTAGGAAGACCAATGAGAAGAGAATTACAGTAATCAATTCGGGAGCATATGAAAGCATGAACCAGAGTGGTGAAAACAGAAGATGAGACAGAACGCCGAACAGCCCTAAGACGCCTTAAATGAAAATAAGAAGAACGTGTTAGGTTAGAGATATGGTCTTTGAAAGAAAGGGAACTATCTAGCGTAACACCCAGATCACGTACAGTTGAAGAAAAGGAATAGTGCGGAAAACTTTCCAAGAGGAGAACAAATCAATCTATAAATCAATATAGATTGATTTTTACCCTCTATATATATATATATATATATATATATATATATGATCAATTTTTTACTCTTGGCTTGAGCACTTTAATCTCCTGGATAAACTTCGAAGATCTGGCAATTGTGATACAGGTCGGTAGATGGCGGCATTGGTGATCGGTCTTGGCTGCAGGGAAGGTTCCATCGGTTCCATCGGTTTGCAAGTAGATCTGATGGATGAATGGGAGCGATATAATTATTCGACCCGAAACGAGATTTAAGCAGAGCAACGTCTCGGCGAGGTTAGTCTACGTTGTGAAACCATATTGGTTCAGACTTCATAATGCGTTTCTTTTTATTTTATAAGAGAGACGTTACAATAGCTTTAGAATGCCCTCTCATTTAAAAACTTATGTTCCAAAGTCCATTTTTCGCATGAGGCCATCCATCTAGTACGTACGCAGAAATCCGGAAAAATAGGACCCTCCCTGTACGCACGCGAACATTTAGCACCCCACCTGTGTACGTACGTTTGATGCGTAGGCCCTTGACTCCTATAGATCGGTCTATATCCTGGTTGAATATTTGAAACTCTTTTATTATGCTTTTAGAACACAATTTAAAATATTACTTGGTGAACTATTCTCACCAATAGCCTAATAATAAGCAGAGTTTGTATAATAAGTGCGCCGAGTGAACATCTGCTGTACTAATAATAGACCAATGCATACGGACTAGTGTTTACAGTCTGGCAGCACGAACAGTTAAGCATCCCGGCAGTTCAAATCTTGGGCCAGAGGCAGTTTGCAGTTTGACCATATTGAAGGATGTGTAATCCATTGGGCAGGCAGACAAACTGTCAGACACACTGCAGAGCTGCATGGTAGTTAGCCTAACAGCAGTCAGAGGCAACGGGCATGCAGGTGCGTGATAGCTGTCCCACAGCACTACTTCGTTCTCTCTATAGATAATATTATTGTCTCATAACTGCAATGTGGCTCATTTGAAGAAAGGCCAATAATAATCATAGACAAATAATTATTATCGAGGTTTACCCCCTCCGTTCTGGTTTCCTATGCGTACGTAGACCCTACATTTTCAGTACTGTAGACCACACAAGCGTAGGCTTACACAAGCAGAGGCATTTGGGTTACCCCTCCCCTTCATGCGTACGTACTAAACGAATGGCCCCATGTCGTTTTCTCGTGTGAGGATTCTTACAGTGTGATTCCCCTTACAGATTCAATTTTAGTTACAGTTACAGTTATAGTTAATGGTTTCTTATTTTAGTTATAGTTACAGTTATGGTTATGATTATTTTTCGTCATAGTTATAGTTACTGGATTTTTTTATTTTAGTTACTACTTATAGTTGCAATTAGGCTACGTGAAAATGCCTACAGTCTACTGTGCCTACTGTGCATATTGAGACGCGTTGCACAATAATAATTTGCTATGAGCTTCGGAAGGCTTTGAAGAATGGGTGCATTCAGCTTTAGGAATACACTTAACATTGATGCTAATAATTCATAAATTCTGATAATGAGGGGGTAGTCATTTCAGAGTGATCTGCTACTCTGTTATTTCTTTCACTTCGTAATCGTAATCGTAAGCTCCAAACTTCTAAAGCGCCACTCGAAAACCAAGCGCAGGGCGCATTCCTGAGCGCTGCGTCTAGTCTAGTCAAAAGAGTAGTCCGAGGGAGGTCCAAGTCCGGTTTCCAGAGGATCAGAGGGGGCACAGCAGATGTTAAAGTGGGTGTCGTTTAGGTCGAGGATTGAAAGGCACAGGATCAGGTGAGTCGGGGTAAGAGTTCTTGAAAAGGAGAGTCTTTAGTTTCGAGTAGAAAGCCATGAGGTGATGGATAGAGGAGCCTGAGGCAGGTGATGGTGGGGGAGCCGAAAAAGTGCGGAATTCAGGAGGTAGATTCCACTTCATTAGTTTCTAACGGTCTTCAAAAGAAGTTATTCTGTAGCTTTTATATATATATATATATATATATATATATATATATATATATATATATATATATATATATATATATATATATATAGTCTTGACATCTGATATTTAAATGGTTTTAAGTGTGGGTTATTTTATAATGTTGCAGGTCTTCCTTTGTAAATGATTGATAGCATCAGTTTAACTCTAACGGATTCTAAGAGGGTTTCTTGCATTAGGTTGTCAATAAAGAACTTTCACAATGACCTACATTGGATTTGTCCCTCCCTGTGCACCAGTGGCGTAACGAAGGGTGCAGAGGGGGGCAACCGCCCCGGGCGCAGCAGCTTTCAATGGTATACAGTACTATGACAAGAACGATTAAAGGTCAACAAGAAAATAAGAAAAGGGGCGCAGTCATCAACTCTTGCCCCTGGGCGCTGAAACCCTTCGTTACGCCACTGCTGTGCACTTTCTCGACATTTTGTTTTTATCTCACCCGCTCCTTGCACTCATGCAAAAACCATTAAGAGTTTCCACGTCGAGGTTAAACATGTATACATGTATTGTTGATCCACATTGTATTGAAGGGCAAACTGTGATTCGAGGTGCGTTACTCATTTAATACTAACATGAGCAGAAAATAACTGATATATTTGCGCGAGAATAAAGCTATTCGACATAATAGCCCTACGTGATATAAACTGTAGTCAAATTGCTTAAGACCATTGCGTTCAGCATCATAAACTAGTCACTGGACAACAAATTTTAACTTTTTTTGCTTCCTAAAAACTTTAGCTGTTCTATATAGATTTTGGCACGCTGAATCCAGTGGTGTTCTCAGAATTTTTGTATCACGTAAGGTTTTTGAGAAAAATGGTTCGCAAGATTTTAAAAGAAATTCCCAGAAATTCACTTAATGCATACATTAACAATGTACTTGTTATTTAATTTTTGGACACTTTAAAACAGAACAGCCGCTCATTTGCGTTTGTATTCAATGTCAGAAGCGTCTCTGATCAATGTCCAACAGTAATCAGCCAGCATACTCGTGCTCCCCACACCTGGAGTCGTTTCTCCGGGAATGAAAGAAATGTATATCTTTTAATATCCATCAGATGCAATGCTTGAAGCATCTTTTCAACCAGCTGAATATAATTTGGTGATTTGTTATTGTCCAGAAAGTTAACATCCTTCAAAGACTGCTACACAGTTAATTAAATTTTATTCAGGTGTTCGTCAAAGCGACTGTTATTTATCAGTTCTGTGATCTGTGGACCAACAAATTATATGCCTTCTCATATCTTGGCTTCACTTATTCTAGGAAACTTGTCTCTTAAGATTTTTGAACCCTTTCCCCTCTTTGTTCAATGCCTTGACAAAGTTCTTCACTCGTCCAAGCTTGATGTGCGGAGGTGCCAAGAAAATCTTACTGGGCTCAACAAGTGGTTCGTGATGAACTTTCCTTTGGCGTGGTACTGAGAGCCCAGCAATTCCGCCTGACCATTTCACGAATTTCAGTCCCTGACTAGGTCATTAAATTTTAGCTCAGGTTGAGCTAAAAAATGAGGCTCACAGCACCGCAGTGGTTGGAAATCTGTATCAATAGAGTCTTCTGATTCCTTTGTCACAGTTTCGCCAACGTCTCCAATGGTCAAAAGAGCCTGTGGATTGGGTAGGCCTACAGGAAGGCTGTCATCATGTGGTAGTGGTCTCAGTGCCGATGGAAGATTAGGATATTCAATTGATTTCTTGTTTTTGAAGGAATGACCCAAAACATTTGTCAAACAGAAATAACAGTTTGAAACATGCTCCTCCATATCATTGGAATAACAAGCGGCCTTATTAGACGGCCGAGAACCAGTAATCCATGCTTTGAAATAGACTGCGCAAGATGTGAAACAGATATGAGGTGCCCAGCCTTTATCCTGGTCGCCAGCTTTATATCCTAAGTACAGCTCATATGCTTTTTTAACAAGGGAATCATTGCCTTCTTTTGAGATTTTTAAGTGAACTCGCCGTAATTGTACCACAACGGCTGTTGACGCATATACGTTACATTTCGAACTCAACTTGCTACTCTGACGTTTGAAAAACACAAAAATATTGCCATAATGGTTAACCCACATATATTTATTCTTAAGTATGCTCCATGCTATTTATGCCCGTTGATCATCAACATAGGTACAAACTGACATCAACGCTTCTGTGTACGGAACCTCCTTTTATAGCCTGTCTTGCCAACATCCTTCATAACTAAGCATGCTTGGCATGCCCAGGCATGCCTAAGCCTTACATTTACATTGAACGTTGTGCAACCTGCACTGAGGGCATGTCCAGGCATGCCTGGAATACGCAAAACACCTTACCATGCGGGCAGCAAATAAGTAGACTAAAAATGTGAAAGGAAATTCCAAAAATGAGCTATATAAACAAATCTCTACGTGATAGGAAATTTTCAAGGTCATTTTCGTGATCAGCAGCCAAAAATACATAAGGTACACCCAACAGTTTTCAGGAAGCAAAATCACTGTTGTCCAGTGAGCTATCATACGAATAAGCGACTTAAAAGCTGTTAAAATGCTTCTACACGATGACGCATGAGGGCGTAGTTTATTTTCTAAACGAAAGGCTTGATATATTGATTTTTTTCGTTAAGCAGGTCTCTCTCAAAGCCTGGAACATTCTACGGGCATCCGGAAGAAGCCTTGCAACACGTTGCGCCAGAGTCTTCAACTCTACAGGGCCACGAACCGCGATCTGAACAGTCAGGGCTTGTGATGGTAGCGAAGGCACCGAAGTACGAATGCGATGATCCGTATCTTGAATAGCCAACGCTGCGACAGCACCACTGATCATACACCTACCAATAACAACACGTTAACGTATTGTGGTGTAGTATAGTGTAAAGCAGTGATGCTTACAATATAAAAGGCCTACTGGATTGTAGTTTAGTGCAGTGAAATGATAAGAGTGAAACGTTATCACAGCCTCAAAGTGCAGCTTTACGATTTTTTCTCCTGAAGATTGGATGGAGTTCTCAGACAAACAGGATTTCGACGAGGAAGAACTTTTAAAGCAAGTGTTGCATTAAACGCAATAGAGATGATGGACAGACAAGACAGGCAGACACAAAGACAGACAAGGGTAGAGAGATAGACAGAGTTAAGCCATTCCCAGTTGACCAACACCAAAGCATCGCTTCAAACTTTTTTTATGTCTCTGTCGGATCTTTTATAATTATGGCAATTTTCTCTTATTCACCTTCGATATCAAGGTACACATTCAAGAATCGCAAGAAGACGACCATAGACACTCGTCATTAAATACATAGAAGACAAACCTTGATAAGATGCTATAAGTAGATTGCTAAAGTTGAAGAACAATAATCGAATTCACACTTAGCTTACTTATGTACTGGTGTTTGTATTCTAATGTGCGCTGCATCTAAGCTGCCTAGAAAACTGTGAATCTTAGAAGATATCCATATGATCTTTATGGACTATGATTAATGGTAAATGAGATCTCTTGCCACTTGCCAACCGCAAAGCAAAACTGAATTGTCTAAGAAGGTCTATGAAGAGACCGAGTGTATGACATCCGTCGTTCCAGACACTATGTCCCATCATCAGTTGAAGACACATCACATCACGTAACACCATATGATTGGCCTTTCCTGATACCAGTTTCTACTGGACAATCAAACAATCGAGTGTCACTGTAATTATTTTTGGATTTCTGCCAAAGTATCAGTTAAATTACGCGTGAAGAACTTGTTCTAGTAAAAAAAAAACAGCAAACGTCTAAGAAGAAACTGGAACCTATTATACGTCCTTCATTACAAGGCGAATAACGGTAATAACCTCTTAGATACTTTGCAAACAGCCTCATTGGAGTTCACCTACCAATATTGTATAGTCATCCTCGCACTTGATGAAAACAGCCGCATGTCCTGCGTAGTAATTGCCTTTAGCGTTGAATGTAGCAATGGCCGTATTCGCTGCAATGTTGCGATTACATTTTCCATCTGATGTCTGAATGAAAGTAACAGAAGAAACTTATTGTAACTCTTCAGTTGCAAAACACCTAAGGCTTTGTTTGGTACACGATATATTAACTACGATCACATTAGCGTCTGGCTGGAGGTTCTTCGTTCCTGTTCCAAAACTGCATAATCCAGTCACTAAAGATCATTGTTTTACATTGATTATTATTCTAAACATATGGTTGGCAATAAAAAAAATACAAAGTTAAATTCATTGACTGACTGACTAATGGATCAATTGATTGATTGACTGATTTATTGATTGATGAAGTGCCTGACTAACTGATTGATTTACCAACTAACAGGTTGGTTTGTTGACTTTTGTTTGGTTGATGGATTTGCTTTACAATAGTCTCACTTTCAACTTCTGCCCTGGTCTCCAGCATCTTGTATTCGGAGCCCATTTGCCATTCCTTTTGCAATTGCAAGTAACGTAGGCAACGCATTGTCCGCCTTTGCAGGTGTTGAGACATCCGCTGTCTTTGCAGTCAAACGGAGTTGAAGAGGTTGTCTCATGAACACGCTTGCCTTCGTTGATTACATCGCACGTGTACTCATTTCCGGAGGCTCCTGAAAACAAAGGATTTAATCTAGTTCGACCCATATGATCGAATTAATAATAATGTCTAATCTATAAAGCCAGAAAACACGTTGTCTGGTCTAGTCTATACAATTTACCTAATTCAATCAACTCGCAGATGCTTCACTTAAGCGTTCACAGGAAGCCTAACAAATTCATTGCCGTACTGACTTCATGAGTGAATGATTGAACGATTCATTGATTCGCTGATTGGCTGAATAATTGTGCGAGCTAGAGAGTTAGTGAGCGATCGAATGAACAAGTGAGGAGCGTGAGTGCGATTGACATATTTCCTATAAAATGTTTAGATAGTCTTGTCTGCAGGCTACTAATTCAAAACCTGTTAAGACGTCACCTCACAAGGGCGCTAACAGGCACGGAAAATTAGGACTACGTACCTTGTACGACATTCCCTTATTCTCCTTTTATTAAGACTGACCAGACTGCTACGATCTGTTATACAATGCAAGACTCATGTGCTGCGCTCGGTCTTTCCTCCTTCTAATATCCGTCATCATGACCTTCGACCTGGACCACATGACTTGCAATTACCCCCAAAGATGACAAAAATTTCATTCCTAGGATATTATTTAGGAGTCTAATGTTGCACCGATGACTATGTCGCCCCTGCTGGAACAGTGATTTAAATCCATTAATTTAATTTAATTTAATTAATTTCTAACCGGTATTACTGTTTTCTGTAATGGGTTGCGGTGTGTCAACCTAGTGATTCTTCAATAAACGAATAGTATTATTATTATTATTGCGGCATCAAAGATTCGTATATTGCAGTTGTGTTGTGTGTATTCTATTTATCTGATTCAGGAGTGTTCAAGCGATGAAAGGTTTATACAAGCGCAAAGAATCCTTGTCATCTTTAGCCTAATTATTCCTTCCTTCCAGGCGACTGGCAGATAGAGCGCTTCGAATGGATCGGTTGGTGACGGTCGCTATTTAGGGCCATTGATCGAATATTTAACGTACATAATTATGTTCTGACATCGTTTGTTGCTTTGTTCATAGACAGATTATAATATAAACAAAAGAATGGTTTGTTGAGTAGACTGAGAAATCGTGAAACATTGCTTTCAATGCGCTATCGGGGGCGATAGCGCATTGGATAACATCTGGCACAGAGAGCGAGACGTACCGAGTTCGAGCCCCGTAGGGTGGACATGCTTTGTAGGCTGCTATTAGCGCCGTGTATTGCAGGCTGTCTGCTCTGTTAGTAGTTAAGATTTATGTCTTCTGTCATTTGTGTTCTTGTGAATTGTTTCAATTGCATAATTGTACACTGTAACCGATTGCGGTGTGTCAACCGGATTGTTTGAATAAACGAAAATATTATAAAAAAACATATGAGTCAGGCGAAAGAGAGGATTCGTTTCCTACCTGAAGATCTGATGTTCACTGAGTTGCCATTGAAGCAAAGACAAGCGCCATTAGCTTGGTCAGTACCAGTGATATCACCCCTGGATACGGTCACCAAGGATACGACGAGTATCAGCGCTATCGCCATTTTGCAGCAGGTCATTCTATGGCATAGAAATCACGGATGTTGTTAATTAATAGCTCGGAAATGTATGACTCATTTTATCCAAAGCAAAGACTCTGACTCGTTGAGTCAATGATATCTTGCGAAGACTAAAAGCTGCTAGTTAACATGAGCAGAATATATCTTAGCCGTTTTTTTCCACAGCAGAAACCGGTCTAAATGTCAATGGCAGTATCCCTCCAGACAGCCCGCCTAACTGGCACAGCAAGTATAGGACGGTATTTGTCTGAGTTCTGCACGAGTGGGTGACAGTGACAGGTGCCATCGGATGAAAAGCGTGGTCTACGACTCGACTTACTGAAAACGGGAGAACAGAGCTCCTTAGTGCCCCATCGAGTAACCTCAATCGTTAAATAATATAGTAATCACGGAATTTCTACAGCGGCAGACAACGTGAAGTCGCGAGAACCACTTTTTCAAAGTTGCTTCGCCAAAACACAGGCTAATCGATAGGCGGCTGGTGAAAACAGTTCTAGGTCAAGATGAAAAGGGTCAGGCAGGCAGAGGTATGTAAAAAGCAAGATCATGAAGGTATTTATGTCGCCGACTGCTTGCCAGCGCAGTTCATGCATCTTCAATGAAGGATGTTTCCAGGTTTCCTTAGATTGTTCGCTCTTGATTTTCACCTGGACTTGTTGCATAATATTTAATTGGCATGATCTAAAACATTTCTTTCGTGGCGAAAATAAAATAAATTTAATAAACGACTATTGTATTTTATTGTATCAGCTTACGTTACAAACATAATAAGTTTTTGCAAGTTCGCAACAATATTCGAGCAACGCACTTGACTATTGAATATAGATTTGATTAAACAACGTATAATTGCCATCGTTTCTTAACTTGAAAATTACAATTTTTTTTTTATATGAACTCTCCTTGTCTCTCAACCGGGGCTTGACCATCAGTAATATGAGCAGTTATAATAAATTATAACCCTTTAACGAGCACTAGTTGAGGTAGGTCTACTTCAGATTATTATCAACCGTTCTGAGCGTTCTATAATTCTTTAATATCAATAAAAACGGCAAGAAGTGGTCAAACTCAGATGTTCCATACCTCCTAATCCGCATCTTCCTGTGGTATCCTTCAGACTGAATTCATCCATCGTTTTGGTTCTTCGGTCTGTCTATCGACCGCCATTCACTGAAAGCAACTGTTTGCTGCGACCGACCTAAACCTACCGTACTTGTAAACATGCTCTATTTTTCCGTCAAGGGTCACGTTACACCCTGACTCAGTTCAGTTCTATTCAGTACCAGGCGATTTATCTGTGTCAACAATTGTTGTTCTCAACATAAAATTTTCCATATTAGTACTTTAAATCAGCTCCAGAATTAAAACACCTTACATAGGCAAACTTTGAAAAGTGATGTGAACGGAGAAATTAGTTTTATTACTTGCAGGATTTCAGTCACTAACGGGTACAATCAGATCGTTGCATATGCGGTGATTGTAGTTGTATTAATTTGCGCTCTATACATTGTCATCTAGGCCCAAAAACAGTGGAATACGCAGCCCATTATAGTGTTCTGCTTCAGGTCATGTCGACAGAGTGAGCTCCGTGGCTTACATTTCCATTGATCATATTTAGGCCAAATATTCTTGTGGAATTCGCCTTCTTTTCATGCAGTCCTAATTATTATTTTGGTCCAAAACTTCCTTTGACACATTTAAGCAGTAAGTGACCTTTAGCCGTATGACCGATCAGATTCAGTAAACATAAACAAGATGCACCGAATCATTTTTTCGTCTGAACTGCTCGAAAACCTAGGAATTATTCCTTGACCCATGGCAAACACCCCCGACTATAATTCGTAGGAAATGTTCTGCAGAACTCATGATTGCCCTGAATCGTTGTGGTATGATATCCAGGTGGGAATTGCCTTCTTTTCAATGGTGCTTTGCAGTCGCTGTAAACCAGTGAAATGATAAGTAAAATAATTGTTTAACTGATATTGTTTAGACCTATTGTTTTTAGACACGTATACAAATATGCTACGATGGTGTTTAACTTTAAACTCAAAAGTCTTTTAGATGAATCTTTTCATGAATACAGACACCATCCAAATAAACCGACCTCATGCAATCTAGAATGCTCTCGCTCGTGCTGTCATTACAAATCCCTAAACATCGCTAGAACGCTTACATTTTCCTCAAACCACTCCACTGGCTTAAAATCCGTGAACGAATAGAATTCAAAGTCCTATCATTTAGCCTACATACAACACACTGTAATCCTCCCAGCCCTCCTATCTTCGTCAGTTATTCACAATCCATCCAATTCGCTCTACCTTTTGCTCTTCTACCCAAACACTTCGCCACCATTCCATCCCCTCGTCACAAAAATTTGCAAATTACTCCATAGCCATAGCTCATTTCTTATTATCTCTCTACATTCTAAGACTTACACAACTCTTTCAAAAATAACTTGCTCCCGGTAAATCAGTCTAGGAAAGATCAATCCACTGAGTCCATCTTACTTCGCCTACTTTTGGATGATTGTATATTCAGGCTAATCTACATTGTACGGCATCCAATGCTCTGACTGCATTATTTCAGCGGGCTATGGAGGTACCAGGCCGGTCGATTTTGTCCAATCAACGTATCTAAACTGCATAATATTATGATTAAGTAATGGACTTCAATTGAGAAAAATGGATTATGCGCTTGCTTTAAACTAGGAACTCTGCATAAAACTTTTTTACAAGCATTGTTCTTTATCACTGGATTTGGACTGCGAGCACCTCTGAGTTTGAAATCAGTGCTATATAAGTGCTCTAAATGAATGGAATGAATAAATAAATCGAGATCAAACAACTGCAAGGGTTTGTGGGCATGCATTGTCTGCAGTCGACACGATCAAAACAAATTATAAAACTACCTACGATGACGAGCAAACTCTCAAGAAGCAAGGTAATTTCAAAGTTGCTGTCAAACTTCATTCTATCATTAATAGCACCCGAACTACCGTAAGTCATTTTGGTTGCCTATTTCGAATTCTTCAACTTCGGTTTCTTCGCATCGTTGCTATGAACGATAATCTTTTCACGTGTTGAGCTTTACGAAAGAGACATGCATGGCAGAGATAATTACATTAAAATGTTCTCAGGAAGCGTTTTATTGCTGCTTTGAACCTGCCCGGTCATCAAAAATTAATATCACGCTACCATACATCCTGCCTTTTTCACCGTTCTCTCAAAATAATGTGTTGCTTACTGTGCTAAATCGATGCTAGTGTGATGTTGAGCAGATTTGTATAGCAATCGCAGAATCTCGATTTAACAAGGCTTAAGGTAGGCCTATTTTATAATTTATGGGTTGCAACTACAGCGGGTCATTACAAGCTAAAATGATTTCAATTGATGAAACAAACACAAACAGGTAAGACCATTATTGTCTTATTTGTATGCAACATCAAACAACATTGTCTTATTTAAAGCTAACCGGAAAATTACACCATTCATGGTATGCCTTAATCAAAATTGCAATGTTCATGCTAGATTTTTCTCTCAATCTGGCACAGTATACAAAGCTTTGTATCACTATCTATGTCATTGGTTAGGGCTGCAGAGTTGCCATCTATGTGGACGGAGGTTTCTTTGCCCCATGCGCAGTCCGGTTGATTTGGTCTCCAGGATGTGTAGTTCATTGGGTAATAAGGTCCGCGTGAAAAGAGCGACCAAATAAAAGGCTGTGTGCAATCGTCGTTTTGTCTTTTTCCGCATGTCCAAAGGGGCATATGTTCGGCACTAGTACAGCATCTGTGATTGGGTCCTGAAAGTAAGAAGCTCAATTTATTCCATAGCCGTTAGACTAAGAGAAATCCCTAAATCTTATAAAGTAAACTCACATCTTTATCCAACTAATTTACGGACACATCGTCAGAACTTATGAAATCAGTGAAAAGGGACCACATAAGGAACATTTTGTCTATTTCATGTTTTTCCATTTGCTAATTTTAGGCAACACTGAAAAAGGAACCCCTATTTCAAATTGGCATCAATAGATCCACCGAGCTTATAATCAGCAATAACCTCCGCCGACTAATAGAAACTTTAAGGAAGGTGCAATTATAGTCGAGGCAAGTTAGGCAAGTAAGAATAAAAAAAGGGACAAGTGGTTGGATTGATTACAGTTATCAGTATCATAATTAAATACGCAATTACATTTACTAGACGAAACAATAATAGCCTACAATACGTTTAAATGCAAGATTACCCAAACTGCTATTTAAGCAAGGTTTCTTTTCATTTATCCAACTTCTTTTAAAGCAAGAATTATTTTTCATCAAGCCAATTTCCATTTAAGCAAGAATTCATTTGATCAGTCTAACTTCTATTCAAGCAAAATTATTATTTTCAGCAGTCCCCATTCTGCTGAATCAAATTTTTTGTTCATCAATCCAACTTCTATTCAAGCAAGAATTGTTCTCATAAATCCAGCTTGTATTTAAGGAAGAATTCTTTCAACCATCCACCTTCTATTGAAGCAAAAATTATTTTCATCAATCGAATTTTAATTTAGCAAGAATTGTTTTCATCAATCCAACTTCTGTTCTATAAAATATAATTTTTGACGGTGAAACCTGGTTTTTAACCGTTAGGATGTAGGCCTGATGAGTAGGCCAAAGTATTAAAGGATACTAAATAAAGAAAAGCTTCAACGCGGCAGTGGATTGACTTTTGTTTCGTTAACTGTGATTGGTCAAGTTCTATTCTGCATATGAAGCTCCGCCCCCTGTCTTCGCCAGGTTGCAGATTGTATTTACGATGATAATAGTTTAAGGCCAGTGTCTCACAGTAAATTAGGCCTATATCCTTAAAATTAATCACCCTTAGCCAAATGAAGTATCCGGACGGATGAATCTGAACGGGAGGTACTATACCCTCGTGAAAAAGTATCCCCCATGAGTCGTACGAAATCATCCCCCATTCACCCTGCAACTTTATTACAAACTAGGTCTAGTCAATTTAGAACTATGTCATGGGTAAAACTATAATAATTATGCTACATGAAACTTATTGTAGGCACACGTTGGCAGAGAATCCAGTGAAGCCAATGAGACTCTCGTTACTGTCTCTCTCTCTCTCTCTGTCTCTGTCTGTCTCTGTCTGTCTGTCTGTCTCTGTCTGTCTCTGTCTGTCTGTCTGTCTGTCTCTCTCTCTTTAATAGTCTTTATAAATAACAAGTTGAAAGTCGTGGGCAGTCATGCAGTTACAGAAGTTAGTAGTAGCTTTACGGTTATACCCCTTTAAAAGATCAACATTAAAGTCATCTAATAAAAGAATTTCTTTGTTTTCTTAAGGACCTCAGAGAGTAGACAATCAACCTCATTTCTAAATTCATCCGGATTATGACCAGGTGGCTGGTAAACGACTCCCATTGAAGTAGTTCCTGTCTTATGGGAAACACAAATAAACAGACCCTCATGATAGGAGGCAGAGGGCACGTTGTATTTCGAATGGCTTAACAATTGCAAAAGAAATGTCATTCTTGATCAGGATATATATATATATATATATATATATATATTATAATCTAGAGTGTGCACCTAGCCAGAGGTTAAGGTGGACTTGTGTATAACGTGTTTACTATAAACTATTTCTTACGTGCATCGATTCGATTTTCAGATAATGTTTCATTCGCTAAATATTTCGTATTGGAAGGTTCATAATTTAAGCTAATATTGTAAACTAACATTAAATGTAGAGCATTACCTGGGACACATCAACAAAACTACTGCGAAACTATTTGGACATTTGTCGCAGTAGTTGTGCAGCTAATAACTGCGTGTATGCAAATGCATAAATGTTCCAATAATTATAGGAAATAAAGCTAAGACTTTGAACTACCCATGGGCGCCCGCAGACATTTTAAGGGGAGAACCATGCAGCACAAAGATTATGTTGGAAGGAATACATACATACATATTACATAAATACATGCATGCATACATGCAGAAATTAATACACGCATGAATATGCATGCAGAAATCCTGTTACGTTGCCCGTATTCCGCCGCTACATGCTATAATTAATCAATAGCATGCTGTTTAACTGATGATCCGGTGTCTTTACCTCAGTATACAAGAGTTCTTTTGTATAAGTCACCAAGAAAGGACAAGAAATATCAGAATAACCTAATTAATTATTTAAAATTAATAATATTTTTAATCTGACATATTTTGATTCAGAATCTGGGCTGCCTGGCCATCAAAAACTAATATCGCGCTACCATACATCCTGCTTATTTCATCGTTCTCTTAAATGTGTTGCTTACTGTGTTAACTCGATGCTAGAGTCATCTTAATCAAAGATGTAGCCTATAGCAATCGCCACTGATGTTAAGCATCTTCCCAATGATGTTAAGCGTCTTCCCACCCTTAATCTGTTTAAGAAAAAATTTAAAGACCGCTTGACCTTTGTATGTTAAGACTTAAACTTTCAGTTATGTTTGGTTCGTTGATTTGTGATTTGTGCATCATACTCTCACACAATGCATTTTGTTTTTTGCACTGTTACTACTGCCAAATATTATCCAGAAAAAGGTCGATCCAGCCGCAGCGGGTCCATATGACCATTTTGGATTGACCTTTTGATATGTTGCATTCATCTACTGAAATTGTTTTCTTGAATTTGTACTGATTACTGTGATCTTATGGTATTTGATGCTGTGTCAATAAATGGTTTTCACTTACTTAATCGCAGAATCTCGATTTAACAAGGCTTAAGGTATTTCATAATTTATGGGTTGCAACGACAGCGGATCATTATTTCAATTGATGAAACAATCACAAAATGGAAAGACCAATTATTGTCTTATTTGTAGGCCCTACGCAGCATCAACCAACATTGTCTTATTTAAAGCTAACCGGCAAATTACACCATTCATGGTAGGTCCTAATCAAAATCGCAATTTTCATGCTAGATTTTTCTCTCAATCTGGCACAGTGGGCAAAGCAGATCGTCACTATTTCTGTCATTCATCTTGGCATCAATGTCGGCTTTCACCTCGACGGCGCTTTCTGTGCCCGAATAGCAGTCCGGTTGCTTTGGTCTCCAGGCTGTGTAGTTCATAGGGTAATCAGGTCTGCGTGAATAGATCCACCAAATAAAAGGCTGTGTGCAATCGTCGAATGGTCTTGTGCCGCATGTCCACAGGTACAAATTTTCACCTCTATCACGGCAAGAGTGATCGGATCCTGAAAAGTAAGAACCTCATTTTTATTCCACAGCCTTAAAACTAAGAGAAATTCTTAAAGCTTAAAAAGCAAGTTCACATCCATAGTGTAGTGGTTACATCACTGGCGTGAAGAGCAGTAGGAAGCTATATTTCGGGCTGTTTAGGTCCGTGTGTTGTCGCATATCACCGAAATTCGATCTCACTTTGAATTATATTATGTTGAATTGATCTGTCTGATTCGGATAGATTGGTTCTCGTTTGGAGAGTACATACTATCAAAGACTTGCATAAGCTTAATAATTATGCCGTCTGGAATTAGAAACTCTCGGTCTGCGGATGCCAGCGGCGTAGTAGGTCTTTGCATTTGCGTCTGACATCGATCACGGATAGACGAACTGTAGGCCTAGAGGTTCTGACCTAAAATACTAATATTTATACTCTAATCATACATGTAATGGTAATTACCGATCCCTGCCAAAGCGTAGTCTTCTTCGTTGTTTTCTGATGATTTTTTTTAAAAAAGTTAGCCTACCGAAATTCTATGTAAGCAAAAAACATTTTGTCATCAATCCAGCGTCCATTTTAAATTGACCATACGAAATAATTTACCAACTTAAAGTATGGGTTTAGCCACAAAGGCCTTAGAATTAATTGACCAGATAAACATCCAACATCCTACAAATAAGCGAATTTATCCATGGTAGGCCTACCCGTGGTATGGAACAACATCCTTATCACCATTCGTCGATTGCGTAACTTGAAATTATATGAAGACTATGCGTAAGCCTACTCGTCTAATAAATGCTTAATAGCTTAAATCTCTATGTTGCTGATACTTAGTTAAAATTGTTTTTAATACTCCACTATGCTTATTACATGCTAAAATTAATAAATATGGACTATTAGTTCCCTTACAAATGGCAACTATGACAATAAGTGCATAACTGTTGATTAAAACTGGGAACAATAAATTGCTTGAAAATGAAAATTGAAATTGAAATAAAGTCTCCCCGGGGGAGACTTTATTTCAACGGGGATGAAATAATTCTCTCCCCGGAGACTTTGTTTCAGAATATAGTCTCCGGGGGCGAATTTATTCTGAAACAGATCCGCCGGGGGAGAATCTGTTTCGAAATAGAGTCTCCGGGGAGACTTTTAGGGGAGACTCTGTCACGCGACACCGGCAACAAACTATTGTTGCCAGGACAGTGGCAATAACCGGTTATTGACGGTTATTGCCAGTTGTTGCCGGCCGGTTATTGCCAGTTGTTGCCCATTTTCGTCAAAGTAAGGACAAGGCAAATGAAAATCATATTTCACTGCACAGACTGCATAGTTATAATAAATGTTTCTTGTGGGAAATTAAAACTGCTGTAGTAAATCTATATTACCCCTTAGTATGTAGTTAAAGTCAACTACATGAGATTAAGATGAAAAAAATTCTGACCTACAGTTCAATGCCTCCAAAATAATCTGCCATTTGCACTGCAGTAGTAATATTCAGGTCAACAGGGTCATTACCTTTTCTATATACTTACCTGGTAGTATATAATTTATTAGTAGTGTGTAATAGAAGCCAATGGTTTGGCAAAATTTCTAATTCATAATTACACAATTCGATATTGACTGTACTTAATATGTAAAACTTGTAAATGTCTTTTATTATGAAGAAATTATATGGTTATTTAAATCAGGTGATTTTATTTGGAAAAACTTGATTGATTTAAAGCATGATATATTTAAATCAATCAACTCTGTAAAGTAGCAAGCCAGAAGATATAAAAAATGAAGCTAGCTGTGAAGATTCCATATTTTATTATCACAATAATGAATAGTTTCTATTTTTGCCAAAAAGGTTTTTGCCATTTTTGCAAAGAGGTTGTTGCCATTATTGCCAAGAGGTTGTTGCCAGGACGGTTATTGCCATGGAAATAACCGGTTATAACCGGCGGTGGCAACAACTTGCCAACCTTGGATACCACTTAAACCACTTAAACTCTCGTCATGCTATGCCATAAAAAATACTTCTCAAGACCCTGCCTTAGGCCTACATAAGATTGAACTTTAGGCTAGCAGACGTTCAGTTGTAAATATTTCAAACGAAAGTAGCCAGTTTCTGTGCGTATGGTTAATGTAACTGTAGGCGTACATGTTCTTAGGACCCACAACTATTTAAAGCAGTCAGTTTTACACCCTATCCCCACATCAAGTCATCATAGACAGTACAAGAAACACTTTCTTTTGATATGTTGAATAGCCGTTAATTTAAAAAAGAAGCCACAAACAAGCTCATTTACCCATTTACACAAGGAAGATAATGACCTTAGGCTACTTAGAAGTGAACACATAGGCCTAGGCCTAGATGCGATCGACCAGTTCTGCGTAAGTCCAACTTTACTCATTGCAAACATAACAGCTGCAAGAATCACGACATGGTCTGGTAAACAATGCAACGCAGAGTCCTTTGTCCTGCTAATGTTTATATTATAGGCCCTACTTTAATTCCACTTCCATATTCACTGTGTGAAAATGGTCTTCAAACTCGCAGCAGCGGCATAAATCACCACAAACCCTTAATGATCACGTGCTTAGCAAACAAATCAAAGGTTTTGCACATGGCCTTCACGACATGTGTTTTTTGTCAAGTCACCAATAAAAGTTTTTAAATGGCGTTACATAAATGATTTGCTATAATATTATTCTAACACATTGTAAAGAAGTCGATTCGTGAAATCTTGGTTAAACGTGCATTTCGAATGTTGAGCTCTCTAAACATAATACACTTCAGCAGCAAGCAAAACGTTTTTGCTTGCGCATAGCATGGTAAATCAAATGACACCATTATGCTCTGTGCAAATGATAATGATGATGATGATGATGATGATGATGATGATGATGATGACGATGGTGATGATGATAATGATGGTGATGATGATGGTGATGATCATAATATTAATAATAATACTAATAAAACTAAAAATAATGATAATAATAATGATAATGATGATGATGATGATGATGATGATGATGATGATGATGATGATGATGATGATGATGATGATGATGATGATGATGATAATAATAATAATAATAATAATAATAATAATAATAATAATAATAATAATAATAATGATAATAATCTTCGTTTATTAATTCAAACTCACCTCAGTATAATAATAATAATAATAATAATAATAATAATAATAATAATAATAATAATAATAATAATAATAATAATAATAATAATAATAATAATAATAATAATAATAATAACAATGATGATAATGACAATAACAATAATAATGAGACGATTTAAATAGCGGCATAGAACATGCTGTACATACATGGAGAAAGCGCCCTGTACACACATGCTAGTCATAATTATGATACTTTGAAGAGATAATATTTAATATGCCTTGACCTGTGATTTCTGTTTCTTTAGAAATGGTGCATTCTTCACATGGTGGATAAGGCTGTTCCACGCAGTGGATCCAGCGACCTAGCAGGAACAGCGGGAATTGCAATTATTTTTTACTGTTTAAATTTAGAAGAAGAATTATAATATTATAGTCTGAGATAAGATCTGTCATTGCTCTGTAATTAAACTGTTTGAATCTGATTCTTTGAAAAAACAAGCAACCAGTGTTCAACGTTTCGAAAAGTTTCACCTAAAATTTATTATTATTAACATTGCCATTTCCTCAACATCTCTGTTAATATTTCGCGTGTCAAATCGCATAAAAGATTTAGACGAGCTATTTTCACTATTAATTTTGCTTAAATAATTAAATTTGCCTATAAATGGAATAACGGGACGATGATGAATAAAATTTCAGTTCAAATAGGCCCTATAATATAGGCCCTATACGTAGACCTACAGATTTGCACCTTGCATCAAATCATTCTTCGTTACATTAATTTGTAACTTAGGGAATCAAAATGAGTCAGATGTTGGCAGATTATGCCTACATTGCTGGGAAAAGAACAAAATATGAAGAGAGTCATTTTTGGTCATTTTCAGATTTTAATGCAATGGGTAAAAAATATGTTTTCTTAAATTTCTTAGCCTATATATCACATTTGATAAATTCATTGTTTTAATGTGTATTTTCAGGATTTTGTAAAGGTATTGTTTTAGTTTTGTGACTGTATAATTTAAAATAATTTCCCAAAATTGGACACATAATCACTCGTAACTTTGTCAACAAGTAAGGCAGGGGAAAGGCTTGTAATATGGGCCACTGTGTAATATGGGCCTCGACTGTATTTCCCACCTACCATGTCTGCGGAGAGCTCTTACAGTGGGAAACCATTCGTAAGTTATACTGATTTCAACTTCCTGTTCTGGATGTGTGCCTGTACTAATAACTTCTGCCCGAAACAAATCGATGTTTATGTTTTGAGACATGTTGCTTATAAGACTTGTTGAACTTCAACAAGTGTTATATAGTTTAGGATTTCATCTATGGTATGCCCTGATGTTTCAGAAGATAGACAATTTCTTTATTATATAAAAACACAACTTTGTTGATCTATAATACGTTCGTCGATCACTCTATAACAGATTTCCCCGAAGAAAACCATTTTTGTAATATGGTCCTGTGATCGAATGTGTAATATGGGCCCTATCTTTATGGAATCAGACAGTAGAAATAGGCCGTTATGGCTATTTTTCCATGTAACCGGTTCTCAGTGTTGTTTACATTAGGCATAGGCCAAATTGTTTCTTAATGGTTATCCTAGTAAGTTTAATCTTAGGAAATCGTTTTTTAATGTTTTAATATTAGTCTGCGGCACGGAAACATTGCAATTCCATCTTTAAACTGGTGGCTCATATTACACACCCGGTCGTGTAATATGAGCCACTTTCCGTATTTTGAAAAAAATTTGTTAAAAATTTATTTGTACAGATTAAGGAATAATTTCTTCATATTTGGCAACAACTCATGCCAAGTAATGCAATAAATAAACTACACGTTCAATTGCATCTGTGCTATGAAATAGTAAAAGTTTCTTAGGGGGTCCATATTCGAAGCCCTTCCCCAATAGAACCAAATTTTTTGCCATTTTAAAGCAAAAAATTCGGTCTTTAAAAATCTGTAAAATACTCATATTCTCAAATTCTCGACACGTGACTCATTTTGATTCCTTGGGTCACATTTGTGAAAAAATGTGTCCCTTTGGAGGCATATTCAATGCCAAGCGGCCAAAACTGGTTTGAACATTTAGGCCGGAGAGTAATTATTTATCAATGGAGGTAGCGAGAGCAAACTTAAACGAAGAATTTGTATGCTGAATTCGTCAGCATCAATCTAGTTGAATCCGTACTTTCAAAGGAAGATGACATAACTATATTAAGAGTCCAATATTAAAAGATTTAGGAAACTGAAAGACCTTGTTTCCACAAATAAGATGCATAGCAGATAAAACGATATTATTGTCCGTCTTGTGTTGTTAAATTAGGCTACTTTCTTCAACTCTGGTGTTAACCTCGTTTCAACTAAGTAGCCTAAGAGCTGCAGCAATTAAAGTAGGCTATCATTTGAATCAAAGAAATGAAAAGCAAAGATATAAAATGGATTTAGCCAGAAGAAATCTAAAATAATGAAATTGCAACTTAACAGAGATAACATCAAATCAAGGTTTCCTGGCTGATATTTTATTCGTCTGCGGGAGACTTCTTGAACCTGGTGTCGTATTTTCTGGATGCACTCTAGCTGTCGGCTGAGCATGCATTCATCCGATCAGTGTAGAATCCAGTAATGTGACCGTTGCTGCCTAGACATCTTGGTGAGACGATTTCCTTGGCATATAGGGCCTACCGGCTTTGCAACGAGCTTGAATATTTATTAATTGATTCTTTGCAACTTATCGCTTGAATTTCATTGTTATTCTACTATTTCTGATTTTGTTATTAGCCTATGTATCACATCCATTGAACGCAACGCAGCAAAATAGTATTTAATAGGACACGAACGAAACGTTAAGCAGCACTCCATAGGCAAATTCCAGCAGCCGATGACTCTTGATCTATCAACAACATAATTAGACCTATAAAAGAACCAGACTCATTCGGATGCCATTGTGTCAGCGACCCGTCTGCCAGGCGAAGATTTCAGAAGAAAACGAAACCTGATACGTTGATACACAACAGAAGGTATGTAAAGAATTAGGCCTACGGTACGATACCACAACGGCATTGTTTTCAATCCGCGTCAGAACAACCAAGTTATTATTTTTCCTACATGTAAAAAAATTCTGTTACGTACTAATTGATATGTTTGTATAGGAAGTTTTTACCAATGAGTAAAAACGCGGTAAACGTGTATTTTAGCGTCGTAAATTATTTGCCCATTGTTGCATCATTATTTTTCATCAATCCAACTTCTACTTTGGCGAGAATCATTTTCATCGATACAGCTTTCATTAGGCACGTTAATTCGTTATACCAATCCAGCTTCTGTTCAAGCGGGAATTATTTATCATCAAGACAACTTTTATTTAATTAAGAATTATATTTCATTAATCCAGCTTCGATTTAAATAAGATTCTTTTCATCAGGCCCACTTTTATTTAAACAAAAAATATTTTCATCAATCCGACTTCTATTTAGTAAGAATTCTTTTCATCAATCCAACTTGTATTCGACCAACGCTGAAACCCATGCAATGGCGGATAATAATTTACGACGCTAAACTACACGTTTACCAAAAACGCTACGACTTCTGTCACTGCCAAGAAAAATATTTTCAGGTTTTGAGGTTTCATATTTCCACCTTATGAAAATTAATAAGCAGAACAAACGTGGTGCATGGCCTAAATATTTAACCCTGCGCTGCAGTATGATCAGTTATCTCAATCGCAGCGATATGAATTGATTTAGGACATAATATATTTTGTCTCGACTGAAAAGTAGTAAAAGGTAATTTATAAAATTGTACTAAAAGGCCTATATAAAAATATAAAAACCTAATTTCGGACTTTCACACATAGGCCCTGTTTAGTTTCTAAACCTCGAAAATCTACAATATTATACATACTTTCATCTGTATTAGTCTGTCTAAACCCGAAACTCTGAAACCGATCGATTCAAAATTTGAAAGGCCGTTATTAAACCGGAATATTGTGCAGAAGTGATCGAACTACCCACGGCACTTGTAGTTTTAGAGTGACATTTTGTCAGAATATCCTTGTGAATACCCAGAATATAAGCAGAAATTGAGTTCGTGTAGTTTATAAGAGGTCAATCGTAAATAACCTAGGCTACTATTCGTCTCTCCAATTATTGGTAGTTCACAAAGTAGAACGGCTCGGAAAGAATAAAATCCGTATGCCACGACGATTTATCTACCAAAACCATAGCTATTCACTGTTGTAGACCTATTGAGAAAACACTCCACTCCGACACTATTCAGAGTAACTATTTGAAAAGCACCGTTTGTGCATAACTCAACAGCACCGCTGTCTCCATGTCATGAACGATTATTTGGGTGTGGCCTGTCTAAAAGCAGTACAAGCGCTCTACAGCTTATTCTAGTCCTATCGTTATGACAATAATATTTATTATAACAAAAGCGTCAATCTGTTAAAATGAGCAGTTGTTCGTAGAAATGACTTAACACCAGTGTATATATAGGCCTACTTCGACCCGCGTAAGAACTTTTGGGGTATTATTTTGCAGAACAGACCATTCAGACTTCCGAAAATGAAGGCGATTAAAGAAATACTGGTTGTACTCGCGCTGTTGAGTCTTCTTACAATTCCAAGTCTCGACGCTCAGAGTTTGAGAGAGCTTTACAATTCCGGAGTGGTTTCGGCCCAACGATACGAACGTCCGCTTGATATCAGAGCTCCACAGTGGATCAAAAATTTACTTCCCAAACACTGTGGGGTAGTAGTTACTTTGGCAAATGGTCAACGTTGGTTGGTCCACAAGGGAAACGAATTTGGGGAGGCTAGTCAAACAGTGGTCGTGAGAGCCAGCCATATGTCGTCGAATTGGAATCTGAAACAGACCAAATCTATTCGTAATTCAAGGGTCACCAACTACGTGAGTGCCGGTGGAACGAACTACAACACTCTACTTGACAACTGTCTTCACGCGTGCAGCAGAATGATGAACCTGTCATAAACTTAACTTGTGCTTCAAGTTTAATGGCAACAATACTGCCATGATTTCTGAATACTTGAAATATCAATGCTTTTTATTTATCTTCTAAACTCATCTGTTAAAACGTTCAGTTAGATTTCTGGTGTTATGGTAGATGTTCCACTGATTATGAAATCGATTGATTGTAAAAATAAACGCTTTGCTGCAGTGATGTTTGTACAGTTCTCATGAAGGCAGCAATTGCAAGCATTATGGCGAATATACACTTAAAGTAAACTTTGTAAAATTGACCAATTATCCACTCTTTCTTCAGAACTCAGCAATCTAATCAGATTCACTATCCTTGGTCGATCGCCTAGGTCTGGTCGATCGGTAAATCGATCGGGCTCGATGAGTTAGACTCCAAGAGGAACTTGGAGCCAGACCATTATTTTATTTAGGCCTATGTAATTTACATTACGTGTGAAATTTCAGGCTAGGATCGATATAACATTGCATCGAGAAACAGAGGAGACTTATCGATGGGTAATAAGCGTTGCGTGTACGCTAACAGTTAATGGACACTTCTAATAATATGCAGCTATATGAATAGGCCTACGGTACATAAATACGCTGTAGGCCTACACAAAAGGTCTCGAGGTCGACCGCGCATCGATCAACTACTCCATCCAGCGTGATCGATTTTCAAATCGCATTCTATTTTCAAATGAGACGCTCTGCTTTCAATCCCGTACTTTATGATAGTAAATTATTTTAATATCGGAAGAACGTTTCACGCGCTCTCAATTTGAAACGGATGTTGGATTATTGAAAATAATTAATTGCTTACCCAAATGAAGCTGGATTTATGAAAATAATTGCTTAAATGGGAGCTCGATTGATGAAAAGAACTGTTGTAATGGGAGCTGTATTAACCCTCAGGCTTCCAAGGTTTTTTGTGACATCGGCTACCAATGGGATGGTTACCACCACCCCGGGATTTCGCGTTTGGTTTCACATATCATATCTTGTAATACAGCAATGGATTCAGCATTCATTTCTTAACAGAATGGCATATCTAGTTTTCAATTATGTGAATGCATCTCGAAATTACATCATTTTTAACAACGGAACCGATAATTAGCGATATCTTATATTATTGCGTACATCTTGTACTTGTTGGATAAACAAATATAAGATTACGTGTGTTTTGAAACTGATCTATGTATCCAAGAACATTTTAAACATAATGATGCTTCATTTGTAATAATAGCCTATAAACTAGTCCATAGTTGTAGCGAAATCTAAAGGCATGCAGCTATATCAACATGAAATAAGACTGCGTTATTGTTCACGGCAGTCAAATAATGTCAGTGGTCCTTGCAGTTATTGCAAGTTACTCCCGTTGTTTTCTGTTGCTTCCTGTAAACTGGCTTCTCACTTCATCTTCAGTATCTGTTCAGCCAATATAAGTTCTAAAACTATAGCTGATGACAAACGTTTACCTAGAAATATCGGTTTACGTTGTGATGCCGCATTTAGCCATTTTTATACAGATATCGCATATTATTATTTATTTTGATCACTTTCGGTTTTCAAGAGGCAAATATGTAAACAAGCAAATGAAGCCCTGCATTCCCTCTAAAGAATGGTATATTTGTTTCTCTTCCAGGAAGAATAATAAATACGCTATATTCGAAAAACTAAGGGGTGGTATCCACCCCTGGTACCTCGGGTATATCGGGTATAACTTTTGAATGGCGTGGGATACCACCACGATGTTTACCTCAAAATGTGCGCAAATGAACCTGCTACAGCTATCTAAAATGTAAAAAATTATATTCCATATGAAAAACAACGTTATGCATAAAAACGTAGGGGGGTGGTAACCACCACCACCCCTTGGTAGCCCGAGGGTTAATGAAAAGACTCGTTTCAATGGGAGCCGGATTGCTGAAAAGACTAGTTTCCATGGCAGATGGATTGATGAAAATAATTCTTTCAATTAGAGCTGGATTGACGACAGCTAGCATATACATTAGCAGACCAACGTATAGTACGGCATCACCCTTATTTTCATCAATCCAGCGAAATGACCAACAACGTGTTTCCAATATAAAAAGAATTTACCAACCTAAACGTCGCTTAAAGTAATTTACCAATCTAAACTACGGGTTCACCCAATTTTAAGCCCTTACGTATTTCGCCCGTTTGCTCTTCGCTCTTATAAAGACGCTCTTTATTTACATTCGCCCTTTTAAACATACGCCCTTTTGCTTGTCACCCTTTTAAACATGCGCGCTTTTGATTGTCGCCCTTTTAAACATGCGCCCGATTGATTTCACCCTTTTGATTTGCGCCCCTTTGATAGGATACCATCTAATCAGACTGACAACATACAAAATATCTCTGTTGCGGACCTGGGGTTCGAACTAAGACACCAGAATGACTATCCACAGTCCTGTACTATCGGGTGGTAAGTCTGTCTGCTGGATAAGGCCTCGATGATTTGTCAAGTGACGAACAAGTCCAAAAGTTTTGTTCGCTATTTTAGAAACAAAAAACAAGTGGTGACTGAGCTGTACCGTTTTACCGTAGATTTCAACAAAACAAAAACAGTATTTCTTCTGCAATGCCTTGGCTCGTTCGCAGTGTGAACCATGCTCCATTGCACTCTGCCAACAGTTCGCAGAGCGGTTTGTAATAATGGCTCCTTGCCAGTAGCGTAAAGTAGCCACGTTCTAAAGATACCCGAAATCAATCGCACTTAGTCGCAAACAGCAAGCAGTTCGCAAATCGCAGGTTGTCGAACAAGTTAACGGCCGTAGCCGTCGACCGACTCCTTAGTGACTGACGGTGAGGCGATTCAATAACGGCTCTGAAGAATTGATAACGACTCACTCTCTCTGATTCAGAAAACGACTGACGACTCAGGTTGCTGGTTTTTATAGACTCCGACTCAGAGGTAACGAGCAAAGCGCAAAAGCCGAACCGCAAAAGTAAAGAACAAGGTAGAAAGCAAGAACAAAGAGCAAAGCATACAGCAATAGCAAAGAGGAAATGCAGACAGCAACATAAAAAAAAGCAAAAGCAGAAAGCAACAGCAAAGGGCAAAGTACACAGCAAGAACAAAGATCAAAGCATAGGGCCTACTGCAAGAGCAAAGCAGATAGTAATAGCAAAGACAAAGAGCAAAGCAGACAGCAATAGCAAATAGCAAGGCATACACATCATGCAGGAGCAAAGCAGACAGCGATATCAAAGTGCATAGCAGACTGGAAGAGCAGAGAGCAAAGCACACAGCAAGAGCAAATAGCAAAGCATACAGCAACAGCCAATGAAACGCGGACCTCAAGAAAACAGAACAGATGGCATCAAGCGCAAGAGTAGAGAGCATAATAGGATCACACAGGGAATCGAACCTCAAGAATATTACAAAATAATGGCAAACCCGAAAGGATTAAAGAACCGCGCCTGACATGCTACAAATAAAAATGAGTAATGAACGACTTAAAACCATGTTACACATTTTAATGCTAACAGAAACTGTCCCTGAAGCATAAACCTAATACCCCAACTTGGGGTAATTTCATCCCAACCAGCGGTTTCTCACACATGGCTTTGAAAAGGGAAGAGATATTCAAAAGAAATATTCAAAATTCCGTTGGCGAATTTTCCCGTATATATTTTTCCTACACAATGGTTTTGGTTTCATAATGCTACTCATGCACTACAACCTTTAAAGTAGGTATCTTAGACAACAAGGGGCAATAAGGCACGGTAAACCATCCAAACGCAGACTCACCATCAACGAAAGTCCGAAAAACCGAAAATTGGATCAAATCTGTAGGTCTATCGATTGTTTTGAGACGAATGAATATCATGGATGCTTCGGATAGGCCTACAGATTTAAAAAAAATGGAAAATGGAGTTTTGTTAACGAGATATCTGAAGATTAGATGTCGATCTGGTTGGAAGATAATGCGTTTGTTTAAACAGTCTATAGAAAGACAAGATAGGAGATTTCGCGCCATTGGTTGATACAATAATTGTGTACTAGACACCGGCGCGAATTATATAACATTAAAATTATCGTCACTGAAGTAGGATGCAAAAGGTTCGACGATAAAACTATGTGTGACGAAGGCTTTAACAGAATAAGTGGAACAATGGCGAGGAGGCTGTTCACAGTTACCCTGAAAATTTGAGGTTTGTAAGGTAATGTTATGTAATTGAACATTTACATAGCGACCTTCGAGGTAACTACTGAGAGGCGCCCTCTGCCCTAGCCGTTATGACGTTAAATGTCATTACGAAGGTATATATAAGTTTTAGCGTTCTAAATAATTCGCCGGTATGGGACAATTTTAAATAGAAGTTGGATTGATGACAACAATTCTTGCTTAAATAGAAGTTCGATTGACGAAAGATGCTTCATGCGTAAATAGCAGTTGGATTGATGACAGTTATCCTGAACATTGGTTCTGAAATGCCATGAATATAAAATAATTTATAACTCTAAAACGACAAAATTTCCGTGATTAGGCCGAAAATATATGCTGTACTCTCCTGGGATCGGCGAAAATCGCGACCAGTTTTAATAATACAATTAAAATGTAAACGATAAATAATGTTTGAACCAATGCAAGACTGCGTTATTGTTCACGGCAGTCAAATAATGTCAGTGGTCCTTGCAGTTATTGCAAGTTACTCCCGTTGTTTTCTGTTGCTTCCTGTAAACTGGCTTCTCACTTCATCTTCAGTATCTGTTCAGCCAATATAAGTTCTAAAACTATAGCTGATGACAAACGTTTACCTAGAAATATCGGTTTACGTTGTGATGCCGCATTTAGCCATTTTTATACAGATATCGCATATTATTATTTATTTTGATCACTTTCGGTTTTCAAGAGGCAAATATGTAAACAAGCAAATGAAGCCCTGCATTCCCTCTAAAGAATGGTATATTTGTTTCTCTTCCAGGAAGAATAATAAATACGCTATAGTCGAAAAACTAAGGGGGGTATCCGCCCCCTGGTACCTCGGGTATATCGGGTATAACTTTTGAATGGCGTGGATACCACCACGATGTTTACCTCAAAATGTGCGCAAATGAACCTGCTACAGCTATCTAAAATGTAAAAAATTATATTCCATATGAAAAACAACGTTATGCATAAAAACGTAGGGGGGTGGTAACCACCACCACCCCTTGGTAGCCCGAGGGTTAATGAAAAGACTCGTTTCAATGGGAGCCGGATTGCTGAAAAGACTAGTTTCCATGGCAGATGGATTGATGAAAATAATTCTTTCAATTAGAGCTGGATTGACGACAGCTAGCATATACATTAGCAGACCAACGTATAGTACGGCATCACCCTTATTTTCATCAATCCAGCGAAATGACCAACAACGTGTTTCCAATATAAAAAGAATTTACCAACCTAAACGTCGCTTAAAGTAATTTACCAATCTAAACTACGGGTTCACCCAATTTTAAGCCCTTACGTATTTCGCCCGTTTGCTCTTCGCTCTTATAAAGACGCTCTTTATTTACATTCGCCCTTTTAAACATACGCCCTTTTGCTTGTCACCCTTTTAAACATGCGCGCTTTTGATTGTCGCCCTTTTAAACATGCGCCCGATTGATTTCACCCTTTTGATTTGCGCCCCTTTGATAGGATACCATCTAATCAGACTGACAACATACAAAATATCTCTGTTGCGGACCTGGGGTTCGAACTAAGACACCAGAATGACTATCCACAGTCCTGTACTATCGGGTGGTAAGTCTGTCTGCTGGATAAGGCCTCGATGATTTGTCAAGTGACGAACAAGTCCAAAAGTTTTGTTCGCTATTTTAGAAACAAAAAACAAGTGGTGACTGAGCTGTACCGTTTTACCGTAGATTTCAACAAAACAAAAACAGTATTTCTTCTGCAATGCCTTGGCTCGTTCGCAGTGTGAACCATGCTCCATTGCACTCTGCCAACAGTTCGCAGAGCGGTTTGTAATAATGGCTCCTTGCCAGTAGCGTAAAGTAGCCACGTTCTAAAGATACCCGAAATCAATCGCACTTAGTCGCAAACAGCAAGCAGTTCGCAAATCGCAGGTTGTCGAACAAGTTAACGGCCGTAGCCGTCGACCGACTCCTTAGTGACTGACGGTGAGGCGATTCAATAACGGCTCTGAAGAATTGATAACGACTCACTCTCTCTGATTCAGAAAACGACTGACGACTCAGGTTGCTGGTTTTTATAGACTCCGACTCAGAGGTAACGAGCAAAGCGCAAAAGCCGAACCGCAAAAGTAAAGAACAAGGTAGAAAGCAAGAACAAAGAGCAAAGCATACAGCAATAGCAAAGAGGAAATGCAGACAGCAACATAAAAAAAAGCAAAAGCAGAAAGCAACAGCAAAGGGCAAAGTACACAGCAAGAACAAAGATCAAAGCATAGGGCCTACTGCAAGAGCAAAGCAGATAGTAATAGCAAAGACAAAGAGCAAAGCAGACAGCAATAGCAAATAGCAAGGCATACACATCATGCAGGAGCAAAGCAGACAGCGATATCAAAGTGCATAGCAGACTGGAAGAGCAGAGAGCAAAGCACACAGCAAGAGCAAATAGCAAAGCATACAGCAACAGCCAATGAAACGCGGACCTCAAGAAAACAGAACAGATGGCATCAAGCGCAAGAGTAGAGAGCATAATAGGATCACACAGGGAATCGAACCTCAAGAATATTACAAAATAATGGCAAACCCGAAAGGATTAAAGAACCGCGCCTGACATGCTACAAATAAAAATGAGTAATGAACGACTTAAAACCATGTTACACATTTTAATGCTAACAGAAACTGTCCCTGAAGCATAAACCTAATACCCCAACTTGGGGTAATTTCATCCCAACCAGCGGTTTCTCACACATGGCTTTGAAAAGGGAAGAGATATTCAAAAGAAATATTCAAAATTCCGTTGGCGAATTTTCCCGTATATATTTTTCCTACACAATGGTTTTGGTTTCATAATGCTACTCATGCACTACAACCTTTAAAGTAGGTATCTTAGACAACAAGGGGCAATAAGGCACGGTAAACCATCCAAACGCAGACTCACCATCAACGAAAGTCCGAAAAACCGAAAATTGGATCAAATCTGTAGGTCTATCGATTGTTTTGAGACGAATGAATATCATGGATGCTTCGGATAGGCCTACAGATTTAAAAAAAATGGAAAATGGAGTTTTGTTAACGAGATATCTGAAGATTAGATGTCGATCTGGTTGGAAGATAATGCGTTTGTTTAAACAGTCTATAGAAAGACAAGATAGGAGATTTCGCGCCATTGGTTGATACAATAATTGTGTACTAGACACCGGCGCGAATTATATAACTTAAAATTATCGTCACTGAAGTAGGATGCAAAAGGTTCGACGATAAAACTATGTGTGACGAAGGCTTTAACAGAATAAGTGGAACAATGGCGAGGAGGCTGTTCACAGTTACCCTGAAAATTTGAGGTTTGTAAGGTAATGTTATGTAATTGAACATTTACATAGCGACCTTCGAGGTAACTACTGAGAGGCGCCCTCTGCCCTAGCCGTTATGACGTTAAATGTCATTACGAAGGTATATATAAGTTTTAGCGTTCTAAATAATTCGCCGGTATGGGACAATTTTAAATAGAAGTTGGATTGATGACAACAATTCTTGCTTAAATAGAAGTTCGATTGACGAAAGATGCTTCATGCGTAAATAGCAGTTGGATTGATGACAGTTATCCTGAACATTGGTTCTGAAATGCCATGAATATAAAATAATTTATAACTCTAAAACGACAAAATTTCCGTGATTAGGCCGAAAATATATGCTGTACTCTCCTGGGATCGGCGAAAATCGCGACCAGTTTCTCCGAATCACTCTTCAGTATCTACGGACGAGGAGTTGATGTGTGATCACTTAAAGGCGCATTTAAGCTGATAAATCTATCTAGTATAGCAAGTAACGCCACTCATAGGCAGATAAGATTTATTGGTGTTATGAACTTGATTTGCCTGAATTTAATATACTGTTGTAAACATTTCTACAAAACGTACCTTGTGTTTATAACAAACTTATTACTTTACGCGATGCAATTGTCTCCTCAGCCAAGTTCGACGCAGCAAAAACGACTATTTAAATATAGGGCTAGGCCTACAAGTACATACACATTTTTGTCGCTCTTTTCAATTTTGACTTCATTTCTTAGGTTGTGACTCTTTTGATACGGTATGTCTCTCTTTCTTGATGTTGCTCTTATGAACAGATTCCCTTGAGTGGCCTCGTCCAACTTTCTGGGGGTACATATAGGCTAGATAAGCATTTATCATGGAAAGTAAATTATAACTGAATTATCAAAAAAGTTGGCTTAACATGTTGGCATAATCTCTCGTATGCGGCACCTTCTGCTGCGATATTCACCCGCAGTTATTATTACTCATTAAGACTTTAACGACGCACGTGTAATAAAAGTGGCTGGGAAACCAATGCAGCTCGTTATTAAAGTGTTCATATATACAAACCTATCATACTGCAGCTTCATAATTTATTATGAGCATCCACTATTCGTACTCCTTTGACTTGTCTGACGCTATTGTAGAAACGCGCTCTGAGAGCTATTATATGCAACACGTCCCAGAGAACACACTCTGAAATTTATATCTGAGCTTGGAAATAGGCCTACTGCCCTTTTAAAGCATGATACAAGTACTGTAACAAGTTCCATATGCGTTTAGTAAATTAAAGTTTAATATAGCTGGGCCTTTATGAATTCCAAAGTGCGCGATCATCAAACCCGCTCCTCAAAGAAGTATCATCAGCACACCATGCATGCCCGATAATGTCAGGAAACGTAGTATTCGATACCATGGACCAGTGATCTTGAATTCACTACCGAGCGAACTCACTTGTCTCTCCACCCCTGCACCAGTTTAAAAACCGGCTTGAAGAGCATCTCATGCCTAAACGGAGTCAGTATTTATCTTAGGCCTAAATCATGTTAAATATGCCTTGCTGCACAGAGATAGATGTGTTTTGTATGCTCGTGACAGTTGAACTGATTAAGAACAATGTTTTTGCCGAATAATAATAATGTTCGTCATGTTATAAATAACTATGCGAAGTACAACTTTATTAATTATAACGATGCTTAGGAAATGAAGACATTAAAAAATAACTAATTAAGCCACTGCATAGGCCTAGACTAGACTGACCGACATATATGCTCGCACTAGGGCTACCGGTACCCTGTTAATGGAACTGTCGTTCTCGGTAGCTGGCTCAAAATTAGTTGCCTTGAATCCTTGATAGTAGTTTCTTGAATTCTGTCAGCTCTCAGTCATTAACAAAAAGACATAAAATTCTCATTTTTTTAAACTTACCTACTCTCCGCAGCTAGAATTCTGGTTTCTCTTATAAACCTCATTTCAACATCGCTGCTCTGATGGACCCCGACTTTGATAGCGATCTCATTTGAAGCGACCAAGGATTGATGATGACTTGCATATTATGATAACGGTTCTGTAGACGTCACTAGATACGAGATGTGAAGAGCAAGCCAACAGAAATGAGAGCCACTCCAATAACATTAAAGGATATGAAAGCTCTTGCTATTATTTTGCTACTGTGATGCTTGTCGCAAGAAGTAGCTACTGTGGGAAATTTACTCTGATGCCTTAGTATCGTCTGCCAATGAATAAAAGCGAACTTTTTCATAACTTATCCAACGAATGTATTTGTTTCTTCATAAGAAGGCCTATAATCGAACTAGTAGCCTATATCTCTTACATTCAATTGACATTTAAGTTTGCAGACAGTCAGTTGCAATTTCCAACAGATATTCAAATGATTTTGAGCGTATTACCATTGTAACCTACCCTGTTATTTAGACCCATGACCATTGTTAACCCGTATGCAGTACAGTTTCACAATCGAACTATTCATAGTCTGTTATTCAGTCAATCCCCGTAATGCATGGACATTACAAATCAGAAACAGAGTTCATCACTTCCTGCCTTCCTATATTATACATGTATTTGTCGGGTTGTCGAGTGTAGTGCTTAGAATAATGTACTCGTCGAACTATTCTGAAACATTAAGCAACCTACATCAGGGTAAACATCAGACATAATGGTATAGGGAATTTGTTTTTTGTAGAAAATAACATTCGTTTTGCGCACAAGGAAGAGCATTATCGGCCTACTTCTAAAGAAACACATTCATTCGTTGGATAAGTTCTGAGAAAGTCCACATTTATTCATTGCAAAACCTGCAGCCATAAGAATCACGCTAGGCTCTGGTAAACAATGTAGAGCTAAGTCTATTACATTTCACAGCAAGTTTTATTCTGCTTCCAGCGTCTGTTTTTCTATAAACTCGCAGCTGCTGTTCAATGTCCGGATACTTTTTGTGACACCATCCGCCTTTGGTCTGGTAACAACAATTGCTTTCTAGTTCCTGATTCAATGTGTAGGCTACTCTGGACTTTAACCTCGCAACTGTTGCTCAATGGCAGGACGCTTTTTGTGAGAAAGTTTGCTTATATCAAAGCAGGTCCTCACAAGGCAGATTGTCGATCAGTGCTAACCTCCAATAGTCGATGTCTAGGCCATTTCAAAACCTATAAATAGAGAGAACCAGACTCATTCGGATGCGTTTACTACAGCTGCCAGTTACTAACTTTTAAGACTTCAGAAGACTGAACGGTATCTGACCGGGAGACACAGCGCAAGATACGTAGGACGTCACAACGGTAGGCCTACTATTTGTTCTGATCTTTTCAAAATATCAAAGATATCTATAACAGTAAACCCTACAACGCATGGCTTCCACCTAAAATCTCTGGGCTCCAAGTTGTTTGATTTGAGGAGAGCCGACTTAAAAACCCAGGAATCTCTTACGTCAGCTTAAAAATTCAAAACCGCTTTAAAATCAAACCCATATCTAGTAGTAGGGCCTATAACTGGATTTTTTTTCAATATCTCAGCGCCATACAATCGCCGCGGTAGGGAGATCAGCGCAAACGCTGACACTATAACAAAATCATGTACTCACAAGACAGGTATTTGATCAGTTCTAATGTATTCGGGGATCAAGCTGAGGAAATCACATGGTGCTATGATCAAAATCGTTTTGCGATGGTGGTCACGGTATGGTTAAGGACCGGAACTAGGATAATTTGGTTCCCCAGTCAGTACAATAAGCTGTTTAACTGTTGGACAATGTTGAGACAACGCTGTCCCAATGTGTCTCTTCCTGGGATACAAACTTATCATGCAAGTGAAGATGGTTAACGCAATTTGAGAATGCAATTATAAGTTTATTATAAAAATTTATGGATCCCGACTCACACAAAGCATTAAGCTTGTTTGTCGCCAGATCCTCTCTGTGGGTCACCCTGGAAAAGAACCTATGGACTGGAGGTACCACGCAGTTGACCTAAGATTAATTGGATAAGAGTCGAGAAGAATAATATCGCAGAGTTAAGTATTGGCCTTGATGCCTGGACAGAAAAGAATAGGCTTAGCATCACACAGTGGACAAGATTTCGTTTAATTTAGTTCGCCACCAGAGAGAGACACACAACGATAAATGGACCCACAGACAGAAACAGACAGAGATAGACAGAGATAGCGACAGACAGAGACAGACAGAGATAGCGAGAACAACGAGCTTACTTTATTTTAGGCCCAATGGGCGACTATATCGACAAACGGACTAACACGACTAACTCTGACCGAATAGAAAAGTAAACAGATCTTATATTTACATCACGCTGAGAAACGAGCTTTAGAAAGACCGATCGTATGAAAATTTGGAATGCTGTACCAAGAAAAATACAGAATGCACCTACGTTTATCCAGTTTGAGAACATGTGGAGGAATTACTTAAAACAAGGTTGAATGATTGATCTTATTTGGAATTGTTTCATTTTGTGAGCTTACATATTAATCTTTGGAAAATTGAATGTTATCAGCTAGTTAACTACTGACTAATCAGCCATCATCGATTCTAGTTAATGGGGTGTTCCTAATTAAGCGGGGCTTCTGCCCCGGTTGGGTCTCCCCTATTCCCTAGCCAGCGCACTGAAATGTAGGCTACTATGTGCTGTTGGAGCTGTTATATGCATTGTTGCTCTGGGAAATAAAAGTTTTGTCAGTTGTCAGTATGAGAATTGGATGAGCAGAGAATTAACGAGTCGAAAAAAACCAGACAAAGGTCGCTGCTGTGTGTGGAGATCGAAGATCACGAGAGTTGTTAACAGGCTAAGGATTTTTTAGTTTATTTATGGCAGATGTGTTTTTTATAAAATGGAATCGTAAGATAAGGTAAAGGGTTCTAAACTGATTTGCCGCAAGACAATTAGGATTAGACCTACTGCAGTGCTTTGGAGACAACATAGGCATATTGGTTTAGCCACAAAATTGGCAGATTTGTATGATAATGATTCTGTGCAGTGGCGGCGCCAGAGGGGATAGGGATGGCTTAGCCCCCTAACTGCAACTCAGCCTCCCAAAAAGTGTGAAATCACTGCAAATCACAGGGAGGAGGGGCCAATAGGGAAGGGCTTGAAGCTTTAGCCCCCAAACATGAAATCCTGGCGCCTTCACTGATTCGCTGACTTCTCTGGGATTTCTGCACGTGCTTAACTTAATGTATTTATCGTAATGTTGACAAACATACCTTCGAAATGAAATACGCAGAGCATTATATCACCAGGTTAATATAAAGCAATTGTATTGTATTGTATCTAAAGATTTATATAGCGCCTCTCTCATAATAACTATTCAGAAGCGCTCTCAGCACGATAACCCCGTGGGAAAGAAACGTCTTTAAAGACAATGTTGTGTTTAGCTGAAAGCAAACAGAATAAGTAATGTCAAACCAATGGCTTTTGTAGCACAGCACTGTTGTGTGAAATGGCGACTGCGTTGATCCTAATCGTTGCCTTAGTAACGGTTGCCAATGGGGACATCACTGGCACAGTTCCTCGCAATGGTTCATGCCTGTGTTTCAACGGTGACGGAGTGAATGTGCGATCTTCAGGTAAGAACAAAACGATTTCAGTCAGTGAGACCTTTATATTTAGGCTGCATCTGTGCAGAGATTTCTGACTGCACCTCTTTTCCATGGAAACAAAATTGATGATGAAGGCCTATTTTCAACCAATATTTCAGGAAATATAGGCATAATTATGCATGCCTTTTGCCTCAGCCCCGGAGCGACAAGTGGCACTGTTATTTCTCTGTGAAACCATTCTATCTAATGTTAGGGGGTAGGCCTATAGCATCCAGTGATGTAGCCACATCTAAGCCGAGTTCGAGTCAAGTCCGAGTCAAGTCCATCTAAGACAAGTCCGAGTACAGAGGTGTTTGAGTCAGATTCACTTGAGATTGAGTGCATGTCCGAGTCCAAGTCCATCAACATCAAAATACACTGAAATACGCAATTCTATGGCATAGAAACAATAACAAACTATTTATGCAGAAAGAATTGCTAATGTAATTAATCCAAATTACACTTTAGAAACACTGAATTAGATATAGTTTTGTTCGAGAACTGGCGCACGTTCAATAGGCGCACTCACAAACGACCAGCTAAAACTATAACTGCCATTAAGTGTATTCGAGGCAATATCGTGTTATCTGAGTCCATGTGTTCCCTGGAAGTGCAAGGTAAACGCGACCTGGTCGCCTACTTTTATAATGAAGCTTGGAAGAAAAGAGTAGCCTACCTAGCAGACATATTTAACCAGCACAATAAGATGAACCTCACACTTCAGGGAAAGGAAACACACATTATCCAATTTCAAGACAATCTTCAAGCATTCTTATTTAAGCTGCAAAGCTACTAGCCGGCATCGGAAAGTTAGTCTTGGAATCAATACCATGTTTGAAAAACTCTGCAGTTTGGTAGAGGAGTCTGAGGGTGAACTGCACGGGAAACTGAAAGAGGGCATAACTGGGCACCTTGAATCCCTTGAAAAGGAATTTCAGCGGTACTTCCCTGAGCTTAAAGAAGAGGAAGCTGCACTAGTACGATTATCCTTTCTCCGCTTCCCTGAATATAGTCAGCATTCCCGATGATGAATTCTTGGACATGCGGAACGATTCCGCGGCACGTAATGTGTTTAATGAAAAATGTCTGACTCAAATCTTGTGTGCTAAGCATAGTTATATGCATCAGATTTATCCAAATGTCACCATGCTTCCCTTTCGAGTTTTACTTCCATTTGCCTCTATAGCCTATATCTTTGCGAGAGTGGAATTTCAGCGCTTCTTCATAATCAAAACAAAGGCAAGAAACAGACTGCATGTTCAGTTGACATGAGGTTGGCTTTAACCCTCAGGCTACCAAGGTTTTTTTGTGACACGGACTACCAAGAGGGGGTGATGGTTACCACCCACCCCTGGATTTTGTGTTTGGTTTCACATATCATATCTTGTAATACAGCAGTGGATTGAGCATTCAATAATACTGAAGAAAATGATATATTTAGTTGTAAATTATGTGAATGCACCTCGAAACTACATAATTTTTAACAAGTGAACCGTCCTAATTAGCTATATTTTATATTATTGCGTACATTTTGTACTGGTTGGATAAACAAATATTATACAATTATGTGTGTTTTGAAACTGATCTATGAATCCAAGAACATTTTGAACATAATGATGCTTCATTTGTAACAATAACCTACCAACTAGTCCATAGTCTGTGTTAAGTACAGCGAAATCTAAAGGCAATATGAAACAAGACTTCACGTCATTGTTGACGGCAGTCAAATAATAATGTCGGTGGTCCTTGCAGTTATTGCAAGTTACTCCCGTTATTTTGTGATAATGCTTCCTGTAAACTGGCTTCTCACTTCATCTTCAGTATCTGTTTAAGCTAATATAAGTTCTAAATTTGTAGCTGTTGACAAAGCTTATGTAGAAATATCGGTTTACGTTTTGATGCTGCATTGAGCCATTTTCACACATACGCGTATAACGCGTATTATTATTTATTTTCATCACTTCCAGTTTTCAAAAGACAAATAAGTAAGCATACAAATGAAGCCCTGCATTCCCTCTAAAGAATTATATATTTATTTCTCTTCTAGGAAGAATATTGAATACGCTATGGTCGAAAAACAAACTAAGGGGTGGTGGAATCCACTCCCCCTCTGGTACCTCGGCTATATCGGGTATAACTGTTGAACGGCGTGAGATACCACCGTGATGTTTACTTCAAAATGTACCAAAATGAATCTGCTACAGCTACCTAAAATGTAAAGTTTTTATTCCATATGAAAAAAACTGTATGCATAAAAACGTAGGGGGTGGTAACCACCCCTCTCTTGGTAGCCCGAGGGTTAACAAAAGCTCAGCCGCAGATCTGATGTTGAAGCTGGTTGCCCAGATGCAAGCAAATCCATCACACTTAAATATTATGTCACACTTTACAGTACCGTCAGAGTAGAATTATACTATGAAAAATCACTTTTTAAGCGTTTTCTTTACTCTAGGCGTATTATTTTAGGGCCTATTATAAATGACTTCCTGTACAAATGCAGCAGGGGTCGCAGGTTAAATTGCTATTATAAAAGGGGTTCGCGACTAGAAATAGGTTGGAAAACACTGCTATAATAGCTATTCGCACGCTGCGGCGTCTGAAACGTCAGTAAGTAATTTTTAAATAATATTTCCAAGGCTGTTACTGTTAATTTTTCGGGTGAACCTGTTGTATTAAGGCTTACTTAAGATGTTGTTGGATTGGCATCGAACTAATTGACTGCGCCTGAAATTTATCTGTGTTTTTCATGTCCTCTGTTCAGCTTGTGGTCAAAGAGTGATTGGATCAGCCAATTCGGGTCAGTGCTTTAGGTACGCGGGATCCAACACCCGTTGCACTCTCAACAGCAGAAGCTACCAGTTCTTCAAAATCAACTATAGGCCTAAAAGAAATGTGAGATAGTTCAATCAATACCAGCTTTTTGATAATGTTGATAGTGATAGTGAACCTGTTGTATTAAGGCTTAGGCCTACTTGAGATGCTGCTGGATTGGCATCGAACTAAAATGGCCGCCAAATTAGAAATATGAGCTGAGTAATACATATTTTTGTGTTTTGGAGGCCTTATTGGCCGCCATCTTAGATAGTAACAAATCCACACATTTGCCACTACGAGAAATCGATTCCTGGACCTTGAAAATGGTACATTCGACATATAATTTGTTTTTCTATCTTACCTAGGAGCTAACATATACATAATACATATTTTTGTGTTTTGGCGGCCATATTGGCCGCCATCATGGAATGTAATACTCGCACATTATTGCCTCTACCGTGAATCGAATCCTGGACCTGGAGAATATTTAATTTGGCACTTAATTTGTTACTTTACCTTACTTATGAGCAGTGGCGTAACTAGGGGTTCGTGCGCCCGGGGGCAAGAATTTTCAGAAAATTTTTTTCTCAGTTCCGCCAAAATTTCTGATGTTTTTTTTTGCTTTTCCGTCTCTTTCTCTGCTTTTTTCAACAACAAACTTGTCAAATCTCATTTTGCGCCCCCCCTTGCCCGCGCCCCAAAGGAACTCACATAAAATTTTTTTCTTTTTTTAACTATTTTTCTATTTTTACCTGATTTCTTTAACAAAAACACATTTTCAGACCTAATTTTGCGCCCCCCGTCCTGCGCCCAGGGGCGGCGCCGCCCTGCCCCCTCGTTACGCCACTGCTTATGAGCTGAGATATGCAAATGTTTGTGTTTTGGCGGCCATTTTGTAAAATAAACTCTCCAAAATTATTATTACAACTATTAAGATTTAATTACACAGTAGATTCAGTAGGCCTACTTTGTTTGTGATTACAGGTTACTTATGAACTAATATCTTTGAAAAAATTAATACATTTTCACTATGAACGAATAGGCCTAAATAACGACATCGAGGACGAAGAGGGGTACATTCTTACCCCAGGACATACCCCATGACACATTGGACTCAAAAATCTCCTTCGAACAACATGACATTTTCCTGGCTTTGGTGTCAGAATATGTTATTGGTCTTAACTTGTAAACACATGGAACGTCAAATTATAACTACCTACGGTTGCGCGCAACCAGCATCCAAACACCTTTGGGTAGGCTAATTATTTATCCCTCTCCGTGCTGCGAAGGTTAACTCGCTTTCCTCTGTCTCTCATGCTTCGGGTGCATAGTAGGCCTAGATAGGTTGATAAATGAACACGAAATAAAATACACAAATGTGCTTCTATTTTAGCGGCAAGGATGGTCTGCGGGTGTCTTCTTGAATCTGGAGTCCGATTCGAGATGCGATTCTTCAAGAGGCCAGTTTTTCATTTCTTAGATGAATTTTTGTAACGCCATTTTCGCAAATCTGGAAATGGATTTAGCCGGTCATCATTTTAGAAATATCGCAAAAGTACTGTTTACCAAGTACCATGCTTCCCTTTCGAGTTTTACTTCCATTTGCCTCTATAGCCTATATCTTTGCGAGAGTGGAATTTCAGCGCTTCTTCATAATCAAAACAAAGGCAAGAAACAGACTGCATGTTCAGTTGACATGAGGTTGGCTTTAACCCTCAGGCTACCAAGGTTTTTTTGTGACACGGACTACCAAGAGGGGGTGATGGTTACCACCCACCCCTGGATTTTGTGTTTGGTTTCACATATCATATCTTGTAATACAGCAGTGGATTGAGCATTCAATAATACTGAAGAAAATGATATATTTAGTTGTAAATTATGTGAATGCACCTCGAAACTACATAATTTTTAACAAGTGAACCGTCCTAATTAGCTATATTTTATATTATTGCGTACATTTTGTACTGGTTGGATAAACAAATATTATACAATTATGTGTGTTTTGAAACTGATCTATGAATCCAAGAACATTTTGAACATAATGATGCTTCATTTGTAACAATAACCTACCAACTAGTCCATAGTCTGTGTTAAGTACAGCGAAATCTAAAGGCAATATGAAACAAGACTTCACGTCATTGTTGACGGCAGTCAAATAATAATGTCGGTGGTCCTTGCAGTTATTGCAAGTTACTCCCGTTATTTTGTGATAATGCTTCCTGTAAACTGGCTTCTCACTTCATCTTCAGTATCTGTTTAAGCTAATATAAGTTCTAAATTTGTAGCTGTTGACAAAGCTTATGTAGAAATATCGGTTTACGTTTTGATGCTGCATTGAGCCATTTTCACACATACGCGTATAACGCGTATTATTATTTATTTTCATCACTTCAAAAGTTTTCAAAAGACAAATAAGTAAGCATACAAATGAAGCCCTGCATTCCCCTCTAAAGAATTATATATTTATTTCTCTTTCTAGGAAGAATATTAGAATACTCTATGGTACTGAAAACCAAAAAGGGGTGGTGGAATCCCACCCCTCTGGTACCTCGGCTTTATCGGGTATAACTGTTGAACGGCGTGAGATACCACCGTGATGTTTACTTCAAAATGTACCAAAATGAATCTGCTACAGCTACCTAAAATGTAAAGTTTTTATTCCATATGAAAAAAACTGTATGCATAAAAACGTAGGGGGTGGTAACCACCCCTCTCTTGGTAGCCCGAGGGTTAACAAAAGCTCAGCCGCAGATCTGATGTTGAAGCTGGTTGCCCAGATGCAAGCAAATCCATCACACTTAAATATTATGTCACACTTTACAGTACCGTCAGAGTAGAATTATACTATGAAAAATCACTTTTTAAGCGTTTTCTTTACTCTAGGCGTATTATTTTAGGGCCTATTATAAATGACTTCCTGTACAAATGCAGCAGGGGTCGCAGGTTAAATTGCTATTATAAAAGGGGTTCGCGACTAGAAATAGGTTGGAAAACACTGCTATAATAGCTATTCGCACGCTGCGGCGTCTGAAACGTCAGTAAGTAATTTTTAAATAATATTTCCAAGGCTGTTACTGTTAATTTTTCGGGTGAACCTGTTGTATTAAGGCTTACTTAAGATGTTGTTGGATTGGCATCGAACTAATTGACTGCGCCTGAAATTTATCTGTGTTTTTCATGTCCTCTGTTCAGCTTGTGGTCAAAGAGTGATTGGATCAGCCAATTCGGGTCAGTGCTTTAGGTACGCGGGATCCAACACCCGTTGCACTCTCAACAGCAGAAGCTACCAGTTCTTCAAAATCAACTATAGGCCTAAAAGAAATGTGAGATAGTTCAATCAATACCAGCTTTTTGATAATGTTGATAGTGATAGTGAACCTGTTGTATTAAGGCTTAGGCCTACTTGAGATGCTGCTGGATTGGCATCGAACTAAAATGGCCGCCAAATTAGAAATATGAGCTGAGTAATACATATTTTTGTGTTTTGGAGGCCTTATTGGCCGCCATCTTAGATAGTAACAAATCCACACATTTGCCACTACGAGAAATCGATTCCTGGACCTTGAAAATGGTACATTCGACATATAATTTGTTTTTCTATCTTACCTAGGAGCTAACATATACATATACATATTTTTGTGTTTTGGCGGCCATATTGGCCGCCATCATGGAATGTAATACTCGCACATTATTGCCTCTACCGTGAATCGAATCCTGGACCTGGAGAATATTTAATTTGGCACTTAATTTGTTACTTTACCTTACTTATGAGCAGTGGCGTAACTAGGGGTTCGTGCGCCCGGGGGCAAGAATTTTCAGAAAATTTTTTTCTCAGTTCCGCCAAAATTTCTGATGTTTTTTTTTGCTTTTCCGTCTCTTTCTCTGCTTTTTTCAACAACAAACTTGTCAAATCTCATTTTGCGCCCCCCCTTGCCCGCGCCCCAAAGACTCACATAAAATTTTTTTCTTTTTTTAACTATTTTTCTATTTTTACCTGATTTCTTTAACAAAAACACATTTTCAGACCTAATTTTGCGCCCCCGTCCTGCGCCCGGGGGCGGCCGCCCCCTGCCCCTCGTTACGCCACTGCTTATGAGCTGAGATATGCAAATGTTTGTGTTTTGGCGGCCATTTTGTAAAATAAACTCTCCAAAATTATTACAACTATTAAGATTTAATTACACGGTAGATTCAGTAGGCCTACTTTGTTTGTGATTACAGGTTACTTATGAACTAATATCTTTGAAAAAATTAATACATTTTCACTATGAACGAATAGGCCTAAATAACGACATCGAGGACGAAGAGGGGTACATTCTTACCCCAGGACATACCCCATGACACATTGGACTCAAAAATCTCCTTCGAACAACATGACATTTTCCTGGCTTTGGTGTCAGAATATGTTATTGGTCTTAACTTGTAAACACATGGAACGTCAAATTATAACTACCTACGGTTGCGCGCAACCAGCATCCAAACACCTTTGGGTAGGCTAATTATTTATCCCTCTCCGTGCTGCGAAGGTTAACTCGCTTTCCTCTGTCTCTCATGCTTCGGGTGCATAGTAGGCCTAGATAGGTTGATAAATGAACACGAAATAAAATACACAAATGTGCTTCTATTTTAGCGGCAAGGATGGTCTGCGGGTGTCTTCTTGAATCTGGAGTCCGATTCGAGATGCGATTCTTCAAGAGGCCAGTTTTTCATTTCTTAGATGAATTTTTGTAACGCCATTTTCGCAAATCTGGAAATGGATTTAGCCGGTCATCATTTTAGAAATATCGCAAAAGTAATCACCTTGAATATTAGCATGATAACCTTGGAGCGTCGTTACATAGTGAGTGCAGGGGTATATATTTAAAATTTCTTGTGAGAACTATTTTCTTGAGCAGTTTACTTCGAATACGTAGCGTCTTTTCCTGCATTTAACTCTCATTTTGGAGACATGTGCACCGTTCCATCAAGTACACGCATGTAGCTGAGGGAAACGCTTTAAGCTGAAAGTGGCGGACACACGCACACATGTTGAACCAACCAACGGCT
>JACEVL010000216.1:90000-190000 GCA_020284085.1 Aporrectodea caliginosa
AAAACTGGGCAGAGAACGCCGAAGAGCCCAACACTCTGTTGGTGCAATGCAGAGCAAAAGTCCAGGTAACCATTGATCGAGGGCAATATTTTGTTGGCATGGGTTGATCAAGGAGCGGAGATACGTAGCCTACATGCAGGTCGGATGATTTGGATGCAATGTTGAGATAGATTTTATAACCTGAATTCCTTTATCAATGGGCGTCTCTTCTTGTAATGAGTGCAGCACCATTGCAATATGTTACTATACTTAGGATTTTAGGATTTTAATTTTACCTCTTTTCGGGTAATTTTGAACCCATCTTCAGCAAGTGCACATTTTTTCTGAATACGAATGTGAAGTGAGTTACAGTAGTCAAGATACGAAGAAACCAGAGTATTTGCGAGTCTGAGACAAAAGCATTTTAGATCTGATTACATGAATATCCCGAAAGTTAAAATGAGCTGATTTATGTAGGCTTACGGTTTTAATACCTGTATTGTCAGAAAGACGGCGGAGTAAACGTTAAGCACAAACTGCGTGTGAATTTCGATCAAACAACACTCAATCGATCCGGATTAATCGTTCAATCAGATCTGATATAATTATTATGCTAACTGTCGCCCTATTTCTGATAATAGTGGCTTAAATTCTAGCTGGTAACCCCTCTTCCACCTTTGCTTTTCTCAAACCTGTTTCTTCCACCTTTGCTTTTCTCAAAACCTGTTTCTTCTATTTTGGCCTTGCTCACTTGGAGCGCCTCTGAATGGCTCGCCCTTCTAGAGGCGCTTTATAGGATCGGTACAATATTGATTATTGATTGATAGGCCTAAATATTTGAATACAATACAATACAATAGGGGAGACCGGGGTTGGTTGCAACAAAAATCATATTTTCTTGTGCCTTTTTTTATTTTTTGAACAATATACAGCCATTTTAGCCCATATAATTTATATCCTTTTGCCTATATCTCAGCACCAAAACAAGCTATAGTGACGATCTCTGTGACTAAAGAGGTAACCACAGAGCTTCTCATTCGAAAATGTAAAACGATTTGAAAATCGATCGCGCTGTATTGAGTAAGCGATCGATGCGCGGTTGAACTCAGGACCTTTTGTGTACAGCGTATTTTGTGCATCGTAGCCTATAGGTCTAGTTACATACTAATGGTTGTCCATTAACTGCTAGAGCAGCTAGATTATACGCAACACTTTAACCGTCGATAAGCCTCCTCTGCTTGTCGATGCAATGCTGTATCGATCCTAGCCTGAATTTTCACAAGTAATGTAAATTAGATAAATAAAGTAATGGTCTGGCTCCAGGCTCCTCTTGCGCGATCGATTTACCGATCGACCAGACCTTTGCTAGACGATCGACCAAGGAGATCGATCGATCGATCGATCGCCTCAAACGAGAAGCTCTGTGTAACCACAATTATAGCTAACTGGACAAAGGGCCTCAAAGTGTTGCAAACAACCCCGGACCGGTGGCATATACCCAAATCCCAACCGGTATAGCAGGTCATAAATATAATGTAATAGTAAAACTAGAAGTTGGATGAGCGATGAAAACATGGTATTAATGCTAAATTATTGCAGTAACATCGGAAGCTGGATGAGCATATTTATAGCAGAAATAGACGCTGGATTTATTTACTTCCCTAGTTACATCTACTTACTTACTTAAAATTCCAGTTCCATTCGCTTTTTGACGCTACTTGCTCGTATCATCGATATCTATGTTTAGGTCTAAATATAGATATCATTGGATCATAGCATAACTGTTCGACTCTTTGTTACAAGCAGGTATACCATCCCCCATAGTATCTCTCTTAGAAAATTGGTATAGTAAATTATTGGTTAAGGTGCGCTGGGGCAGTTGCTTTTCATACTGCTTCTCGGTGACTTCTGGTGTGAGACAAGGGAGCGTTTTATCGCCCTCCCTGTTTAACATATTCATTAATTTGTTTGTTGTGCGACTGCGCCAACTTGATATAGGATGTCACATCAACTCGTTATTTATTGGTTGTCTGCTATATGCGGACGACATGTTGTTAATATGCCCATCTGTTAATGGGCTACAATATATGCTTGACCTATGTATGTCTATTTCTAATGATTTGTCTCTACAGTTCAATCCTTCCAAGTCTCATTGCATTGCTGTACATGTAGGTAAATCTGCTAAACTTGCAATTACTCCCATGACTCTGGGAGACGTATCGATTCCTTGGGTGCAATCAATAAAATACTTGGGTGTGATGATTAATCATGGTAAATCACTTAATTTTAACACGGAATTGGTGAGACGATCTTTTTTCTCTGCCTGTAATTGTATCTATGCACGTGCCAAAGATCTTAATGAGTTGGTTCATCTATCTTTACAAGAAAGCTTCTGCTTGCCTATATTAACTTACGCCTCAGCCGTAGTTAAATACACAGTGAGACAGGAAGATGAACTGAATGCTTGTTGGAACTCTGTTTATAGAAAGTTATTTGGTTTTAATAAATGGGAATCTGTTAAAGGCTTCATTTGTGGCCTTGGTAGACTAGACTTACATCACATTATTAAGAAACGTCGCATGATGTTCTATAGGCGACTATCTAATTTTCTCCAGGATATTTTCTGGTGTTACGTTGTTGAGCACTTTCTTTGTGACTCTGAACTCGTCGGCATCTTGAACGGTAACTTTAGTTGCATAAATGATCTTTACGAACATTTTCGCAGTCTGTGCGTTTGAGTTTATGTTTGTTCAGATTTATGCATGTATGTATTGTTTCTGCCTTCGGGCGTAATATTGGATCATATCAATGGTGAACTACTTCCTGTCTACGGAATTGTTTTTAAATAAATTGTTGAAACAACAAAAAGCGACCGAATTTTGTTTTAAAAGTAATTGTAGTTAAACTAAAAGTTATATTTGACCGTTTTATTAGCGTGTATGTAATTTGCGAACGTGAATTATTTAGCTGGCTGAAATTGCACGTTAAATCAGTCGGCGGTCATAGCCTACCTTGAACCCAAAGGTTGACCAATGCCAGAATTCAATTCTTCTCACAAGACCGTTTCTTCAGTTGACAAGTAAGTTTAGATGCACTTTAGCAATTAGTGTGGTGTACATGTGCGCCAAAGATAATACGGTAAGAATAAAAATTTAATGGACTAGAACTTTGAAATAGCATTTTATTTCTGGAAAATAGCATTGCGTTTTACTAACAAAACAAAAAGTGACCGAATATCTTAAAGTAATATTGCAGTTAAAGTAAAGGTGATATTTAGCCCTTTTACGAGCTTGTCTATGCTGATTAATTAATTTTTAACATAGTAGTAACATGTCATTTTAAGATACAAGTACAACCCCAAATCAGTCCAGGTGAAGTTGAGAACTTGTGAAGGAGATTTTTTCTTGAAGCTTACTAGTCAAAAATAGTAAGTAACTGTCGATAAGATAACAGGTTTTTGCATAACGTTTTATTAATGCAATCAGCAATACGAATAGCTTTGTAAGCTAAAAATTGGTGTTTTTAAATTTTAATGGGTGAAAACTTTTTGCGGGGAATGTGATGCTGTCCTGCGGGGATGGGGTGGGGACGGGGAGAAAGCCTGCGGGGATGGGGTGGGGATGGGGACAAAACTTGCGGGGATGGGGAAGACTTACCTTTTGCGGGGCGGGGATGGGGACAAGATTGTCTCCCCGCGTCACTCTCTAATACACACACAGAAACTTAGATAGGCTGGTAGATAGATAAGCAGACAGATAGACGGACGGATGGATGGATGGATGGATATATGGATTGATATATGGATTGACAATGATTCCTGCCAAATTTTATTGAAATTGAACAAAGTTTAGAGGTCGCTCAACAAAGTCAAATGTGAGCGACCGAGATGCTACATATTTGCTTGCAGCAACAGCACAAAGCCTGAGACATGACGTTGCTGAGTTTGCAATCAATCGAGCCTCAATTCGCAGAGCCAGGATTGCACACTGCAGTCAGATTGCTGGCAAAGTAAAACTCAAATTTAGTCGGCGAGATGGACCAGTACCTCTAACTGTATATTGGGATGGAAAGATCCTTCCTGAAATTACCGGAAGAGAGACGGTTGATAGATTGCCAGTATTGGTCACAGAATATGAAGAGGATCAATAACTCGGAGTGCCAAAGTTAAATCATGGTACAGGTGAAGAAACCAGTCAAGCTGTTGTGAGTGTGTTGAAGGATTGAATGGGAGGGGGTGACAGAGAGGGTCAAAGCGATGTGCCTCGATACCACAGCATAAAACACAGGATGTCCAGCAGGCGCAATGGCGCATGTTCTCTGATTGAGATTAAACTTGAAAAGACCTACTGCATCTTGCTTGCTGGCAACATGTGCCCGAAGTCATACCTAATTCGTCATTTATCTCCTTGTACTTCAAGAAAGACTTCACTAGTGATGTTTTAAACACTCATTTGGACCATCAAGTGGTCCAGACATGGCACGTTGTAAGCGGGTCCATGAGAACTGGCCACACACGGATACAGATAACTTCAAGACAGCACTTCAAGATCTGAAATCAGCCTCGAGATGACCACCGCGAACTACTTGTTCAGAAATTGTAGCAGTACACAATAAACTCAGACTTGATGCAATTGAATTTGCCAAGAACTCTTTACAATTTAGCAACCAGCCTTGAGATGACCACAGCGAACTACCTGAACTCACTGTCATCTTTATTGGTGATGATTTTATCCGATTGATGGCACCCGATGCAATGCATCAAGCCAGATGGAGGGCAAAGATATTGTATTCCATCAAAGTCTGGATGTTCAGAGAACAATTCCGACTTACAGTCCGGGAAGAAAAGTCACTTAGAGACATCAGCCTGTTTACTAGTCTGGCATACACAGAAGCATGGATTTCTTGTCCCAACACGATTACAGCGCCTTCCAATTACCTTCGGCGTCTGAAGTCTTTCTTGATGTACAAGGAGATAAATGACGACATCTCTTCAGCAACCACCGATGCTCTTTACAGGCATTTGTGGCATTTGAGTTAGGAGATGATAGTCTTTGTCTTTTTTGATCCTGCCATCGATCATGGAGTAAAGCGAAAGATGTTCAAGGGACTTCAAAATCCAGGACTGAACGAGCCGCCAAAATGCATTAAAATGCAGGTGAGCGGTATTGACAGCAAGCAGCTCGAAGATTTTGTGATCGTCAGTACTCTCAACTTCTTTGAGATATAAATTTGCAAGTTCCTAACTCTGATTGATACTGGGCAATAGGAAGAAAATGAGGACTTTCAGAAGGCGAAACATTGTGCAGGGTTGTGAACGACAATGCCGAGCAGGGTGTAAAACTCATCCAAGAATTCAGCTCATCCATCACCAAAATGAAGAGCAAAACAATACCTATTGCAGGCTGTATCTGAGCACAGAGCTCAGATCCCTGAGGCAAAGAAGTATGTGCTACTTCTGGGACTTCAACAATCTAAAACTCTAAATCTGTTACGCAGATATTGTTAAGTAAATGGCAGTCTCTGCAGCAACTTTCTATTACTCAAAAACTACAGGGTGCGGCCGAAAAAAATAACCCATTACGAAAATTGCGATTTCTCAAAAACCACTGAATATTTTGTTACAAAACGTCGCCAGTCTATTTGACACCTATCTAGCTACAGCTTGGCTAAATCTAATGAAAATCGAATCATGAAAACCAAAATGGTGCAACCCTGAAGTGAAACAATGTTATTTTCGTTTCAACAGACAGTTACTGACAGCAATAAGTAACAAAGTAACGACGCAAACAGTAATGTAACAAGGTTCAAGGTTACTAATTGTTATTGACAAGATTAGGCCAAGTGTTAAGTTTTGTGCAAGGAATGTTCGAAGTGACCACCGTTTGCTTTTACGCAAGCTTGCAGACGTTTTCGAAAGCCCAGAACAGACTTCTGAATGGTCTCAAGTGGCAAGTCATTCCAGATGATTTGCAGCGTATTTTTCAGTGCAGGAATGTTCTTCGGCTTTGTGGTAGGGGAGACCGGGGTTGGTTGCAACAATTTTCATATTTTCGTTTGCCATTTTTTTATTTTTGGAACAACCTACTACCATTTTAGCCCATGTATATCCTTTATATCTCAGCAACAAAACAAGCTATAGTGACGATCTCAGTGACCAAAGATAGCTAACTGAATAGAATAAGGGCTCCAAAGTGTTGCAACCAACCCCGGGCCGGGGTTGGTTGCAACGACCCTGGGGGAAGGTTGCAACAGTATTGAAAGTAGTATAATTATTCAACTGAGGCTGCATTGCCCAGGGCTTACCGAGGCTTGCCTACATATAAGAATGTAATAAATTGAAGAAAATCAAAATTAAATCAAATCAAAAGCATTAATCAAGATATTAAACTGTTTTGCTGCAATAATCGTTTTGTAAAATGTCCGATATATATACTCGATAGGCCTATAGCTCCCATAGCAGGCTAGGCTACTTCTACCTATTTAGGCTTAAAATGTTCAAGATTTAATTAAAAATTGTAGAGCTTTTCAAGCCTTCAAATTGTAACCAGAAAAGGAAAATGGAAATATTGTCTGCGTGCTGACTCGCTTAGTGCCATTATTAACGGACTAGGCAATTTCTTCATTATTATCCTCTATTGGAACCGGATATGTTCTTGACATTTCTGGAATTACAAATCGAACAGTTTCTTTATCATCAAATGAACGCCTAGTCGATTTTGTGGCAAAATATGTGACCTCCGTTTCTAAATCATCCGACGATGAATGTCGGTCATACGAGCCACAAAATGAGCTGTATTTTTAAGTCCTTGAAGTTTGACCATCACGTAATCACCTTGTTTTAAACGATCATGACGTACAGAGTTATCATCATCTTCCACAGACCGTGTTTCATCAAGATAATCGACATTGTCAGATGACCCATCTCGTAGGCCTACACAAAAACGTTTTCCATCATCGTCATCATTTCTATCACTGTCAGATTCTTCACTGTCTGTCTTTTCTGAAATTGTATTTTTTACATGATGGTATGCTGTGTGTTGCTTTTTTTGTTTGTACAATCTATTCGGCACGACGACTGACTAGGCACCGGTTGATCTGGTGACGCTCGACAACTGGCTATGCAACGGTTGACTGACCGTGGACTGAGGCTTAGTCACTCTCTTTGGTTCACTGGGACTTATCTAGGGTTCTTTTGCTTCTGGTACGGTTTTTTTTAGAAGCTGTAACTGCTTTGTCGGCGAGTTCCTACCTCTAATGCTGCTTTGTTCAAGTGTCTGTGATTGCCCTAATTGTGACTAGCAGGCCTATATCTGAACACGGTTAATTGAAATAAATGCATAGGGGTTGGTTGCAACATGTTGCAACCAACCCCGATTAAAATGTTGCAACCAACCCCGAAGCAATGCATAGACATTGTTATAGAAAAATTTTATCGACAGCGTTGGTTTTAAATAAAATGACTAAATGCATTTTCAAGCCCAATTCCTTGTCCAACTTATGGCACCAAACAACACTAAATTGCTTCAAAACATTGAGCTACATTACGAAAAAGCACAAAATCGACAAATTTACTTTTGATGTCCGAAAATAATTTTTTTCTTTTTTCGGTAGTTCTAGTCAACTGCCGGCCAAGAAATTAAGTCACGTTGACCTAAAATATATTCTTTACAATGTAGGCGATTTAATTTTACGCTGCTATTATTTAGCGCTTAACTAGCGATAGTGTTGCAACCAACCCCTGTTGCATCCAACCCCGGTCTCCCCTAAGTTTGTTGTAGGTCTCAAGCATTGCACCCCAGACAGCATAGTCGAGTGGGTTCATATCTGGGGAATTTGGCGGCCATGAATCCTTGTCGATGAAGTCCGGACAGTGACTTGTTAACCAATCTTGGGCCAGCTTTGCACCGTGAGCGGGCGCTCCATCTTGCTGCAAAATGAACTGATTTCCCAAGACAGTCATCGACAAGCTTAGGAAAAAGATTCTCCACGTAGTACTTAGCATTGACTTTGGCCTTCTCGTCAATGAAATGCAAGCGTCCCTTACCCTCATAGCTGACACCTGCAAAAACCATGATGTGGGGAGAGAACTTGGCTCTCTCGACCAACAGACGGCTTGGATGGATATCGGCTTTTTTCTTCTTCGCCCAGACGCGGTTGTTTTGATTATTAATGGGTGAATTGATGTAAAAGATCTTTTCATCGTAATTATGGCACACCGCAGGCTACTTTATGTAAAAATATGATTTCCTATTTCGTGAATGCCGTGTTCAGTTGACAAAATGCAGTTCTTTCTTCTGCCTGGTGTCATGATCACAAATATAAAGATACTGACATAAAATTTTCAAATAATATGCAAAAACATGTTACGAATAAGAATGAAAATATTTGTAACAACATATTCAGCGGTTTTCGAGAAATCGCAATTTTCGTAATGGGTTATTTTTTTTCGGCCGCACCCTGTATATGACTGACTTTATATCAATATTCAGTTTATCACTCAATCTCTTACAGTCTACATTGTCCAGCTTGTTTCTTTGGTTTAAAAAGTTTTTGTTAATACTTTATGAGCTGATTTGTCTATTTTTCGGCATTAGCCTGTGAAGAGCAATATTATCGTGATTAGTCAATATAGTGAAAAGTCACGAGCATTGAGCGACCACTAAATATCAATCAATCAAGCTAAAATTTTGCACTTATTTACTACTAAGGCAAGGTAACAGATTGAGAGGGTACCATCAGGGAAATAACAACTTTTAATTTTCAGGACCATCCTAATATACATACATACCTCTCACTAGCACACGCAAGCATACGCACATACACAAATACACACAGACACAGACTGACATACACGCGCGCGCGCGAAAACATCTACGTGAATAATAATAGTAGTTTACGGGCGTATAAGAAAGGCATAGCCTAGTAACCTCTTTCACCGCCAGATGGCAGATCTCAGATTCAAATTTCAAAAGCTAGATGCAACGGACTTTAGTCAGACGAAGAAATGAAGAGTAGAACTTATACACTATATATATATATATATACTTTGTTTTGTGTGCTATTTGCTGACGACACTAACGTGTTCTACTCCCACGGTTCCTGGCAGGAGCTAACTCGTGTAGTTAACGAGGAGCTGTCGAAGATAGATGTCTGGTTTGCTGCAAATAAACTCACGCTGAATTTAGACAAAACTAATTACATATTATTCAAATCCCACAGGAAAGCTCTTCCGACTGGCAGTTTCGATTTACGTATTAAGGACACCCCTATTGAGAAGGTAGAGTCAACGAAATTTCTAGGGATCCACATTGATCAACATATGACTTGGAAAGTTCACATTAATCAGATTTCAGCTAAAATTGCTAAAAATGTGGGCATTTTAACTCGTATAGCATACTTACTGCCAAGAGCAACCAGATTGAACTTATATTACGCACTTATTTACCCTTACCTCACCTATTGCAATATGGTGTGGGCCTCGACATACGCCTCGAGATTGAGCAGATTAATTATCCTCCAGAAGAGGGCTGTTCGTTTAGTTGCAGGCATTAAGAAATGGGAACATTCAGGCCCATCCTTTTCGGAACTAAGATTACTGAGACTCGATAATAGAATTCACCTATTTGGAAGTCTCTGATCTGGTCGAGTCTAGGTGAATTCTATTATCGGCTTGAACATGGGCTCCTCCCCCGATATTTAAGGGCTTCCTCCAGCACGTCTCTGACATCCATTCGTACCCTACTAGGAATACCTCTGCTTACCGCCCTGTTTCAGCTCACACTAATACCAGACGTTTCACTATCAAGTCCTATGGTACTCAAGTATGGAATAAAATACCACCGGTAATACGTCTCACCAATAATCTATTGACCTTTAAAAAGAGATTGCGTACTTTACTACTTTCTTCCACATTATAAATTAGCATTTTTCATAAAGTGTAAATAGCCGCGTGTAGTTAAGATAATAGTTAAGTTCTTAGTTAAGAATAATCTAGTATTTTGCTCACTTGAAGTGTAGACTTTATTGATTAATTGACTGTATTGAACTTTGGGGTTCAGCCATTAGATTGGGAAATTTGTTCATTGTGTTGACCATCTTGGTGATTTTTTTGCTGTAATTGCTATTAGGGTGGCCCTACTCAGCGGGATTCCTTTATCCCTTCTGGGTTTCCCTTTGCTTGCCAAAGTAGTACCCCTTTTGTGTTTAATGATGTCTTATTATTTTTAATTTGGTTGCAATAAAAGAAGATTTGATTTGATTTGATTTGATTTGATTTGATTTGATATGTATATATATATATGACGTTTTTATAATTGGGAAATGCGAAGAATGGTGAATTTTCTGCCTCGTCCATCTGTCCGTTCATTCATGCATCCATCCATCATCCATCCATCCATCCATCCATCCATCCATCCATCCATCCATCCATCCATCCATCCATCCATCCATCCATCCATCCATCCATCCATCCATCCATCCATCCATCCATCCATCCATCCATCCATCCATCCATCCATCCATCCATCCATCCATCCATCCATCCATCCATCCATCTAATCCATCCATCCATCCATCCATCCATCCATCCATCCATCCATCCATCCATCCATCCATCCATCCATCCATCCATCCATCCATCCATCCATCCATCCATCCATCCATCCATCCATCCATCCATCCATCCATCAACCAACCATTCATGCATCATTCACCCATACATCCAATACATCAAATCATTCATGCATCCATTAGCCCATACATCTATCCATCCTACCAACCATTCATGCATCCATTCACCCATTCATCCACCCATCCATCCAACCAACCATTCATGCATCCATTCACCCATACATCCAACCATCCATTCAACCAACCAACCATTCGTGCATTCATTCACCCATACAACCATCCAACCAACCATTCATACATCCATTCACCCATACATCTATCCAACCAACCATTAATGCATTCATTCACCCATACATCCATCCAAGCAACCATTCATACATCCATTCACCCATACATCTATCAATCCAATCATGCATGCATCCATTCACCCATTCATCCAACCACCCATCCAACCAACCAACCATTCATGCGTGTTTCCATCCATCCATCCATCTAACCATCCAACCACCCATTCATGCATCCATTCACCCATACATCCATACATCCAACCAACCATTCATGCATCTATTCACCCATCCATTCATCCATCCAACCAACCATTCATGTATCCATTCACCCATACATCCATCCATCCATCCATCCGTCCAACTAACCATTCATGCATCCATTCACCCATCCATCCAACCAACCATTCATGCATCCATTCACCCATCCATCCAACCAACCATTCATGCATTCATCCAACCATCCATCAACCAACCAACCATTCATGCATCCAATCACCCATCCATCCATCCATCCATCCATCCAAACGAACCATTCATCCATCCATTCACCCATCCATCCATCCATCCATCCATCCATCCATCCATCCATCCATCCATCCATCCATCCATCCATCCATCCATCCATCCATCCATCCATCCATCCATCCATCCATCCATCCATCCATCCATCCATCCATCCAACCATTCATGCATTCATTCACCCATCCATCCATCCAACCATTCATACATTCATTCTCCCATACATCCATCCAACCAATAATTCATGCATCCATTCACCCATTCATCCAACCATCCATCCAACCAACCAACCATTCATGCATCCATTCATCCATCCATCCATCCATCCATCCATCCATCCATCCATCCATCCATCCATCCATCCATCCATCCATCCATCCATCCATCCATCCATCCATCCATCCATCCATCCATCCATCCATCCATCCATCCATCCATCCATCCATCCATCCATCCATCCATCCATCCATCCATCCATCCATCCATCCATCCATCCATCCATCCATCCATCCATCCATCCATCCATCCATCCATCCATCCAACCAACCAACCAACCATATATGTATCCATTCACCCATACATCCATCCATCCATCTGTCCAACCAACAATTCATGCATCCATTCACCCATACTTCTATCCATCCAACCAACCATTCATGCATCCATTCACCGATCTAATATTTCCCAATCAGGGTCGACCAGCTTGATCATATAGTTTAAGAATTTTCAAGGCAGAAATCATATAGCCTTAAAGTTTTTTATTTATTTTTTCATAATTCTAATCGTTCTAATTTCACAATGTAATTACTCTATTAGTTTGTAAATTATTCTATTCAGTTCCATTTAAGTAACACGTTATAAGTTTTGATTTTATGATCTGTTAGATCCAGCTTGCAGTTGGATCTGGTAGGCCTAACCTTTACTGGTAATAAATAACTAGTTAATCCAGTTACATTGCATCCTAGTAGGCCTACAGTAGTACTAGTGACATACTGAGTTCTATAAAGTTGATGTTGTGCAACCTAAATTAATAAAATAATTTAAAATGATTATTATAAAATGCTTATAAAATGATAAAATGATTAGTTACGGTACGGATGATAAAATGATTAGTTAACGGTAGCATAAGCGTTCAATGCATTTATTATTTTAGGCTGTAGGCCTATTTCATTATTATTCATGTACGTTTCGAACTTCGTGTTCAGATAATTATAATTATTTCGTACTTCGGCACTTGACTTTGCTTTGGGGTTAAGGCATGTCTCAAGCCGGCTCTTGGCTTAGAGCCCCGGAAGTCTTAATCCGGCCCTGAGGGTTAGGCGAGATGCGGCGCTATAAATTTACGAAATCTTATCATAAGCAACCAGCGAGACACTGGCTAACCACGTGATCGACACTATAGTGTCAGTGATCTCTATTAATAGTAATATTATCGGTGCGTGAGCTGAAATCCATTCCGGCTGGCAACGCTAGCCAATTAGATAATAGGTAGCTCGGGCAGGGTTTTGGTTGAAGCCTTGAAGTACCCATCTTGGAGGGAATATTCAAAATAACGAAAGTAGGTCAACATGGTATTCGGTAAACAACATCCAGCTCGCCAGAAAGCAAAGATTATTTCTGATTTTTATTTCCTTTTGTACGAGGGTTTGTTTGGTTAAACTAGACCATTAGGACGATGTAGTTAAACGATTTTACATAATTATAGCGTAGCTACGAGAACATCTAAGTAGGCTATCTTCAAATGTTGTCTACTTCACGTCGGAAAGAAACAGTGAGCGCAAGCATTGAAATCAACGAGGTATGAACATTACTTTGTCATAGTATAATAATTGGTAAACTTTTTTAGCGTATTTAATTATTGGCTATTGCATGGGTTTCAGTGTTGGTCGAACACAAGTTGGACTGACGAAAAGAATTCTTGCAAAATAGATGCATCCATTCACCCATACATCCATCCATCCAACCAACCATTCATGCATCCATTCACCCATCCATCCAACCATCCATCCAACCAACCATTCATGCATCCATTCACCATTCATCCAACCATCCATCCATCCAACCAACCATTCATATATCCATTCACCCATCCATCCATCCAACCAACCATTCATGCATCCATTCACCCATGCATTCATCCATCTAACCAACCATTCATGCATCCATTCACCCATACATCCATCCATCCATCCATCCATTCAACCAACCATTCACAATTCACCCATCCATCCATCCAACCAACCATTCATGCATCCATTCCACCCATCCATCCATCCATCCAACCAACCAACCATTCATGCATCCATTCACCCATACACCAACCCTACACAACGCACCCCAGTCGGGGCAGTTTTAAAGTCGTGGACCCTAGGCATTCTTAATTTGGTAGGATCCAAATGTGAGCTATGAAATTTAAAATGAGTTAACGCAGGAAATAACATTTGAAGATGTCATAAGTCAAACCTTTTTCAATGGGGAGGGGCAGTGGCATTATTTTTCCAGCAAGTGGTGGGTCTGGGTGTCGAAGGCGCCTGAGCAAAATGGGGTAGGGGGAATCTGGGAGAAAGTTCAGTCAGCCCATACCCACATTTTTTTACAAAACTAAATCTTAAATGGTGCAGTTTTTTTTAGCATACAAACAGTCAAATTAGGTTTAAGAATCTTAATTTTGACCTTCATTATCAGTCACAAACATGAAACAATTCATTGTGCCTTATGAATGACAAATTTAAACTTTTATTCTCAAATTGTGTAGTCTTTAGGGAATTCTCCACCACCCAAGCCATCATCATCATGTAATCCTAGTGATCATCGTCTACTTCGTGATGGGGTAGGGGCCACACCCTTAGCAACTTTCAAATGGGACCATGGCCTGATTGGCCCCCTTCTAGATCCGCCCCTGATCATCACCACCACCATCATCATCATCACCACCATCATCATCATCACCACCACCATCATAATCACCACCACCATCATCACCACCACCATCATCATCACCACCATCATCATCATCACCACAAACACCATCATCATGGGGGAGCATTTTCTGTCTCCACCAGATGAGGAGGAGTAAAAAGTCGCAGTGCTGACACAATCTATAGTCATTGAATCGTTCAGTGAATTCTTGCAGCAGGGAATCAAGGACGGTGGCAAAGGACGCAGCAGGAATGTCGTCCAGTTGCATTTGTACACTAACTTTCTTTGACCGGTAACTATCCCTGCATCTTTGCTCGTACAATATATGCAGTGGTTGGCTGTCCATTGCTTACATCTGCAGGGATGCATACTCAGATGGTTCATTCTCAAAGGTGTCAGTGTGCGAGGGTGTGTGTGCATGTGTGAGTATAATACTTGTTGGTATATGCATGCACTAACACGGAAGCAAAGATGACTAACTGATTCACATCACCTCAGTTTTAAAACAATGTATTAAAAATATTTATGAATTTATATACACACGGCCGCCAATACATTACAATTTGACCTTACGTCCACGGCCGCCAAATCTCCCTCTTACGGCCGCATGCGGCCGTACGGCCGCAGGTTGCGCACCTCTGCGCCGGAGTCTGGCCTAACCCTATCAGTTTGCGCAGCTAAGGAAACCTATCTAAGCAAGAATTATATATGTAGCCTAACTGGGTCGCACTGTCCTTGGACTTCACCTAACCGACGCCATATTGAATGAGAAACTGTTGAGTAGCCAGACTACACGATACAGAGAAGGTAACCTGAATCTCTTTCTGCTTCAGTAATAGCGATCGCTTGTTTGTTTAAAATTCATAGACTATGCTGTGATATTTGGAGCTTCAATGAATAAATTTCAAACGATTTTGAAAATGATATCGATAAATTTGACTAGCATGGGAAATCTTGCATGTAAGAACTGGAGAAATTGAAATCGAAAGTAAAAATACAGCCGCGGAAAATTAACCAGTAAATTTCCAATGACGCGTAGTATTTTAGCAAAGCGATGAATTACGATTGTTACTACTAGATGATGATTTATAATTCGCAAGTTGATATAACTATATATAGGTCTACATGTACTGCATATGGGTTATTGTTAAAATTACAATGAAGGTAGACGAGAAAAGTCAAGGGTGACAAAGGAGGCCGATGGTTGTTTGACTGAAACTTTGCTAAAACCGACGACACTTTGAAATTTTGAAGATGGCCATAAAACAAACGTTCTAAACAAACCAAAATAGCTAAGAAATATACAAACCATAGAATCTACACTGTGAGCCATAAAAAACCGGGCCACTTTATGTTTAGCTATATCTCTGTCATTTCTTTATCGATTTTTACACTTTTTGCATTATTTTAAACAGGAATCAATACTCTAAAGAGCAGAAATAAACATTATCGATTTAGTCCTACATGTATGCTAAACTTGTCTTGCGAAACTGAAGACACTAAAAACACGTGAGAATCGATAAATGCTGCATTTTTACTACTTAAATGCAAACAATTCTTCAGTGCCTTTATTTGTTTAAAGTTTGTGTTCAAAATGACTTCCTTTTTCACGTACACATTTTGCCAAGCGACGTCGCCACTGATCAATTGCAGTGTCAATAAGATGTTGTTCCAGATCGTTCCAGACGGATACGAGACACTGCCGAAGTTCATCAGTGTTCTGAATGCGCTGTTGGTACACGCGCTGTTCCATAATGGACCAGATGGAATAATCGAGTGGATTTAGGTCAGGCGAATTGGGTGGCCACATCTCTGGCCCTATGAAGTATGGTGCATTGCGAGACAGATACTCAATTGTTTCACGAGCCCGATGCGCCGGAGCTGAATCTTGTTGGAAAATGAACATGTCGCCAGCAATGTGGCGCATTTGTGGCAACAAATGTTGTGCTAGCATCACGTCTCGATAATATTGGCCATTGATTTTGGCTCCCGGGTCAACGAATATAAGCTCTGTGCGACCGAGTTTCGAAATTCCCACGGAAACCATGAGCGACTTGCTGAATGTTGTCCTGGTACGCAACAGACGGTCTGATGAAATCTGTTTCTTTGACACTGAACGAGGCACATAAAGACGATCGTTTTGAGTGTTTGACGGCGCAGCAACTGTAAATAACTTTTCATCAGTGAAGAAAATGAAACCGACATCCGATACTGAGAAACGCTGCAGCAATTGTCTAGCTCGTACCAAACGAGATTGACGATTAGCGGTGGTCAGTTCCTGAGCCCGTCGTCTTTTTAAGCATTTCAGTTCCAAATCGTTATGAATAATGCGTCTGACCGTCGTTTGTGTAAGATTCAGCTCTCTCGCGATTTGTCTGGTTGAAAGATGTGTTTTAGGCTTGTCTTCCTGGCTCTGAACCAATTCATTGACGGCGGCGATATTATCTTCAGTTCGCGACGATTTTGGCCGACCACTTCCCGCAGCGCGTTCAACTGAACCGGTAGTTCTCAACTTTCGCAGAAAGTCATCTAATGTTTTTCTTTTCCAATTCTTGTTCGGAAACTCCTTAATTAATCGTCTAGAAGAATAATTTTTGCATTCCCGCAGATTTTTAATTAAAATTTTATCCTCAAAACTCAACATTTTAAAATTTTAACTCAAATTTTCAACCATCAACTTTATTTACATTATGCTGCGAAACGGATGTGACGTCATCCGTGCAAGTAAATAAGTAAATCGTAGAGATTTAATTTTTCTTTCAAACGACACAAAAACTATAAAAAAAATTAAAATACCGACCGCGATATAGCTAAACATAAAGTGGCCCGGTTTTTTATGGCTCACAGTGTATTTGCAAAGTCTATGGTCAGATAAGACGTAGCCTACTGTTTTTCAAAACTTAAATGACGATAATGGAATGGGCCACGTGAAACAAAATATCTATTAGACAACAAGATCCAATGAATGCTTTTCAAAGGATTGTGTAGTTTCCACGTGTATATTTTAACCCTCATCCGAACAAGGGGGGTCTGGCCAGACGCCCTGCACATTATATGCTGCATAACTTTTTAAATATTATATTTTCTCAAATCGGTTAAATGACTTTGTTGCTATATTGTTGAGCAACAGTGAGCACATCTAAACGACCAAAAATATCCACCATAAATTGCGTAAAGTAAACATTCTCCAACTTCTTTTAAATAGTATATTTATATTTATTAGAATTTGATTTGTATTAAGTGATAACTCTTTTTCTGTTATAATCTAGGCCTATGCTCAGGTGTGTATGCCCTACAGAAACAATAAAGTTATGGATTTTCTAATTGCTGGGCCAATAAATGCAGAGCGAACATAGCCTATGATCTCAATGCATCAAATAATTGTCTGAAAACCAGATTCAAAATATGCTGCTCAACAAGGCTTACACTTGACTAGACGACTCTGTATTGAAAAAAATTGAAGAGATCTAGCATGTTTAGAGGTCGCTAGGTTTTGACACTTTTTGTAGAAATTGCAAAAATTGTGCATCCGACGCGTTAATAGCTGCATTATGAATTAAAATTAGCACCCATGAACATCAAGCACCGTCTTTCTAAATCATGATCAGTATGCCAACTGTGTTTAAGTAAATAAAAGAATAATAAGCTTATTTACAAATAAAACACTTGTGTCAAGTTCTTTCTGACAGATAAACGGTTGTTGGCTTATAGCTAATTTTTAAACTTCGCATGCCAACTTTTCATTACAATTCGTATATTAAGTATACTCCAATGGCAAATAAAGTGTCGTGTCTACCGTAGAACTGAATTCTAATAGTTGCAATAATTTTGTACAGTTTGCTTTCCAAGGTGGCGGCCGCCGACAAATATGCCCCCAAGACACAAAAACATAATGAATATCTCTGGTCAATTGGGTCAAAAGTAAGAATTTCAAAGTAAGAATAGGCCTAACGTGTTGTGTCTGCCGTGGAACTGAATTCTAATAGTTGCAATAATTTTGGACAGTTTGCTTTCCAAGGTAGCGGCCAATATGCCCCAAACACACAAAAACATGTGCATATCTGAGGTCAAAAGTACGCTAGAATAACAAATTATGTGTCAAGTGCAATGTTCTCAAGGTCCCGGATTCGATTTCTGGTAGCGAAAAGAGTGTGAGTGTTACTTTCTAAAAATTAATGGTAGCCAGTATGGCCGCCCAAAACACATTAACATGTATATCTCAGGTCATAAGTAAGATGTGATAACAAAATAATGAAGTGCCGAAATGTAGCTCTTATCGGCCCGAGCAAAAAAGTACAAGAATCACCGAAATAGAGAAACATTTTAACTGAGTTATGGCCATTTCTCCAAGTTTTCCTCTGAAATTGGCCTTTTTGACCTTATAATTACCATGGATCGTCTTACATTTAGCCTAATGACCTTGTTTCTTACCACAGGTAGCCCTTATCAAGTCGAGAAAAAGTAAGAAAGAATTAACCGAATTCAACAATTATTGGCTGAGATCTGGCCATTTTTCTCTGATTTTTCTAGATTTCATATTTATTGCCTTGAAATGACCTTCAGACCAAAAATCCAGATTCACAACAGCGAATTTCATTATCAGCAGGGTCGAATTAGTGTAAAAAAGTATGTTTCCAAAAATGAACTTGACTTGCCGCTTGCGTCGCTTTTTTGATGACTTTTGAGCTCTGCGTGCATAGACTATTTAACCGTTCTCGGACTTATCGCCATGTCGCTAACCATAGGGAATTGCAAAAAGCTAATAACTTCAACATATTATATAGGAATATTCTGAAAACTAATATAAGTTATCATTGTATTCAGTTTTAAGAACTCTTTCCAGCGGTGCATTGAATGGAAGTGAATTATTTCTCAATTTTAGGGCTGGGGATTTTAACGATTAATTAATCGATTAATCGTTAAAATTTGTAATCGATTAATTTCGGCTAGTTCGATTAATTTTCGATTAATTTTTTTTACAAATTTTAGAATGCCAAACGACCTATTTCCGGAATAAACAATATGGCGAACAGTATTAATGTGAAACATTTGAGTGGAAAATTAAGCGATCAGTTTGAACTTAGGGTAAATGCTGATGGGAAAGTCAAAGATGGTGAAATTATTGAAGATTTTTGTAGATAGAAGGTAGTGACAACTGACTGTGTTTCTCAGTTTGACAATTTGAACTTTAGCATGTCGAATGACTGAAGGATTTTTCAGTGTTTAAGCCTACAGTATAAACCTTTTTTCACGCTTTATATGACATAGGACCAAATTAATCAAATTTAATCTATTAATCTCGATTAAATTTTGAAGATTAATCGATTAAAATGGTTTTAATCAGTACCAGCCCTACTCAATTTGAATATTTTGCTAATTATTTTGCAGGAAAACCTTCAATTTTCGCGAAAAAACTATATTTTTGTCATTTTAGCCCTCTGGTGAGGGCGACAGACAATAATATTTATTTTTATTTTTTGGACAGTTTTTTTTACCCAATGCCATTAGGCAACCTTTGGTTGCCATTAGCCTACTTTTCGAATTTATTTCGGTTTTCGCTCTGCAGTGCAGATGTTGGGCCATGTTAGTCATTTGGTCAGCAGATGCTTCCGCCAGCTTAGGGTAATCACTATCATTCGAAGCGAAAAAAAACGATCGCTGCAACAACCTACTGGAGTGTACAGTTGTACACCCTACATGTAGGACCTAGGTATCTACTGGACAGGCTGCTATCGATCCTGCTGAATTTGGCAGCTAGGATGGTAAATAATCGTAGAAAATATGAACACATCACACCACTGCTTTGCAGCGTGCTGCACTGGCTTTCTGTGCAGTAACGTATCGACTACTAACTTGCTGTGCTTCTGTTCAAGTCTCTTGACGGTGCAACGCCGCTATACATTCGGAGCATACTGCGTCGGTGTGTCTGTCGTCATCGAGAGCAGGGTCTCGTCTGCGATCTGAGGTGAAGGGTGATCTGAGAGTGTGGAATTCGAAGACCTTTGTCGGCGATCGCGCCTTCTCCGTGGCTCGACCCAGGTGATGGAACAGCATTCCTCCTTCCATAGACCTACGTTCGGCAACCATCTTGGAGTCATTTTTAATTCAACTTTAATCTACTTTAATTGCATATATGATATCATTCTGTAATAATTATTAACAGAGTATCAAACTTCATCGACGCTATGGCAACGTTTCCTTTATATGCTGAATGTAGGCCTAAGTGCTTAGTCTGAAAGTTAAAACCAAATTCTTTCCAAAAATATATTTCATATGTCAAAAAGCATCAGTTAGTAAATTTATCGCTATCGCTAACTTAGGCTAGAAACGTGCCTAGTGTTGTAACTACCCAGGAATAATCACCACGTAGACTGCAATCCTACATCATACTATTTAGAAAATCGTATTTCCGACTTAACTAGATATAATAATAATAATAATAATAATAATAATAATAATAATAATAATAATAATAATAATAATAATAATAATAATAATAATAATAATAATAATAATAATAATAATATATTTTCTTTAATAAGCGCCTGACAAACGCATTGCGCTGTACATTTACATGTTATGCAATTTAAATCTTAACTACTAACAGAACAGGGAGCCTGCAATACAACGGCGCTAATAGCAGCCTACAGAGCATATCCGCCCAACGGGGGCTCGAACTCGGTACCTCTCGGTCTCTGTGCCAGATGTTATCCAATGCGCCACGGGCCCCCCGATATAGATATAGGCCTGCATTGACTTAACGCTATATTATTGTCTTGTCAAAGCGCCCTTGTAACGGCGATGATGGAATCGTCATATTCATCATGATCATGATCATGATGATCATGATCATGATCATGATGATCATCATCATCATTATCAGAGATCTATTTTTATATCAGAGCCACAGACAGCATAGATACGATGCTTTGCCCATAAATTATTAGTTGAAAAACCTCCAACATGAAAGAATGATCGAAGTAGTAAGTACCTCTTCCTGCCTGTTCATATTCATTAGATGAGACCCAGATGGACTCTACATGTACATGGTTCCCCTATGATAATGTGGACCTATTTGGGTATGCTGGATCACCTAATGTCACTGTTACAAGCAGAACAGGAAAAGAGGAGATACATGTAGGCTTAGGTACTGATGTGGCCAGAACTCATATAATAGGTGAAAATAAGATATGGTGTCAAAACACACCAAGTGTTATTTGCCCATGCAGTATTTAAAATTATTTCAAAATGCCTCATTTTTGTCTAGCTATAGCACAAAAGGTCGGGGTTTAAAATCCCTGCCATGGCAGAAAGTAATTTCAAGAATTTTATCAACCTGCTTCGTCTCTTCCTGCATTTAAACAGCATTTCATTGTGCAACGCATCACCTATTGCCTATACCATATTTCTCAAAGTATGTCCTTCCGTTTGTTTGTTTGTTTGTCCGTCCCACTAAAGGCTTCGAAACGGAACGCTTTAGCGATTTCAACAATTTTGCAAAACCTTCTTATAATAATTTGTAGGTCAACTCGACTATTTTCAGCCAGCAATTTACTTTAATGCCGATATACGTAAATTTTAAATTTCGAAGTGGTGACTGTCTACCGTTGCTAAATTACGCCGCCATTTCTGATTTCTTATTGCGTCATACGGAACACGCCTCCTAAATAGAGTATTCGCAAGGCATTTCGGTTTTCTCCGACTAGCCAAAGACGTCATCTTGCTACATTGGTAAGAGCTGCATTATGTTGCATCTCATGCGCCTCTGTGCTATAGAGTGTGCGGATCGCGGAACGCGGTTTGCTTCCCGATACTGGCTTATGTCAGAAATGTAAATCTTGGGCTAGCACGGTCCTTGAACGGGGATCCTAAATGGCGTGGCTTCCATTCAAACGGGCGAACGGTGGTGAAGGGTTGGGACTCATCCGATAAATTCATTGAACAATGAGAAGGGTCGTGGCCATAATGATTTGGTCGCAATAGAAAAAAGCGAACGTTTATATTTTACATTTCCAAATCCAGCAGGAACGATATATAGGATAGAGCAAATTCAAGTACACGGGCGTATCCGGTGAAACGTCCGATGCCAGTATTTAAAAATTATTTCAAAATGCCTCATTTCTGTCTAGCTATAACCCTAAAGGTAGGTTGGGGTTTAAAATCTCAGCCAGGGCAGAAATTTATTTCAAGAATTTGATCAACCTGCTTCCTCTCTTCCTGCGATTAAACAGCATTTAATTGTGCAACTCGTCACCTATTATCTATATCATATTTCTCAAAGTTTGTCCTTCCTTTTGTTTGTTTGTTTGTTTGTTTGTCCGTTCCACTACAGGCTCCGAAACGGAACGCTTTAGCGATTTGATTTTTTTTACAAACCTTATAAGAATTGTTAGGCCAACGCGACTATATTTAGCTCGTAATTTACTTTAAATGCCGATATATAGACATTTTAATTTTCAAAGTTGTATCCACCGTTGCAAAATTACGCCGCCATTTCTGATTTCTCAAAACGTCATACGAGACACGCCCTCCTAAATAGAGCATTCGCAAGGCATTTCGGGATTTCACCGACGAGCCAAAGACGTCATCTAGCTACATTGGTAAGAGCTGCGTATTTTGCGTCTCATGCGCCTCTGTGCTGTTATAGAGAGCGAGCGGAAGGCTGTTCGCTTGCCGATGCTGGCTTATTTCAGAAATGTAAATCTTAGGCTAGCACGGTCCTTGCACGGGAATACTAAATGGCGTGGCGTCCATTCAAACGGGCGAGCGGTGGTGAAGGGTTGGGACTCATCCGATGAATTCATTGAAAAATGAGCAGGGTTGAGGCCATAATGATTTTGTCGCTTTTGCAAAAAAGCGAACGTTTACATTTTACATTTCCAAATCAAGCGGGAACGATATATAGGATAGAGCAAATTCAAATACACGGGCGTACCCGGTGAGTACCAGCCAAAGCAGCCAAAGTTAACCACGCAAATCAAGCCGGAACGATATATAAAGTTAGCGAAACCGGGTAGCAACGTCTAGTTTGTAGACCTAAATAAATCTTCGTTATTGATTTCAATCTTATTGATGCATGACTTGCACAGTTTATTGTCGCGCCATCCTAATTACCTTTTAACTGTTATAGTTTCCTTAGCAAAACGGAATCTCGATATCGTTTTCAGCAATGGAATATAGATCTGTGATAATTCTATTCATAATAATCAGCACCTGCCATACAATCGGTATGTATTTCTTTAAATCCAAGCAGATATTTCTTGTAGGCCTACTAATACTGAGTTTATATGAACTTGGGTATTGCCAACTTTGTAATGAATTTGAATTTTGATTATGAATAATCGAGGATGTCATTTATTATTACCTATCATCTTCGTAATTGTAATCTCAATTGTAAGCTCCTAATTTCTAAAGCGTTACTCTAAAGCTAAGCTCAAAGCATCAGCTTATTCACGAGCGCCATAGCTCCCGTGCCTAATGCACAAGATGTTTTATCAAAGCCGAGCTGAAGACTGATAAAACGACGATAACATAGACTATAGACCCAACAGACTTGGTGGAAGTGCAGAAATTCATAGAATCCAACATTTTAATTACATCTTATGGTATCAGAAGCCGATGACATCTGTGAAAAGCCTTTTGTACAGCTTATCACCCTCACTTTTGGTGATCCGTCAATAGGCCTATAGCCCCGTCAAAATCGCCAGCAGACAAAATAGCCCAGTCAATATCGCCAAAGTGATATAACCGACTTCAAAAAGGTGGTTCTAGCACAGACTGCAGATAAGAGTAAGGCATATAGGGAAAACCTACTTCCAAGCGGTAATTTGCAAACGCGTTGCAGGTCGTAACGAAAGAAAAACGGTGAGTAACTAACGACTTAAAAAATGGAAACAAAGCACTGAGATTGACGCCGGCCACTTTGATAGAGCCACGTCGCTAGGATATAGAAAGGTTCACAGATAATATGAAGTCATTAAAAGAAGCAACCGCGAACCGGACCACAAAGACGGAACCGAAGAGCAGATCCTCGCTTCGCCATTCGTCTATGGAACGTCCGTGAGCGAACAGTAGGGTGTTGTGAAAAAAGCGCAAATGAGAAATCCGAAAAGTAATAGCAACCCAAAGTTGCCTAATGGCACGGGGTCAAAAATGTCAAAAATTTTTTTACAAATTTTAATGTCTTCCGCTGCCCCCAAAGGGCCAAAGTTACGAAAAATAGCGTTTTTTCGAGAAAATTGCTGGTTTTCTTTTACAATATTCTAACTGAAAACTAATTAACTTCCATTCAATACACTGATGTAAAGACCTTTTAAAACTGAATAAAATGATGCATTAATTTTCAGAATATGCCCATATTAATTTTCAGTTAGAATATTGTAAAAGAAAACCTGCAATTTTTTTCGAAAAAACCCTATTTTACGTAACTTTGGCCATCTGGGGGCAGCGGAAGACATTAACATTTGTAAAAACTTTTTTGAAATTTTTTGACCCCATGCCATTAGGCAACTTTTGGTTGCTATTACTTTTCGGATTTCTCATTTTCGCTTTTTTCACACCACCCTAGCGAACAGCGCTTGGGTTACCTCGACCGAATAATAACGTCGAAACCTGGCAGACTGCCACCATCCTTCTGTTTATAAACTCGATGACCAGTTTCGGTAAGAGCAGGACAGTGTAGAGATCGCTATCGGTCGTTACAATTCAGGGTTTAGACATCCGGAAGCCTCCAAGGCGAAGTACGTTCAGTTAAATCACCGGCTGCAAACTTCTGTGAAACTTATGGCCCAACTGCGATTCTGGAATACCTTCGCGCTATAGCGCATAATCTTAGTATCTAGGCTCTTGCTTAAGATATCGACACTAACTTTCTATTTAGAAGGTCGGAATTATTTCCTAACTACTAGTAACCTTTGTTAGAGTTTCGTAAAAAAGCATTTAACTTTCCATGCTTGTAGTCACGTTCCTTTAAATTTTGTTGAATACATTTTCACAATGTTTTTAGTTGAAATGGGCACATTACATTACTTGTAACATTAAACTTATTAACCATTGAAGAACTGCACTGCTTGGTCGTTGGCGTTTTGACGGGGCTATTTTGTCATTGGCGATTTTGACGGGGCAGTTTTGACGGGGCTATTTTGGCGGGGAGCCCTCACTTTTAGGTCCAACGATCTTAAAGATTTAGTCATTTACAGTTGTCAGTTCCATACCAAAAGTGCTAGACTATATATAGGCTATTATAGAGTTAATCTATGAGACAATTTTGGAGGACGTCGTAAGAGAAATAACGAAATCAAGTTGAATTGTGGCATTTTCAGATGCATATTTGAAAGGAATTCCGCATGACACTGAGGTTAAAGTCAATGATTCGACTTATATGACCTGTTCGACATCCCTTCTAGGAAACCAAGTCCAATGGCGTCATGGCAAGAATTATGTTTACACCGGAATAGCTATTCTAGAACCGTATAATGAAAGGTTTTCAGTTGAAATTAACGAATCAACAGGAGCCTGCAATTTAGTCATTCAATCAGTTCAACCTTCAGATGCCGGAACATACGAATGCGCGGACGATGAAGGGATTGGGGATCGAAGATCGGTACAACTGATAGTTTTAGGTACGTTCGGACTTTACTCTCTTTTCAACTCGTTAAGTTACTCTAGCAAAGATCACACGCTAGCGTGGATAGGACACTTCAATACATAAACTGTCTAGTGTCTCAAGTACAATCATCACTGCAAATTGGCAAATAATTTTTGGTCTACTTACAAAAACTTAATAATTTCTGGCTATATTTCTGGCTATATTTCTGCGGCTGTTCTGCATAACTAGGAAGTTAATGTCAAAGTGCGTCGTAATTAAACCCGTGTTCTCGGTCCAGAATTTTGTAAAGTTTGGAACCGGGAGAGAATTGATTCTATATCGAGAGGTTAAAAAATTGTTGATGTTGTCTAAAGTAGCCGTTGAAGATTGAACTCAATTATTTATCGTGTTTGCCACTACATGTGCTGATCATTCCAACAGCGTTAGCATTTCTCATAGTTGACATATAGCCTACATGTATAATCGATAGCTCGGATGGAAAATCTTATAAAGTAACTTTAAGGAGCCTAACTAGCCGGTGAAAAATTTTCTCTACCTCAGTGCATTGCAGAATACAGTAGCAAAAAATCCGAAAAGGAACATCTCAAGGCTAATAAATAATTTAATGAAAGTAAACTTTTTATCTGTTCTTCGTTGAGTTAATTCTACAAAATATAGAAGAATCTGCAAGACATTGCAGATTTTATTTTTAAAGAGAGTATATAAAAATCTAATGAATTTTAGATGATGATCCAGTGTGCATATCCAACATGCATTCAAATGGAGTCATTGGATCAAACAGTTGCGGCATAGAACCAGAGGAGGTAAAACTTTCATGCAGCGTAAAATACCACGGCAACAGTCTTCCTGTCCTTCAATGGAAAACGAGTGGTGACAATCAATCCATTACTGAAGGACGGTTCAACGTTATATCCGGTAACAATGAGGTCACCTATACGCTACAGATGAAAAGTACACTGGCTCTGAACAACTCTTCGTTTGTTTGCCAAACAACGAGAACATCCGACGAAAACTACAGCTGCTCTTCTAACGCCATAAACATTTTATGTAAGTTGCTTTTGAGGAAATTTAACTTTCCGACCAATAGCGGCTTAATAACTTTACTTGTGAAGATCTATGAAACTAATCAACACTGATTGACTGACTAACCGACCGACTGGACTAGTCTCCATGCTCTGCGCAATCTGAAATTGAGAGGACGCAGGTAAGATTTCGGCGTCAGATTCCATGTGCGGCGAGGGAAACCTCCTGATGGTTGAATGTCGTAACTCGCAAATCTCTGGCATAGTCATATCCAGCAGCATGATGCGCGATAGGGCCTATGTAAAACAGAGAAATCCTGCTTGTTTTGGTCATCTTCGACAATTGGCGGTGTATCGTGCGTCGAGATCGTCCGCTTCAATGATGTGAGCCCTATAAGAAAATAATCTATACTATGTTCCTCAAAGTTCCTCTATCTGTTTGTCCTACTAAAGGCTGGCGAACGGAAAGCTCTATAGCGTCATGAAAATATTTACAAAACTTTCTCATAAGAATTTTTTAGGTCAACGCGACTATTTTCAGCTCGTGATTTACTTTAAATTTCGATATATAGACATTTTAATTTTCGAAGTGGTATTCACCGTTGCAAAATTACGCCGCCATTTCTGATTTCTCATAACGTCATACGGCATACGGCCTCCTAAATAGAGCATTCGCAAGGCATTTCGGGATTTCTCCGACTAGCCAAAGACGTCATCTAGCTACATTGGTAAGAGCTGCATTATGTTGCATCTCATGCGCCTCTGTGCTGTTATAGAAATAAGTATATCTCAGATTACTGGTAGGCTACAATCCAAGAAATTAAGAAATTAAGCGTCGAAATTAATATTTTCGGGTTCAATGAATCGTTTTCTCGTTGCAGGAATAGTGCGGAAATTTTAGTTTTCACGATGGCGGCCAATATGGCTGTCAAAACAGAAATATGTATATCTCAGCTCATAGGTAAGGTACAGCGACAAATGAAGCGTCTAATTTAATATTTTCAGGGTAAAGGAATCAGGCTATCGCAGTGGCAGTACTGTGGGTGTTTTGCTTACCAAGATGGCTGCCAATATGGCCGCCAATATGCAAAAGTAACTATATCTCAGACCATGGGCTAGGGTTGCCGGTCATATTGGCCCCCATCTTGGAAAGTAACATTCCCACACTATTGCCACTGCGATCGCTCGATTTCTTGACCATGAGAGTATTAAATTCGACACTTCATTTTTCATTGCAGTTTATATCTGACCTGAGCTATGCACATTTGTGTGTTTTGGCGGCCACATTACCTTGGATAGTACTATTCTAACACTATAATTGCCACTGTGGTATTTCGATTTTGTGACCCGAAAATATTGCATTCGACACTTTCTTTGTCCTATTAGCCTGCCAATAATACACAATGTCATATTTTTGTGTTTTTGCGGCCATTTTGGCGCTGCCATCTTGGAAACTGACCTTTCCACAATTAGGCAAGTATTAAAACTCAATTTCATGGTAGAATCAACACTTCATTTCTAATTGCAGCATAATTATGAGCTAATCTTATACTATAATTCTTAAAGTTTGTCCTTCCGTATGTATGTATGTATGTTTGCAATGCATCTCTGTCCGGCTAAAGGCTCCGAAACGGAACGGTTTAGCGAGTTGAAAAAAATTTACAAAGCATTATTACGCAACGTCTAGGTCAACGCGACTATTTTCAGTTCGCAATTTTATTTAAACGCCGATATATGGCCATTTTAAATTTAACTTTTCAGCGAGCTTATTTCAATACCGCCCATAGTAAGGCCATTTGTTCACGTCACGCATGCTTAATAAGCAATCTTACGTCACACGGAGCATCTAGCAACCAATCAGAAGTCGCCACGGGCGAATTTCTAGGTCAGCGCAACCATTTACAGATTTGGTGACCTAATTACACTAAGCTCACATTTTTTGCAACCACGGCCATTGCCGATTTTCTAGGTCAAAGCAACTCGAAACTTACTTTAGCTATTCGAATTTCTATCTCAATTACTTTCAGCAATTTGCTTTCAATTCCGATTTATGGACATTATAAGCATGCCCATTTGTCCACGTCACTAAAATTAATATGCAATCTTAAATTACGTCACGCGGCTAAATATGCAATCTTACGTCACGCTGGCCAACGGCAAATAATACGCCTATTATAATTTAGAAATAACCCGTGTAGTACGGGGAACAAAATAATACGCCTATTTCAGGTAGAGATAAACCGTAAAGAACGGGGAACAAAATAATAATATTGCCTATAATTATAAAGTAGAGATAACCCGTGCAGTACACGGGCAAAGCAACTATGTTCACCTCTAAATATCGTTTCCATTCAGATATATGGACATTTTTTTAAATATTTGAAGCCCATCAGCAAATATAGTAAGTAAGTAGCCTTTATTTGCAGCCGTTAAAAATTACGCCTGGGGAAAAACCCGGGCGAACGCCGGGTAAAAATTGCTAGTATCTTCTATAAATACATCTTCATTAGGAACGAAAAAGTAGTGACGTCGACGACGAAGTGGGGTAGATTTATACCCTATGACACTTTGAACTGAAATAACTTTCTCAGTCAACATGACATTGTGATGGTTTTGATGGGAGAATATGTCATTGGTCTCAGCTTGTAAACACATGGAATGACAAATTATAACTGCAGACAGTTGCTCCGCAATCAACACCCAAACACCCCTGGGGTAGAAATCTACCCCACTTCGGCCTACGAAAGTTAAACGCTGGCAAACGCACGGCGCTGTAAATACAAAGATATACAATATGGTGTCTTAATATACAAAGTTATCAAAATAGTAGCAGAAAAGCTAGTAAATAATAACTTAACTGAAAACACTTCGTACAGCATCCTAGCCAGGAAACCGCGCCTGGTGAGGGAATCAAATCTAGAAGGAACACGGTTATGTAAGTGTGGGCGCAGATCGTGACCAGTATGTAGAACCAGTATATAGAACAGAGGTAGTAGGTAACAGAGGTAATATGTCCTGCGTTATTTATGATATTTCTAAGACTGTCTTGGTCGGCGTTTTTACAGAGTTCCTCAACAGTAGGGAAAGAATTGGGTAGGAAGCCAAAGCGTGCCAGCTTACGGACCAGAGCACTTATAGAGTCACGTCCCTGTTTGCTGGCGAAGCCCCACCACACTTTGGAACATAGCATACGGTTAACAGTGACCATGTAATAAAGCGTGACCCCAAGAGCCCATGCGAGATCAAAATATGATGGGCGTGGAGTGATTGTCTGACCCGTACACACATTCTTTGGATATGGGGGAAAACCGAACTTTGCGGTAATCTGAACACAATATATTCAAGGATATGAGCCTTTTAATTCCACGTAGGATTTGAGGGCCTTGTTCAAGATTCACACTTGGTCTGGTAAAAATAATTTCGTTGGATTTAGAATGGTTCAGGTGGAGATTACATTTGCGAGACCAGGCACTAATATGATCTAATTCTGAGTCCGTGGTTGATATATTTGAAGCTAAGATCACTAGATAGCAATCGTCAGCATGGAAAGTGCATTTTGGACTGATTTGGTACAGCTGAAGACAATGGAAAGTTCATTTTTGGACTGATTTGGTACAGCTGAAGACAGTGGCGGATCCAGGGTTGCTTGCACGGGGGGGCAAGGGCTCTTTGTGAGGGGCACCATGTTCTAGCGTAAATATTGTAATTTACTTTAAACGATGGTAGCCTAGGTTTGAAATAATGCCTTTATGTTTAGTAATGTAGTAGACCATAAGAATATAGGCCTACTATTCTAACTAAAACTGTTTCAAAGTGGCAAAATGTTCAGAGAAATAATGTCGCACATTCATTAATCATTTGTATGAATTGTTTTCTACAAGTCTTCATCAATGCAAAGCGATTGATAGTTGCTTTAGAGTCAATAGCTCTGGCTGATCAAACTGCTGTGGCCTGCTGGATTCAATTACCTGTTCGTCTGAAAATGCTGAGGAATCAGTGCCCCTCAAAAATAGCTGTCCTGAACTCCATAGAACTTGCTGCAGCTGCTGCTCAGTTCGCTCACAACTTCCCAAAACTGAGTTCTACGTAGTTTATGTCGCTTCATTTTTTATCAAGGCAATTTGGAATAGACAACTTACAGATATTCCGCGACTTCATGACTCAGCGGCCAGCGCCATTGATAAACTTGCCCTGTACTATAGGGCCTATAAGCCCGCCCTGGACTTAGAGAGGTCAACAGGGCGCCTACCTAGCGCCACGGAAGGCTGCAACCACACAGGAAACCCGACCGTATAGGAAAGATGGGTTTCTTCGAATTCCAAATGCAGAGGTTGTTTCATGTGATACGCATAATATATCAAACTGAACGACAGACAGAGACAGAGAGGAAGGGGATAGAGTTGTCGGGTATAGAGAGAAGAAACATGACTACTGAGGACAGCGGTGATCATTTATGTATATATATATACATATATATAGCATATATATATATATATATAATATATATATATATTCGGTTTGTGGGCTTTCACAGACAGTGGGAGAGAACTGACCCTGCAGCCTCTCCGGCTGCAGGGGTCACCCTGCACTGCCTGCAGTCCCTCCTCCTGAAGGGGTCAGTTCATCTCAGAATGGAAACTCGATATGCTGTAGCTTGCTGTAAACAGTGCATCGACTGACATTTGTCGTGTTTCATACGATTAGGCCGTCGTTAAAAGTAAGGGCGCAGATGATAAAATGTCTTAAAAAATTTAATTTTGTCGCCCCTTTTGTCCACCATGACGGGTTTGGTCTTGAGGGGCGCCATCATACAACCAAGCGGGGCACGGGGGGGGGCGAACCGCCCCCCGGGCCTATAGCTAAATCCGCCACTGGCTGAAGAACTTTCAAGGTAATTGTTAAATCGAAACTGTCATAGTCTCGTTCTACGCAGATACAACTGCACACCTGACTAGACACTTCGAAGAAATCACTAATTGAATTATTTAGCTTATTCTTTCTTATAATATCTGCATTGTAAATAATAATAGTTTTATCCAAAAACTCATTACATTCAATTTATCTTTGCAGATGTCTTCAGCAGCGATGTCATGATTAACATGACTATGAATGACGTAGTCAATTGTTCCGCAAACACCAGTCAATCATGCAGTTACAGATGGAAATGGTTCAGTGGTGATGATTCCATCACAGAGTCTGATAATCGGATTTTGAAACCAAGGAGAGTTGGATGGCATCGGTGCGAAGCTACATGTTCTATTCGAGACAAATCATGCACAGTGCAGTCCATGCATGCTAAAGTGTATTCAGATTCTATCGATGACGTGTATTCAGCGGCAGGTAAGAGTATAAAACTATAACCTCAATCATGAGATCATGAAATGGCTGTTAGCTACTTCCTTTCATCTTATCTGGGTTCTTAATTGTGGGTTGCTTAGGTTGATTAGCGCAGTTTGCATCCAGCGTTTATGTTGCTTTCAAACTTTTGTTTTCATTTTTATTTCCTCTTGTGAAATTCCTTTATGGCTGTGTTTTTCTTAACTTTAAAGTTTTAAGTCGTGGATTTAGTATCGACTTTATTTAGAAACGCGTGTAACGCAATTGCTTCCTTCTAAAACTACAGGCGATTTCTTGCTATAGGAGGGCCATCTTAGCAATTGCATCAACTGGAAGAAACAGTCAAGCACCATTCTAATCCCTGACCTCTAAATGACATCTTTCTTTTCCACGCTTAAAGAGCTAGTATTTTTTCATCATTTTAGCTACTAACGGACAAAATCTGATGTCGTTGCTGGCCTTGCTTCTTGTACCAGGGGTTGCTGTAATCTGTGTCATCACGTGTTTAAGGAGAAAACGAAGTATGTAAAACTCTAGTTAATTCTCAGAAAGTCTTCTCAATGATTTCGCAGATAAACAAATGAAAGACAACGAAAGCATAAAAATTTTAATATCGATTATCACTTTTAAAGGTCATTCGTTGATTCATTCATTCATTCCGAGAATTTATATAGAACTCTTCAAGAGACCTACTCAAAGGCGCTCCAAGCCCAGCCACGGCTAAAAAGTGTGACTTGAGAGACTTATAAAAGCAGGCGAGTTTAGCTGAGGCATCAATCGTAAGTCTAGTGTGAGGCCATTTCAGATGGAGGGATCCACAATCGAAAAGGCTCGACGCTGTCTAACAGAAGTGTGAGCTCGCTGGACAACCCCCTTGATCATCGACTGTCATCGTGGTTGGGCGTCTCTGGCACTGCTCTACTTTATGGTTCGAGTCCTACTTGTCTTCCAGATCCTTCTCTGTTAAGGCCTCTAGCCACTGTTCGCAACGCCTCCCACTTTCTTGTGGTGTCCCTCAAGGCTCTGTCTTTGGTCCACTGTCCACTCCGGCCTATGCAAAATATGTACATTTTGCCCAAGTCATTTCCAGTTAAAGCAAAAATTTCTTTTTCAGTACCGATTTGAAGGTAATGGTCTATAGATCAATTCTGGTTCGAGTGGAAAGCACTCAGATAAAAAATGAAGCGTGGGGTTCAAAATCCCTCAGGCGGCCTATGCAAAATATGTGTATTTTGCCCCAGTCATTTCAAATTAATGCACAAGTTTCTTTTTCAGAGCCGATTTGAAGGTAATAGTCTATAGATCAATATTTGTCCGAGGAAAGAAAGATTCAGATAAAAAATGAAGCGTGGGGGTTCGAAACCGCCTCCGGCCTATGCGAAAAAATATGTAAACTGTTGTAACTTTTGATTGTGTAGTACGATCTGAACATATGTGGTATGTAATGTATAGATTTAGAATCAGGAGTTGCAAGTGATCTTAACATGCATATTGTCCATAAAAGCTGATCCTGATCCTGAGTGGCCGAGTGGGTTGGTAGCCCGCTCGCCACGCCGGCGGCCCGGGTTCGATTCCCGGTCGGTCGGTTTATCAGAGATTAATTTATCGGATCTTTACTGCGGGTGGCTCGGTCGCAATATAAACGTGGAGTACAATACAATACAACACAATACAACTGGGGCGCGGTGGTGTAGGGGTATGTTCGGTGCCTTGCAGCTGGAGGTTGCGGGTTCGAATCCACCTCAAAGCTGCCGCGAAGGGACCCTGGGCAAGTCCTTCACTCGCAATTGCTCATGCGCTTCGGCGTGAAACTCTGATTCAGCGTCCGCGCAGTAGTCGGGAGCGCCTCTGAATAGGTAATCTGGTAGGGGCGCTATAACAAGTGTTCAAATACAATACAATACAAAAGCAGTGATGGTGCCAGTGTTAGCATAGATCCCCAAAAAATAGGAAGGGTCAAAATTAACATAAGACATCAGCATGAAGCCAAACTGCTGGTTGTGTGGTCTACTATGGAGTACACACCTCACCTCGCTTTGTCCATCCCCAATGAGATGGAGATGGCACATCAGTTATCATACTGTCTGCCTGACTCTACATATGCACACCTTGGTGTATGGCAAGAAGAGTGTGTAGGCCATGACTAATATGTTTTAGAAATCCATGGGAGACTCTTATAATTAAAACTCTTAGATTCCATCCACAGTAATGAGGGAAGATGCCACAAAGAAATCGGAAAACAACCACTGAAAGCAAAATGTATTTGTTTCTCTTTTTTGACAATTTCACCGTTTGCAATCAGTTGACCTTCTTTGGCTTCATTTTGATGTCTTATGTTAATTTTGACCTTGGATTCATGCTATTTGATGAATAGTCGTGGTGGTTGCACAAGGCCTAGAGGCATAATACATTAATATACATTAATTTAATTTAGGTTATCCTAAATATCCTTCCTATCTTTTTGTTCCTAGGACTAGGACTGCCTTGGCTCAACGCCAGGCATTTGCTGTGGTTGGTCCCTCTACTTGGAATGACCTCCCCCCTCATTAACCATTAAGGGCTAAACTAATGACTAGATTTTCCTCTTTGGTCTCTCGTTCTTTAAAGACGTTTCTTTTCCCCGGGGTTTTCGTGCTGAGAGCGCTTCTGAATAGTTATTCTGAGAGAGGCGCTATATATATCTTTAGATACAATGCAATACAATACATTATAATTAATTAGATGCTGGTCTACGTAGATAGCCTAATAACTTCTTGATTATGTTACGTGGTAATTGCTGGAACAATGAAGTTTTACCAGTGTGCTGTCTTATGGGGCCGTCCATAAAGTACGTCACGCTCCAGGGGGGAGGGGGGGGTTTAAGAAAGTGTGACAGTTTGTGACAGGGGGAGGGGTCAGACCATGTGTGACGTCACACATTTATTTTTAAATTTTATTTATAATTTATTTTTATTTTTTAGTAGAATTTCATAGCTTTAAAAAATAATTTTCAAAATTTTCTGAAACATTTTAATTAGTTTTATGTCAAAATAGCATGAAATGCATATCTCCTGAATGTGTTTTTCACGATTCCTCTCGCTAGGAGCGCTAGTATTAATGCTGTTGCGAAGCCTTGTTTATGTATTAGCCTTGCTTTCGGAAGTATTATTATTTCTATGTTGAAAGTGTGACGTACTTTAGGGGGGTCCGAGTTTTGTGACAGTTTGTGACAGGGGAGGGGGGGTAAAATGGTCAAAAATAGCGTGACGTACTTTATGGACCCCTATAGTGATTTTAATCAGCAGGTTATCCTTCCTATCGTGCAAATTAAGGGCCTAACTTTTATCGCATTTGTTGTTTTACAGAGCAAAAATATAAAGAAGAACGAATATTACTAGGTATCTACTACACTCACTTCTCAGTTACTAAATAACTATGTTGGAATGCGGTCTTTAATTTATGAAGAGCTCAAACTGTGTTCGACCTTTCCCAGTTATTTGGTCTGCGTGTGTGCTAATTACACTGGCGACAACAAATCTTTTTTTGGCTACTGAGAACTTTAGAATTGTTCTTGGCTAAACTTTCGATTCCAAAAATGAAATCGAAATTTATGCTAGCACGTCAGTTTTCCAGGTACGCGTGTTTCCATGGAGTCGTCTGTTTCCTTTTATCCAACTGCATGAGCTACAGGGACAGAAGGCTTCTGGTTACCATAATAATAATAGTAATAGCACATACCCTCCCCAAATCTCTCCCCCTACTCGGCGCTGCGCGCGTATCATTTTCACGAATAACGGAAATTACCAGATTAACCCTTCAGAGTTATTTGTGGTGATTGATGGTACAATTATACCGTTTTTACCCATGTGTTGCCTTAAGTGATTTGACGCAACAGGTTATCCTTATTGCTAAGTAACATTTTTCGCATTTGTTGCTTCACAGAGGAAAGAAATGCAGAAGACGGAAGACTTCGCGGTACTTATTACACCCACTTATCAGTTACTAAATAATGATTTAATGTGGTTTATAATTTATTAAATTGTTGTCTCAAAAACTGTTCTACATTATCCAGTTGTCTTGTCCGTGTGTAATATGTATGCGAATTATCATTTCAGCTTATTGACTGCAGAGTAATCTTAATTTGTGACTTTTATCAAACTACTACGTTTCGGAACCAATGAAAACGTTTGATGACTCAAGGCATATGAAGCCTAGCACATAAATTATGGAGGTTAGGCCTACTTGCCTTTTAAGTTTACCCATATCATAAGGACTAGTTCACAAGGCCCTATAAACCTACGACTTTCAGTAAAGCTCCCAGCCCACGTTTCATTCCAAACTGTTCACCATACAATTGCTCCGCTCTATACGATCATCCTCCAACTTCGCTCCTGAACTCTTGCCCATCCTTCTGTAGTCAGTCACCTTAAATGCTCCTACGGATCCATTATATTCCGCAGTCGATCGAGTCGATCGTAACTCGGCCAAGTCGAGTCAATCGAAAAATCGTCGACTTTATCGACCTGCAAACCGAGTCGATCGTTGTTTTGACAAGTCTAGTCGATTGTTGTTTCCTCGACTCAACGCTGAAATATTTTAATTACGTTCTAAGTTATTCGCCACTGTAGGCCAATTTGGTTCAGCGTTGGTGCAATACAAGTTGGATTGACGAAAAGAATTCTTGCTAAATAGAAGTCGGATAGATTAATAATTTTGGCTTAAATAGAAGTGAGACTGAGAAAGACATTCTTGCCTAAATAGAAGTTGGATAATTGTTGTTTAAATATATAGAAGCTGGATTGATGAAAGAATTCTTGCCGAAAGAGAAGCTGTATTGATTAAAAGGATTCCTGTAAAAGTAGAAGTTGGATTAATGAAAAATAATAATGCTTCAATGGGCGAATAACTTAGAACGCTAGAACAATAGATTATCCTAGCTTAAAGTAGGCCTACATCCTTGGCTTTGGGATATACTGGAGTAGACTCGTCGTGTTTCGCTAGTCGTGACTAGTGAGCCAGCCTATAACTGCCGACTTTCAGGCATCATCCGCACCTGGGCTGCGGTTTGCTAAGGGGCCTCCACCACAGCGGTGCACTGGGGGCCTTCACCACAGTAAATACGGCCCTGCTAAAAAGAGAGTTGGTCAGAGGAGACAGAGGAGGCTTTTCAGAAATTAAAAATCATCTTGACTGAAGCGCACATCTTAGCTCTTCCGAGCGAGAAAGGCACTTACCTACTTGATACCGATGCCTCAAGAGGAGCAATAGGAGCGGCATTGTCACAGATGCAAGAACGGAAGTCGGATGTGTTCATCGGCCGAACAAAATTACGATGTCACCAGACGAGAATTGCTAGCGATTGTCTATTTTCCAAAGAATTTTCACCAGTATATCTGAGGTCAGACGTTCAAGAAGATCGGCATCAACTGAATCCTCGGACCCCGCGTCATCCTGTCCTCATCCACGTCTCTCACGAAGGGATGACGGGTGGACACCTCGGCCTTCGTAATACCTTATCCCAGCTGCAGAAACGAGCCTATTGGCCCGGATGGCAAGAAGGGGTACAAATACAATTACGCTGTTGCTCCTCATGCGCAAAATATTTGCGTGGGAAACCGCCACGACAGGGATACCAGCAAAACATGAACGTTGGTGAACCGATGTAGTGCCTTGGAATAGACTCGACTGGACCACATCCGGTATTGAGTAACGGCCATCGTATTATATTATGACGGTGATTGATCACTTCAGCCGTTGGGCGGAGGCCTACCCGATCAGGAATCAAGAAGCGCTGACGGTTGTTCGCCTCCTCATCGACGAATGGATCTCTCGATATGGCTGCCCTCGTGTTATTTAAAATAAAAATCTGCCAGTTCACAACCTAAATTAATATATGTCGACAAGTTAAAGTCTTATCTTGGGTAACTACAAAAGACTAGGTCTATGCGAACTGTGAAACTGCAGGAGAAATCAAAAACACAGAGCCTATTGTGATTAATGATCCTGTGCTTTCTAGGTCTATGCGAACTGTGAAACCGCCAGTGCGCTATGGCTTTGATATTTAACGCTCGGGCTACCAAGGGGGCGTGGGGGTGGTTACCACCTCTCCCCCTACGTTTTTATGCATAAATCTTTTCATATGGAATATAATTTTTACAATTTAGGTAGTTGTAGCAGAAACATTTGGGCACATTTTGAGGTAAACATCATGGTGGTATCTCACGCCGTTCAAAAGTTATACCTGATATAGCCGAGGTACGAGAGGGGGTGGATACCATCCCCTTAGTTTTGACCATAGCGTATTCAATTTTCTTCCTAGAAGAGAAACAAATATACCATTCTGTAGAGGGAATGTAGGGCTACATTTCCTTGCCTACTTATTTGTCTTTTGAACACTGGAAGTTATAAAAATAAATAATAATACGTGAAAATGGCGGAATGCCATGTTGTTTCATGTTGCCTTTAGATTTCGCTGTATCTAATACAGACTATAGACTAGTTTGTAGGTTATTGTTACAAATGAAGCCTCATTATGTTTAAAATGTTAAAATGGATACATAGAACAGTTTCAAAACACACATACTCTTCTATTTGTTTGTCCAAAAGTAAAATATGTACGAAATAATATAAAATATCGCTAATTATCGGTTCCGTTGTTAAAAGTTATGTAATTTCGAGGAGCATTCACATAATGTACAACTAAATATAGCATTTTGTACAAAATTGAATGCTGAATCCATTGCTTTATTACAAGATATGATATGTGAAACCAAACCCGAAATCCGGGGGAAGGTGGTAACCACCCCCTCCCCTTGGTAGCCGATGTCACAAAAACACCTTGGTAACCTGAGGGTTAATCAACGGCAGCCTCCTGATATCCGATAAATATCACGTGACAGTATCTATATGCACTGATCGCGTGAATCCTTTCAAAAACTATTACCATATGACGAAACCAAAAGTGCACACAAAGTTTGGTGCTTTTGTCCGACCTGTTCCCAACCAATCAAATATTTGGTCTAACAGAATGCGCTAAAAGGCGTTCCATGTTTTAAGTATAGTTTGAGATGACCTCAGAAAACCTTGAATAGATCACTAAACCTATATTTATGAATTTATTATTCGCAAACTAGAATTCTTGCAAACCGTTGTACACTATATTGACTATAATATATAATCGACGCAATTTTCTATTCGTTAAAATTTAATGTTTCATTTTCACGAATAACGGAAATTACCAGATTATCCCTTCAGAGTTATTTGTGGTGATTGATGGTACAATTATATCGTGTCACCCATGTGTTGCCTTAAGTGATTTGACTCAACAGGTTATCCTTATTGCTAAGTAACATTTTTCGCATTTGTTGCTTGACAGAGGAAAGACAAGCAGAAGACGAAAGACTTCTCGGTACTTATTACACCCACTTATCAGTTACTAAATAATGATTTAATGTGGTTTATAATTTATTAAATTGTTGTCTCAAAAACTGTTCTACATTATCCAGTTGTCTTGTCCGTGTGTAATATGTATGCGAATTATCATTTCAGCTTATTGACTGCAGAGTAATCTTAATTTGTGACTTTTATCAAACTACTACGTTTCGGAACCAATGAAAACGTTTGATGACTCAAGGCATATGAAGCCTAGCACATAAATTATGGAGGTTAGGCCTACTTGCCTTTTAAGTTTACCCATATCATAAGGACTAGTTCACAAGGCCCTATAAACCTACGACTTTCAGTAAAGCTCCCAGCCCACGTTTCATTCCAAACTGTTCACCATACAATTGCTCCGCTCTATACGATCATCCTCCAACTTCGCTCCTGAACTCTTGCCCATCCTTCTGTAGTCAGTCACCTTAAATGCTCCTACGGATCCATTATATTCCGCAGTCGATCGAGTCGATCGTAACTCGGCCAAGTCGAGTCAATCGAAAAATCGTCGACTTTATCGACCTGCAAACCGAGTCGATCGTTGTTTTGACAAGTCTAGTCGATTGTTGTTTCCTCGACTCAACGCTGAAATATTTTAATTACTATTTCTTGCGCACCTATTGATTCGGGTAGCCACTTATTGATTCGGGTAGCCAATTCTGTCTATCACATGCTTCTCTGGTTCGTCCCCGAGATCTGAAAGGGTCGGAACAATTACAGAATGCTGCAAATGGATCTCCAATATCGATATTGGGAGAAACGGTCTTGAGATGCCAAGCAGATGGGTTGTGTTTCGCTATCCCTTGTTTCCCATAGTCCAAATAAATGATCTGATCTTGCGCCTGGATTGGTTGGAAAAACAGAAGGTGCAATGGGACCTTGGCGACAAATGGATAAAGATTCAAGACCACACCTTCCAAATCCATAGTCAGAATCTTACCAGACAATGCAGAAGGGTGGTTGCTGTTCGTGATGTCGATGTGCCTGCCAGATGTGAGATGGACATTGAAACATATGCCATTCTCCTTGGAGCATTCGAGGGTCAATGGGCAACACAACCCCAGGTGTTGGAATCGGGACTAGTGGTTGCAGGAACATTATTGCCATTAAGAGCACTGGATTTACCTATTCGTGTCATGAATCCAACCGCCGGAACGATTCAGTTGAAAAAGGGAGTCAAATGCTTAGCAGAAGTTTGACCTTAATGAACGAGTCTCCTAGAAAAACAGGTGAAGCAACATGTGCTAGGGTGACCGAAGAAACTGAAAGGGTTACAGATGAAGAAGCTGAAGTCATACTTGGTCTATTATGGATGGAGGCGGCAGAAGACGTGCCCACTGAAATGCGATAGCGACTTCGAGCTTTGATAGTAGCCCTACGTCACAGTCGTTCTTTCTCACTTAGTGAATGGGATCTTGGATTCACCGTTGTGATACAACACGAAATCGACACTGGAGATGAAACCCCAGTACAACAGCCACTGCGAAGACAACCATTAACTTTACTACCGGTCATTGATGACCAGGTCCAGTTGATGCTCCCACAACGTCTGATAGAACCCTCCACCTCAGCATGGTCTAGTAACGTTGTCATAGTACAGAAGCGAGACGGCACACCTCGATTCTGTGTGGATTATAGAGCGGAAAATGACGTGTGCGATGTTTAACTCTGTGGGAGGTGCTTTCTCTGGACGCTGGTTCCGAAATGTGGAGTGAAATATTGTTGGACCGTGAACAAGTGACGGAGATAGGAGGGCTGTGAGGATTGAAGTTAGGTGTTGGTTAGTGATATGATTTTATATTGTATTCGTTCAGGTATTTGGCACCAATACCGTGATTTTACGACAAGAGTGATGTGGTGGTGTTTGGGGTTTTTGGTAACGGCACGTGCGAGGGCATTCTGAACAGATGGGAGGCGGTTTATTTGGGTGATGTCTACAGTATGTTTTGGAAAAGAGAATCGCAGTGGTCTAATTTAGCCATATATGTAGCGATTGCAGATGCTGTTTTGAAGCCGAGCGCATGACGAATTCTGCGAATTTCGCGGTTATGCATGAAGCAATAGGGGCAAAGATGGGTGATGTAATAGGAGAGGCTAAGGTTTTGGTAAAAAAATCACACCTATGTTGCAGACAGGAGAATTTCCAGTGAATGTGTGAATAGATGCAGAGTCAAGGTTGAGGGATTATAGAGGTATCTGACATTTTCTTGATTTGCTTACGCAGGCCTATGTGTATAAATTCAGCTTTTGTGGGTTCAGGCACAGTAGATTTGATGTCATCCAAGCGGAGAATTGGGCAATCACACGGAGAAGATTATCTATGGAGTGAGGCAGTTGTTTGGAGAGAAAGAGATGACTAATTGGGCATCATCAGCATATAGGTGATGTTAAACTGATGATGCTTTAATGAGCGAGCTAAGGCGAGTAATGTAAAGGATGAACAAAAGAGGCCCAAGAATAGAACCTTGAGGAACACGATTGATGCTGAGATTACAGATGGTTTAAAGAAGAAAGAGAGGGGAAACAGATAGGAAAGAATACTGGAATAGGCTTACAGTATTTGGAATAAGATGTTGTGATCAATGGTATCGAAGACCGCGGGAATATCAAGGAAGCAGATACAGGAGATGGCAGAAACAAGTTTATTTGTAGAGGGAATTGCGTAGAATACCAGTTGAGTGCCGTTTGGTAAAACCAGACTGGTGTGGTTAAGGAGTGAGTTTCATGCCTGTCGTGAACTGCTCAGATGTGACTGCGAGAAGGGCTGTGGGGGATGTTGTGTAACTCTGTGGGAGGTGCTTTCTCTGGACGCTGGTTCCGAAATGTGGACTGAAATATTGTTCAATATACATTTAATAACCTCCTGAATTGCTGATATACCAGAATTGTTTTTATTTCCACATGAACTTGATCACAACAATAAGTTTCAGAAATAGCATGATGAAATGAATTAGCTTGAATTATACAATATCATAGTTGAGCGCCCTGGGCCTATCACAGTTGATTTTCAAACTAGGTGGCAATCCCACTTCCCCCAAATGACGTCGCTGGATGCAACTATCGTGTAGATAGGTGTTTTCAATTAGTTCTACTGGAATCCTTACCCCGAAATATGTAGTTTAGACACCAACCTCACGATTCTAAGCTAACTAGAAGCTGAGATATGGACAAAAGTTTTATTTCGGTCGGCCATTTTGGAATATGGCTGCCACTTTGGTGGAGGTCAGTGTTTGCAATTAGTTCCATTGGAATCCTTACCCCCTGAATATGTATGTTTAGACACCAAGATCACGATTATAAGTGAAGGAGAAGCTGAGATAAGCGTTTAACACAATTGTAGGTAAGTAAGTAAGTAAGAGTATTCTTTATTGAGAAGCACTACCAAACGCACAGCACTGTACATGGCAAGATTAATACATTAAAACAAAACAAACAAATTTATATATTGAAGCAAAGAATTGAATGGGAGAAGTTATTTTATATCAGGGGAACCTAGGGAAGGAAGAGTTAGGGCTAGTCATAGAGGGAAAATTAAGAACTTAAATAGACTGATTTATTGAAACATTGTTTATTTGTATAGCATCCGGGCAAGGAAACATTCTGAGTCAGGTTGTCAAACATAGGAAGCTCACGGTTATAGGACCGTGGCCGCAGTGAGTAGGCCTAGCGAGATTGCTTAATAGGCGGTAACAATTTATGCAACACATGGCAAGGATTGTGCAGAATACAGGCAAAGAGTTTGGTATCCGCATTGTTGCAAAGAGTCACAAATGAGGGAGAAGATGGAGGTAAGTACTCCTTGAGTACCAGCCTCCGAGATAATTCCATCAAGGGTCTCCCGTTCCTGCGCTCCCGCAAAGCCCCACCACACAGGCGAACAATACAGCATCATACCAACCGTAGTGGCACGAACTACATCAAATAAGCTGTCGCCCGAGAGCCCATGCGACCTCAAGATCCGAAGAACAATATGTATTTCGGTCAGACATTTTGTAAAATGGCTGCCATAGCCGCTAGAGGGCCCTGAAAATTTGTGTCCCGGGCTACTTGAACGCGTCTACCCATGTACTATCTGGAACCAAAGCAGCGCATTGGTTGCCAGATGTGAAATATTTTAACAACATTGGCAGCTCTCGGACCCCACTGAAAGCGTATAACACTATTATATCCAGAGATGGGTAACTAATCGATAACATTCTGATCGATTAACTAATCAATTAGACAAACAGCTTATTTTAATTCGAATTAATTAGCTACATGTACAAGATTTTTGCTAATTCTTATCGATTAGCAAATTTCAGCAGCTAATTCTAATTCTAATCAGTTATCAATTTAACCAGTCATTTCCATTTCTGATAATAGCCTATCTAATCGACGCAGTTTTCTATTCGTTCAACTTCAATGTGTCGCTTTCAGAAATAACTTAAATGTACTTACTAGCACTAGAAAGTAAGGTGTGGTTGGCTATCGGCTGGTATTATTCTGTTTCACCAATATGTTGTCAAAAACATGTTTTATGATATTTGCCAAAAAAAGTACTTGGATATTGATATCAATATTACTATAGATGGAGTACCTCTGACACAGGTGCATGAAATTAAATTTCTTGGTGTTGTACTTACTGATGACCTCAAATGGAGGAAGCATGCTGACATGGTAGTTAATAAAATATCTAAAATAGTGGGTATACTCTACAGGATTAACCATATCCTTGATCTCGACAAACTAAAACTACTATACCACACCCTACTTGAACCGCATATGACATACTGCTGCTCTGTATGGTCGTCGCCACACAGAACCGGGAATTTAGACCGGATATTGAAACTTCAGAAAGCTGCTGTTAGAATAATCACCCACTCTTCTTACTTATCTCATTCCAATCCTTTATTCTGCACCTTAAGTATAATAAAAATTTATGAGTTATCGCATTTATCTAAACTTGTGCTCATGTTCAAGTTTGTACATAATATGTTACCAAAAAAATTCTCCAATTATTTCACAACAGTTGATCAAATTCACTCCCATAACACTCGGAGCTCATCCAATTATGTGGTTCCTTATGCACGCACTGCATCCAGAGCGGGCAACCTCCAGGTCTTGGGATCTCGCTTGTGGAATTCACTGTCTGATGAACTTAAAGAAGAGAAATCTCTGTCCACATTTAAAAGAAAACTGAAAATAGGTTACCTACTAAAATACAGTGAAAACTCACTTTGTTAGAAATAATAGGTCGTTACTGAACAAGCCATCTCTTTTTGTCTTGACCAACTTCGATGCACACATTCCTTAGTTATGTAGTAGTGTTATTCTAAATAGTGCCTTATTTAGTTTTATTTCATTTCATTTGTGTTTTGTTCTATTTTTATTTCTTTTGTCATAATTTTGTCATAATTTTGTCATAATCTTGTCATAAAATTTGTCTCTGTTTACTTTGGTTCTGATTTATGTGCTCTATATCATGATGATAATCATGTATTGAACCCAACCAAGCATTTTTAGAGAGTGGTGGTCAAGGACTAACACAGATAGTGTTCACTAAGGAAAATGTGGTGGAACAGCTGAAAAGGTTAAAAACTGACAAGAGTCCAGGAATAGATGAACTACATCCTAAATTCTTACATGAAGTGAGGGAAGAAATTGGAGAGGCATTAGCACAGATCTTTAATAAAGCGATACAGACTGGAGTTGTACCACAGGAATGGAGAGATGCTCTTGTAGTGCCATTGTTTAAAAAAGGAAACAGAAGTGAACCATGTAACTACAGACCAGTAAGTTTAACCAGTGTTGTGTGTAAGGTCATGGAGAGAATTGTTAAGGATAATATAGTGGGACACTTGAATGAGCATAACATTATTAAGGGCAGTCAACACGGATTTACTAGAGGTCGCTCGTGTTTGACAAATCTTTTGGAATTCTTTGAGGAAGTCTATGAGAGGATAGATGAGGGAAAGCCTGTAGATGTAATTTACTTAGATTTTGCCAAGGCATTTGACAAAGTACCTCATAAAAGACTGGCCAAGAAGTTGCAAGCATGCGGGATTAGAGGGCAGGTATTAGCATGGATTCAAAGCTGGCTATCAGGAAGAAGACAAAAGGTGGGCATAGGTGACAAACATTCTAGCTGGACGACAGTGCTAAGTGGAGTGCCACAAGGATCAGTGCTTGGGCCATTGCTGTTCGTACTTTTTATTAATGACATCGATGATGGGATTTTATCTAAAATTTCTAAATTTGCAGATGATACCAAACTATGTAGAGCAGTGGGAAATGAAAAAGAAGCGGAGATACTACGGGAAGATCTAAGAAGAATGTTCAGATGGTCACAGGACTGGCAGATGCTCTTTAATGTGGAAAAGTGCTCAGTGATGCATATGGGGAAGAGAAACAGCGAGTTTTCATATGAAATGGGGGGCATGGTGTTGAAAGTGAGTGAGGAAGAAAGGGACTTGGGAGTGATTATGCACAAGAGTGCAAAACCCTCTAGGCAATGTGCTGAAGCATCAAAAAGGCTAACTCGACTTTAGGCATGATAAGAAGGACAATAGTCACCAGAGACAAGGATACAATATTGAGGTTATACAAATCACTGGTTAGGCCACAGTTGGAATACTGCATCCAGGTATGGAGTCCCTACCTGAAACAGGACATGGAAAAGCTGGAGAAGGTGCAAAGAAGAGCTACAAAAATGATTTGGGGCTACAAGGATTTGGGATATGAAGAAAGGTTGAAAAGGTGTGGACTAACAACATTGGAGAGAAGGAGGAGCAGAGGAGACCTAATTGAAGCCTACAAGATTATTACTGGAAGTGGTCTATGTGACAGAATGCATTTCCAGATCTATGACGGTCCCTAGTCATGGAGCAAGTGCTTCACCAAAACAGCTTATTTCTAAAGGATCATCCAATTTCTGTCGTCATAATAATAATAATAATAAATGTAGTAATAATACATGTAATTGATTAATAATAATAAATACCAATTGTTACAATCTGTTGTTACAATCAGCATTTTCTAATCAGCATTTTACCCACCAATCAGCATGACCAATCAGCATTTTTGTAATCAGCATTTTACCCCTAGCCAATCAGCAAATCAGCAATCAGCAAATCAGCATTTTACCCGTGCCCTGCTCAAATATCGATATTTGTGCCGTTGGAATGAACAAAACGCCATTTTCAAGCTGGTCTGGGCTCATTTGTAATGGGTCAAACTGCAAAGTTTTACCATTTTGGGAATCTACTCAAAGGACTTATAATGTGGTGAAAATTTGATAGAAGTATCTAAGATACTTCCTGAGTTATTAGCAATCAAAAACGCCTCAGAATTAAGTCGTTCACGAGCTGTCGAGACCCCCCCCCACCATAAAGCTAGTCATATCTTGAATACCATGCAACATTATGAGCTAATATTTTGCATGGCTTCCTAAGATATGTTGGGTTACAAACTGACCAAATATCATCAAATTCTGAGATGGTGTGGTGGGGATGTTTCTGAATTTTTGTTGATTTGACATGGAATGACCCAGAAGCCAATTTTCGCTCAAGTTTGGCTTCTGTGCAATATTTACAGCCCTTTAAGTCATTAAAGCTGAACATCCTCCTGAATTTTTCACCAATAACAGTTCTAGGTGTCCAGAATATATGTGCAAATTTTCATGAATTTCAAAAGACACCGACTTTCGCTTTTTGAGCAAGCCGTAAACCCCACTTTCACGATCATCGCAAAGAAAATGTCCTTGGAAATCACAGCCATAATGAAACCAATAAGGCATTGACTATTTGTCTCAAGAGCTCCCATGTACCTCAATATAAAACCAGTGTAAGTATTGCTATATACCAATCCTGGCTGCTGATATGATGTCTGAAACTTGAGCGAAAATTGGCTTCTGTGCAATATTTACAAATTTATAGATTAAAAACCACAAGTAACACCACCAAGATTCTTTCATATTTGGAAAGAGCACAACAAACTGATGACATGAACAAAATAATTAGCCCTTTAAGTCATTTCGTGGCCAAGATATGACAGTCCAAACTTGGTGGATCGTGCCGTTTTCTCGTGATTCGTTGTTTGCTTATTAACTTAAAAAATTAATTTACGTGGAAGGGAGCTGAACACCCTCCTGAATTTTTCACCAATAACAGTTCTTGGTGTCCAGAATATTATGTGTAGATTTTCAGGAATTTAAAAAGACACCGACTTTCACTTTTTGGGCAAGCCGTAAACCCAACTTTCACGATCATGGCAAGGAAAATGACCTTGGAAAACACAGTAATAATGAAACTAATCAGGTACTCACTATATGCCTGATGAGCACTAATGTACCTCAATATAAAACCAGTATAAGAATTATAATATATTATTCCAACCTGCTGATATGATGTTTGGAACTTGAGTGAAAACTGGCCTCTGTGCAATATTTATAATTTTTTTATTGAAAATTACAATGAACACCACCGAGATTTTTGAATATTTGGAAAGAGCACAAGAAACTGATTACATGAAAACGATTCCAGCCCTCTAGCTCATTTCCTGGCCGAGATATGACAGTCCAAACTTGGTCGATCATGCCATTTTCTCACGATGCGTTTTTTGCTTATTAACTTAACAAATTAATATCTCGGTCAAATTTTGAGATATTCTGCTCAAATTTTCACTGTTGTTCCTAATGTTGCATGTAGTTTGTGTATAAAAATTTTCAGAAAATCCAAAGGGGTGTGGTGTGCACTGTACACCCCTGGTTGATTTGACGTGGAATGACCCAAATGCGTGTTTTTGATTGTTCTTCCAGCACAGGGTGGGCGAAAATTTAGTTGTTCTGGAAAGCATAAACCTTCTGGACCACTTGACCATTTCATCTATCAGCGGCTTCACCTTCTAGCAGTGCAGATGTTGCAGAAATGGAACCGATGATGGCGCCCTAGATCCATGTCCTCGAAGAGTCAATTACCGCAGTCACTGTATTGGTAGGTAATTCATCATATACATGGGGGAATTATAATTTGGACACTTCAGTCACTTGGACTAATGATTGTCCAAATTGGTAAGTTAAGCAAAACCATGACTAAGAAAGTTTACAAATTTTTGAGGGGAAGGCAGTCATGCAAAACCTGATCGCTTCAAGCTGTTGTCAGTGCAGCAGTTTGAAGACGTCAAGTCTATAGCAACGTTCTACAGGAGTCACATGGGCCCGATAGCGCATTGGATAACACAATGGCATAGAGAGCGAGAGGTACCGAGATCGAGCCCGTAGGCGGACATGCTTTGTAGGCTGCTATTAGCGCCGTGTATTACAGGCCGTCTGTTCTGTTAGTAGTTAAGATTTATGTCTTCTGTCATTTGTGTTCTTGTGAATTGTTAAATCGTCATAACATGTGCATGTACAGTAGGGTGGAGTGAAAAAAATTGTTTTTGAGCAAACGTTTTCCAATAGTGATCAAAAGTTGCCAGTATGTTAGAGTAAGTAGTGTGCAAAATATTTTCGATTTTGCTTTATGTCTTCTGCCCTCTACCGGCGGCTAAATATTTGCATGGGAAATTCTGTGGAAACACATCAATGTAATGCATTTTTTTAAACTGTGGGCGAATCTTCAGATCGATTCGCCATATCATATCAGGCAGTTGTGGACATTGTAATAATTAAGAAATGGCTCGGACTGAAAGTAGACATTTTACTGGTGCTAGTTAGCACTGGTTTCTGAAACGATTCTGTGGTCAGTAATCCCTATCCTATTCATTGATTGATGTGTATCTTATGCCAGGTAGCGATAACTAGATTCACCTTGATTCTTTGCGGGTTAGATCTACCACTGAAATTTGTGTTCGATAGTGGTCGTTCATGATTATTAGCGTCAGATGTATCAGTCCAGCTAATTAGTTTTTAAAGGAGTCAGAAACAATGCATGGGAATAACTATAACGTACTGGCTTCCCGAAACGAGCTAGCACTGGCTTCAATGCGATTCATGATGCGAATTAGGCCTACCCTTCAACCGGGATCAATCAACTGATATGAGCTTTCACTTGATTTTAAGTGATTCCTTTGATGCGGATTAGGCCTACCATTCATCCATTCATCTGGTTAATATATTCGTTGTTTATTATTGTTTATTAATTATTGTTTATTACTAAAGAAGTCGTAACCAGTGATTGTAAATAAAGTACTGGCTTATTGATAATGAGCTTGCCCTTGCTTTTCTGGCATTCATTGACGAAGATTAGGCAATCACACAATTATAGGCAATAGGCCAATATCAATTAAAGAAAATAAAGCCTTGTAGTCCATGAAGCCTGTATAGGCTTGAGATAAAGACCACTGAAGCATTTGTTGAACCATGGAATTATTCGGCTTATATGGAATGTTATTTGCTCGCGGAGGTAGCAAAAGCTAGAACAAAGTTGATTGGTTGACTATAAAGGGCAGACCACCACGAATTATTCGTAGCTCAAGTTCATTTCTGGTTAGACCTAGATGATCTCAACGGATTCAATATTAGTTAGTATAATATTGGCAATAAGTTGCATTAACAAGTAATACGTTGTGAAACAGTTCAAAATTATTTTCATGGATAAGGCTGAATGTGAAGCTTTGTTTAATTACATTACCAAAAAGAATATCCAGCAGGATATCTACAGACGAGAAACGTCGTCTACGAGCGAAAGAAATGCATTCTGTGTCAGTAGTGGGGACTTGCTTGACATTGGCGCCAAAGATAGGAGAACGCGAGTTAAGTTTCTATGTTGCTGATACTTAATTAAGATTGTTTTAAATATTCCACTGTGCTTATTATTTGCTAAAATTAATTAATATGGACTATTAGTTCCTTAAAATTATGACAATAATTGTTGATTAAAACTGGGAACAATAAATTGTTTGAAAATGAAAATTGAACGGGGATGAAATATTCTCTCCCCGGAGACTTTGTTTCAGAATATAGTCTCCGGGGGGGGGTGCGATTCTAGAAAAGAGATCCGCCGGGGTAGAATCCGTTTCGAAATAGATTCTCCGGAGAAGACTTTTAGGGGAGGGGGAGACTCTGTCACGCGACATCGACCTCGGCCACTTCTCTTCGCCCGCTACGCTCACAAAACCGGCATGATCTGTTTGTCCCGCGAGCCAGAACTGCTATGGCTAAATCACGAGCCTTCTTTGGCCTTGCACTATGGAACCAGTTCCCTTCTTTGGCACATTCCGCCTTATTAACTGATGATGATGATGATATATTCGTTTATTTATCAAGCAGGAAGACACACCGCTTCACAACTTACAAAGGCTACCATAAAGAAAAAGGGAATAATGTTTTGGTAGTCCAAGTGCCTCTTTTCGTTGTCTCAAGCCCACTTTCTTTTCTCTGGGTCTCTCGCACTGGGAGCGCCTCTGATTGGTGTGCACTGCGACAGGCGCTACATAAATTTATAAATACAATACAATATAACACAATAGCTATTTTAAGTCAAATTAAGTAACCAAAACACAATTCAAATAGGCCTAATTATGATTAAAGCAGGCTATTAGCAACTGAAGCGCTTGTTAGTACATGAGTTTCAGTTTCGAACAATCACATAGGCCTAAATGAGATAATAAACTTAAAGCATACCCGATGCAAGACATGTCAGGCACAGTAGGCCTAGAACCAGTAAGACTGTACGAGTTGTCTCCATTCCTGTCGTGGATGCGTGCATATGTAGACCGAGTTTCTCTTTCAACCGCAATACCACCTACAGATACAGTTCACGTTCAGAAAATAGCTTCTTTGGTAATTTTATGCGTAATCGCAATCGTAAACTCCAAACTTCTAAAGCTCTAAAGCATTTTCACGAGCGCTTGCACATGTACATTTAATTCATTCTTGAAGAATAACTTCAAATAAGTAAGCCGAACACTTTCCTTAGTTTTTCTGCTCAGGTCACTTCTGTGTAAAGACAGTTTTATATGCCACATTTCTTGCTTTTACATAACTAAACTGTACAAGTGTAATGACAGTTTTTGTACAAATTTATACAAGACTGGAAGCATTTACGGAATTGAAATTATTACTACGAATTGATATTTTTTTAAGTCTTGAAGAACAGTCAACAAAAAGCGAAAGTTTAAAGAACCAACAAAGCAACAAATCTCGGCTAAGGGACGATCCTTTTTAGTTGGACAGTCGCACATAATAAAAAGGTCTTAAATGCACGAAAGATTTTTAAATAGTTATAGCCAGGCTGGCCCGTACATCCTGGGTGAGCCGAGACGAACATTAATTCTGTGTGTATACTGTTATAGGCCTGTGCATTAGGGTGGAGTGAAAAAAAAAAATTTTTGAGCAAACGTTTTTCAATAGTGATCAAAAGTTGCCAGTATGTTAGAGTAAGTAGTGTGCAAAATATTTTTGATTTTGCTTTATGTCTTCTGCCCTCTACCGGCGGTTAAATATTTGCATGGGAAATTCTGTGGAAGCACATCAATGTAATGCATTTTTTTAAACTGTGTCCGAACTTCGAAAACAATGTTTAAGAAGGAGTATGCAATGTAGCTTTTATACTTCGACATTTCGCAATTATTCCCGATCAAAATGGAATGTTCCTAGAGCTCAATTTATCGGATAAAGTGCGCATTCAGCTGAAATGACAACAGAATCAATGAAAAATTGCAAAAAATACTTTACTAAAACTGTAACAAAAGTGTAATAGGCTACAGGTTTGTGGAATGATAATGCCCAATGAGTGCAGCCACCACAAGGAACACAATTGCAGGAACACAATTAGGAGAGAACGAAAGAAGGTCCGAAGCTCTGCTAATGCAGGGTGTGCCAGTATGACTGTGTTGATGCCCTTCGCATTTCTTTTAACGGTCGAAAGGACAGAACCGTAGTTCATGAGATGTGAACGGAAAATTGCATCGTAGAGTTCATTCATTCATTTCGAAATTTATATAGCGCCTCTTAGAGATACCTAATCAGAGGCACGCCCCGCCCAGCCACGGCTAACGATGAAGGACTTGAGCAATTAGTAGAAAGCAGGTGGATTATTCAGGGGCAGTAAGCGTAGCACAATCGGGAGCCCATTCCAAGTGGGGGACGCAACAACCGAGAAGGCACGACGCTGTCTGACCGAAGAGTGGGACCGAGGGATCAGGAGCACCCCACTTAGCCGAGGAGCGGAGAGCTCGACGGGGAGGTTATGTCAGATACCGGGCGACAGAGATCGGACAGGTAGGACGGAGGAATACCATTGAGACACTGCCAGACAAGCGCTGCTGTCCTATAGGAAATGTGTTGTGAGACAGTAAGCCAGTTGAACACATCTCGCATGTAGGCAGAGACTGGGGCATATTTTGGAATAAGAGCAATAATCGGAGCAGCAGAACGAAGGACCCAGCCAAGGCACCCTATTTAGCAAAATTAGTAGTGACCAGCAAGAACCAAGCAAAATTATAAACTCTACTGGTGACAAAGGCGTGGACAAAGACCACAGAATCATCATGGGAGGACTGTAAGAAAACACGCTAATGACAGAGCCGGTAGCGACCAAGATTTAAAATAGAACACATTTAATTGGTTTTAGAGATAAGGGGTCGCTCCTTGTGACTTGGGCACACTCTTCGGTCAGACAACGTCGAGCTTTCAAGACAGTTGACCCCTCCGCTTACTGCCCCTGAATAATCCACCTGCTTTCTACTAATTGCTCAAGTCCTTCATCGTTAGCCGTGGCTGGGCGGGGCGTGCCTCTGATTAGGTATCTCTAAGAGGCGCTATATAAATTTCCGAAATGAATGAATGAACTCTACGATGCAATTTTCCGTTCACATCTCATGAACTACGGTTCTGTCCTTTCGACCGTTAAAAGAAATGCGAAGGGCATCAACACAGTCATACTGGCACACCCTGCATTAGCAGAGCTTCGGCCCTTCTTTCGTTCTCTCCTAATTGTGTTCCTTGAGATGACGTCGCTGCACTCATTGGGCATTACCATTCCACAAACCTGTAGCCTATCACACCAGGTGAGATTTCCACAACTGCCTGATCTGATATGGCGAATCGATCTGAAGATTCGCCCACAGTTTTAAAAAAATGCATTACATTTATGTGCTTCCACAGAATTTCCCATGCAAATATTTAACCGCCGGTAGAGGGCAGAAGACATAAAGCAAAATCAAAAATATTTTGCACACTACTTACTCTAACATACTGGCAACTTTTGATCACTATTGGAAAACGTTTGCTCAAAAAAAAATGTTTTCACTCCACCCTACTGTGCATGTATTCAGGTGTGGATAAGTACATGTGGAGACAATTATTTTAATTTTACCACTAGGTCAACCTAGGTTTAGATTATCGAAGGATATTCGCTGCGTTTTTTTATATTCTTCGGTGAGGAAATCACTGTGGTAGGATTTCTCGCAATTATCATCGAAAACCCTGTATTTCTTCAGCAACCAAAAACCTAAGTTGTGGAGGTCAGCTTATCACAAGCGCTTAACTTAAAACAACATTTCGGTAAACCCGTAGTTTAGGTTGGTAAATTATTTTATATCGTCAAATTGAAATGGAAGCTGGATTGAGGAAAGAAATTGCTTCCCTAACTGGAAGTGGGATTGATGAAACCATTTCTATCTTTAAATAGAAGTTGGATTGATCGAAATAATTTTACCGTAAATAGAAGCTGGATTGATGAAACTATGTTTTTGAAGCAATAGAAGCTGGAATGATTAAAATAATTGTTTCTGTAAGTAGAAGCTGGACCCATGAGAATAGTTCTTTGCTTATATAATAGTTCCATTGATGAAAAATATTTGTTTGGTTAAATAGAATTTGGGTCATTTTTTTCATGAAATGGAAGCTGGATTTATTTAAAAAAATTCTCGATGAAATGGAAGCGGGAATGATGATAGTTATCATGGACATAGGTAGAGTGCTTACTTACCAACGTCAAGAACGGCATTGAAGACATTCAAATAATTTACCAACCTAAACTACGGGATAACCCAACATTTCTCAGGCAGACAGGTTAATGTGAGTTTCCGTGCTAAATTTAACGATTAATCAAAACGTTGGGAATTAGGATCCTACACAGACTACGTACTAAGTAGGCTGCATCGATTGTCGCTTGGAAATGGAACAATGAGAATGAAATGGTGAACAGGAAAATCAAGATAGAATTAGATAGTAGTAATCTACCGAATAAACTTAAACAGAACGTTTGGTTGTGACCTTTGTTTTTATAATATCTTTTACAATACACTAACATACACCATAAAACTAAATTGCAGCGGTTACCTGAACTGAAAGAACATCAGTCTCAAGACAAATTTTTAGTCCTCAAAGAAGGAACCCCGAAAGATAAATGGCGGATGACGCAAGTTCAATAATTATTTGCCATAATCAAAGATTGTGACATCAGTAATTGGATTTACGTCATCAACAACTATAAACGTCATTTGTTTAACCCAGTGATATTGATATGTTTTCAGATAATATTGGTCCCGCTTATTATTCACCAAACTTTTGCATAGGCAAAAAACATGCACGCAGTTTAACAGGTATACCTCATCGATATCGATGGTACACCTTCACATAAGTATGTAAGCAAACATTTCTCTGTTCTCCCTCTTTCCCCATCGGTTGAAGTCCATTGAGTTTGATCGTGGTCCAGTGTTGTAAGGTCAGCTCTACGTTTTCTCGAAGAGGCGCTATGTAAATGTGCACTTATATAAACAAAACTTTATTTTTGTTACGAAATTTTATACATCGCCACTCTATAGTTATAGGCGGTTTTTGCGCTTGCCTAAATTATGCTGAATGTCATTAACAATTGAAATATATCAGCATGCAACACAGTAGGCTACACAGAAAGCTAGAAGCACACAAACCAACGGATTTCCATTAAAAGGCCTCTGACCAAGTAATTAAGCAAACGTGCTGCATAATTATTTTTAGTGCCCTTTAATGAGTGTGAAAAAGAATTAAAACAAACGCCCTTCTCATCTTGTCTGTCAGTGTTCACGTTATACGGACTTTTGCGACTCCTAAAAGTGCTTTAACTATAAGTCACTGCTTTTATCAGTGTACTCCTTTAAGTACGAAACATGAAATCCAAGGCGTGGTAAGGTCAGATCTACGACAATGCCCAATGCAGCCATACCATTAATGTCATTGATACCCTTTGCGTGCTAGAGGTGCATATATGCGACATTATAGGTGCGTTCACTAAAGCAGATGACGTTTGGAAACTAGCGGTCTTTGAATGAAAATAAGGGCACCGTTAATTAGAGCAATTAATGGGATAGAAGTTTCCCATGGTGAATTTTTATCAACGTGGGACGGTTGGGGCGGTAATAGACTCCCAGTCGGGGTTTTTCTCGCTAAGGTTATTTCCCTAATCCTACCGCCGTATTCAGTGTATCAGCAACATATACGATTATCGTACGTACCATCAATAATATTATTGTGCAAGTAAAGCCTCCTTAGCAACCAACCTCAAGATCAGCATCGGCCTCCGTAGCAACCAGTCTAATTAGCAACCAACTTCCAAAACATTCAACCTTCTTAGTGGCCATCCTTTGTGGTAACCAACCTTTGTTGGTTGAAAAGAAGCAAGCAGCCTTAACGTCATCTACACCTCTTTATCACCCAGTTTCAAAGTCAGACTCCGACTCGTTCGCAACCAGCCCATTTAGCAACCAACCTCATCAGCAAACAGCCTCTTTAGCAACCAGCCTCCTTACGAGCCGTCTCTTTCAGAAACCAGCCTTCATAACAACCAACCTTCTTAGCAAACAACCTCAATGTCAGCCTTACCCTGTTTAGCAACCACCCTCAAAGCCAGCCTCAGCATCATTAGTAACCAGCCTCAGCCTCAGCCTCTTTAGAAACCGTCTTTAGCAACAAGCCTCCGTAACAACCAGTCTCCTTAACAACCAGCCGTATAAGCAATCAGTCTCCTTAGCAATCGCCCACTTATCAACCGTGCTCAGCAAATGGCCTCTGCAGCAACCGTCATCCTTAGCAACCAGTCTCCTTAGCAACCAGCAAATTGCTTTGCTGATCGATTTATCATGGATTGATCATCAAGTTCTAGCTAGAAGTAAGCTGGAAAGACCATCGAACACTGCAAGAAGAAAACTTGGAACAGAACGACTTCAACAAGAAGTAACTTCCAACATAACTACTTCAGCAGCATTGGAAGAAGCCAAGCTTGCCAAGATGGGGTCAGCATCGCTCAACAGTAACTTTCTGCTACGAGCACCGATACAAGTGACTATAAACATCTTCCGCATGAATTGCGTCTTGACCTCCTCAGCCTTTCTCTTCCTCTGTTTCGGAAACGCCTGAAGACTGTCTTATTTGTTAGATCGGGAGCGCCTCTGAATCTCGGAGTGGCGCTATACAAATGTTCAATTACAATTACAATTACAATTTCATCTCGAAGAGTTGTTTTGGGGAGGATAGCTGAGGACCTATTATAAAACGTAATTTAATTTAGTTAATGATGCAGGTTCTAGGTAAGGCTAACAGACTTTAAATTAATGAACATCTGATCTTTAAGAGTATGTTAACTGTATTGTATTCTATTGTATTGTATTGTATTTAAAGATTTACAAAGCGCCTCTCACAGTTCACACCAATCAGAGGCGCTCCCAGTGCAAAAGTTCCCGAGAATAAAGACAAGTTTTGAGGTACCGAAAAGATGTATCAGGGCCACATGATAGTCAGGTGGCGCGAATTAAAGGGTAAGTTGATTCCATAGCGAAGGGCCAATGCAGGCAAAGGCACGGGACTTGGCTAGGGCAGTAATTGAAATTACGTAATTGAAATTACTTTAAATTACACAATTTGTAATTTGTTATTTTGTAATTCAATTACATTTCCCATGTATTTTGTAATTTGAAATTACATTTCATGTCCCAAAGTAATAAATTTGTAATTTGTAATTCAATTACATTTTTCCAAGTAATTTGCCCATCCCTGGGCTATGGCCGTTCTGACACGAGGAACACAAACGTCAAGACGATCAGAAGAACGGAGTGGGCGAAGGGAAGTAGCCCAGGTAGGCCGACGTATGTAGTCACAGAGGTATTTAGGGGCAAAACTTGCATGTGTTCTTTACAGTTCTTAAAGTTAGACTATTTCTTGAAGAGGCGCTATATAAATTCTCGGAATGAATGAATGAATGAATGAATGAATGAATGAAATAGTCTAACTTTAAGAACTGTAAAGAACTTCCTACTTGAAGGAATAAAATTTTTGGTTATGGTTATGGTTATGGTTAAAACCTAGTAGGATCGGCAAATGAGGACAAGTACCTTTACCTGGATGCCTGCAGTAAAAGGAAGCCAATCTATTTGCTCGAACATAAATGTTGAGATATGGGAGAATCGCGGCAGACCGGCAATAAGTGTGGGAGAAGTGACTTCGAAAGCAAAGATTTAAATTTCCAAAAATCTTTTGCCCAACTAAAACATGGCTCCATCAATCGATAAATCAATCAATCCTCAATCACTAGCCCCGAAGAACAGATTGCAGAGGAGAGAGGCGCACTTTCGGAAGGCCAACAAAGAGGGAATTACAATAGTCTAAGCGAGAGCAAATAAAAGCATGAACTATTGAGGTAAAAACCAAAGAAACAGATCTTCGGATTGCCCTCAGGCAATTATTTTCATCAGTCCAGCTTCCATTTTAATTTGATCATATATCAAATAATTTACCAACCTAAACTACAGTTTAACCTAGGGTTGCCACCTTTCCAAACTAGGAAGTCGGGACGCAATTGTACTGTTTTTAAAGATGATTGGCGTGGTACTGAATACCTTAGCACCAATCATCTGATGAAAAACTGGCTTGGTGGCGGCGGTGATAATAGCAGGCTTCGGGGGGATTTTCCTGTTGCGTGGTGGTTCGTGACGACCTCTTCAGTAAACGACACCTTCGTTTCCTTTTCACGATTTGATTATTCTGCGATGATACATGTAGCCTATCGACTTGACTGTCATGCAACGTTCATGTAATCTGAGAAACCTTCTGGCTAACTTGTCTCTTCTTGAGTCGTCGCTGCCGTATGTCAGAGTCCCTTCGCTTCATCTATCCATCGCTTATATACTCACTTTTTCTTTCTCCCCACCTCTTCAGCTTCCTTCTTTTGCGTCGGTCTTCAATCACGCTACGTTCCATTCCGCACGTCTTCCCCTTCCTGTTTACATCTACATGCTCATAACTGCGCAATTCAAGTCCCGTCTAAGTCAATCTTACTGCGCAATATATTTCGTGTTTACCTCAGTATGGTCAGCCCTGCTGCGTATTATTCGCTCCGCGATAGGTCAGTCCTACCTGCTTACCTGACCTTCCCTGTTTACCTGACCTAGTTAAGTCCCACCCTAGGTCAGTCTCTATGTGCAAATGTCCTTGTGTGTTTATATGAATACGGTCTGTCTGGTGCGTATTAGTCGACGGCAACGGCCTTTGTTGTCATAAGCTGTCGTTACACTGTGGATACACACTTCCATGGTGCTTCATAAGAGCTTTGCTGTGGTCGGTCCATCTCTCTGGAATAGGTTGCCTAGCAACCTGCGTAATGAGCTTCTTGGTCTTTCCTTGCCCCTTTTCCGCAGGCGTTTGAAAACCATTCTTTTCGATCGTGGTTTGGTGTTGTCAGGTCGGGAGCGCCTCTGAGGAGTATTTCTTGAAGTGGCGCTATATAAATTTACAATTACGATTACGATTACGATTACACACGCTGCGTATTAATTTCTGCCCAAATAGTCAAGTGCACGTGTCCTACCTGCACTGACCTTGCTTGTTTTCCTGACCTTCCTTGTTCTACCCTAGGTTAGTCAGAGTACAAGACTTATTGTCCTTCACGTGTTTATATCAATATGGTCACATCTACTGCACAATCCGTTCATTGTGTACTGGCGTCTTCGGCCAGCGTCCACCCTGATAGAAGAGGTTACATTCGGTCTATTTAAGTACACATGTCTTTATTTCTGTGTTCATACGGTTACATCTACAGTTTCTGCACAATTCATTATTATTATCCTATGCATTTAGTTTATGTTCATTCGTATCATCGCTTTAATTAATATTTTCATCGTTCATTTTCCTCGCATTCACTACAGCAATTTTCTCGTAAAACACCTCACGAGTTACGATCATGTGGAGACGGCCGCGCAAGTCGTGCAACCGAGTAATTTTTTGAGTTTAGATGTCGCTATTAAAGATTTGTGTTAGGTACAAATATCGATCTGTCTGTCTATGAGATTTATATAGCGCCCCTTCAAGATAACCACTCAGAGGCGCTCTCGACCCAGGCCCGGTCAAAAAGGAAAGTCTTAAGTAGTTTATAAAAAGAGCCAGAGAGGTCTCGCGGGAGAGAACGCAGGTCAGAGGGGAGGTTATACCGCAGAAGGGAGGTTACCACTCCTCTGGAGTGTTAAGAGAAGTGAGAGAACAGGATGCAAGTAGAGACTCCGTATCAGCTGTAAAGAGGACGTAGAGAAGGGGTCAAAGAACAGAACCCTGGGGAGACCAAAAGTAGCAGGACGCCAAGGCGAGCGAGATGAGTGAAAACTGGTAAACTTAGAGCGCTCCGACAGATAGGTAGTGATCCAGAGGAGTTGAAATTTTTATTACATTATAAATCATGGTTCATTTCCAACAATGATTTCTGCAATTCTGTGAAATCGTGACTAAGATTTTATTGTATGGAGGTGCCTTCTTGGCTGTGCTCCATCCTACTTGTCTGATCTTAGTCGACCTGTCTCTGAGTCTGACCTCGCAGCTCGTAGATCTCTGCGTTCTTCAGAAAAGGGGAGCTTTTGCTCCCGCGAGCTCACATTTCTATTAGACAGCGTCGAGCCTTTTCGATTGTGGGTCCCTCCATCTGGAATGGCCTCCCACTAGACTTGCGATTGATGCCTCAGCTAGATTCGCCTGCCTTTTATAAGTATCTCAAATCACACTTTTTAGCCGTGGCTGGACTGGGAGCGCTTCTGAGTAGGTTTCTTGAAGAGGCGCTATATAAATTCTCGGAATGAATGAATGAATGAATGAATGAATGAAATAGTCTAACTTTAAGAACTGTAAAGAACACATGCAGATTCTGTCGATCAGATCAAGTTTTCAAGCAGCTTTCTTATGCGATGATCATGATTTTGATTTAAAGCAGTATTTTAAATTACTCCTCACAGTTTTCAACAAGGTTATAGAACTCCGCACTACGGTCTTGTCATTCTATATTTAATCTATAAATAATTGTTTTCACAAGCAATTTAGGTTCGACAAGTTCAACACGCATTCTGTTAAGTTTGTCAGTCCATAGGTTCTTCCTGGGACCATTATTACGTTGTAAAGCTAATCTCCGTCACCAATCGAAGAACAGTTAGCAGTAGTTAGTACGGGTATTGTATTTTAAGCCACAACATTTTGACCGTTTGGTCACAAATTTGAAAGTCGGGACGTTTGGATGCCACGACTAGGTCAAGTCGGAACACGGGACATTTGCCTGGAAATCGGGACGGTACCGACAAAATCAGGACGGGTGGCAACCCTAGTTTTACCCGGGTAGAATTAGACAACATTTTAGACACGAGCTAACATTATTTTTCAGATTGAAATCGAATTGAACTCACTTGGCAGCCATTTGTAAATTCTTGCTGTCGTCTTTGTCGAATGTCGACTAATTAGTAGTCACGACGTAACAGTGACGTCATTTTGGCGAGGTCAGGTCAAGTGCATTATGAGGTTGCGTCAAGGTTATACTATTTATAGCCTTAAGGGTTTTATCAGCGCAAGGCAGAGATTTTTTTGGTATATTCATCAATCAATCAATCAATCAATCATTTATTTGTAGCCAAATAACAATAAACAATAATATTACAAATCAGATTGCACTTTTCAGTATGGATTGTTGAATGCCACAAGGGAAGGCCCTGAAGGGATCAAATATCCCGCTAAGTAGGGAAAATTCTATATAATTTCAACAGAATATGTGGCGACCGAAAGATACTTTACTTAGTCTTAGTACAACAGTAACTGTTGTTGACTTGATCAACATAAAGAAATCGTAACTAACCTTAACTAATTAACTATTCGTTTAACTGAGAAAAATAATCTGACAAAAACGCAGAAATTCTTACATGACTCATGATAATACAATACAATACAATACAATAGTCGTTTAATGGCAGGATAATGGATACTAAAAGTTAATTAGACTATTAAAAAATAAACTTGTAAATATTTGTATATTAGGATCTGGGAATAGATTGAGAGTTATCTTTGGGTGGGAGAGTAGGGTGTGTCAATTTTGGGTGTCAAATGAGTTTTTTTCGATATTCACAAACGTCTAGTGAGGAAAGGGTGCATTTGAACATGCTGAATCCAAATATAGTTTCAGAAACAGCCTAAAATGAGTGCTAGCTACTTCGATTTACAGTAGGGTGACCATACGTCCCGGTTTTCCGGGACATGTCCCGGTTTTATGTTGTGTGTCCCGGTGTCCCGACGACTTGTGCTAAACAGCAAAATTGTCCCGGTTTCTGACACAACCAGCTGACACTGTTCAGTGTTGCAGTTTAATACATTGAAGGCGATAATGCAACAGTTGTCACAACAACAGAGAAGCTCAAACTACTGCAGGCCTACACAGAAACTTCAAACACGCAAAAATGACAATTAAGTATGAAAGTAAAGTCAAAGGTTAAGCGTAGTTTACGTTGCTAAATTAATATGATGGTTTTAACTCCGTGAAAGTAGAAGTTGGATTGATGAAAATAGTTTCTTGTGAAACTAGAAGTTGCATTGATTAAACTAATAGCCTACTTGCGTAAATAGAAGTTGGATTGATGACAGTTATTATGGACATTAGCATTAAAATGCCATGTACGTTAAGCGATATGCTATAATGCGTACATAATAAAGAACGCTTAAATGATAAATTACCATTTTTGGCATAAAAATGGAAATTGGAAATATGAAAATAATTCTTTGCGTAAATTTTGCATTGGGGGGGGCAAAATGCAAAAATCCGGCCCACAAAAAATTATGTCCCACAAAGTTATAGGCTATACAGATTTTCGCCTCTGTCTTTGAACCTCTTCAAGGTATTTGTGTAGTATAGCCTACAATAGTAGGCCTATAATACTATAACAATAACTGTTGACTATAGGGAGTAGGCCTATAGGGCCAGGCCCTCCTATAGTCCTATACCGGTACTTAAGTAATTGCAACTGTTAGTTTTCCTAAAAGTGTCCCGGTTTTTGATGGCCAGTAAATGGTCACCCTAATTTATAGTTCAAATGAGCCATAATTACATAAAATTGATTTGAACGTACAATAGAACTGAAAAATATGTAGCCACACGGTGTCAAAAAAGAAACTGTCATACTATCGTAGGAAATGTCATCTGTGAGGTCAATTTAATGGAATTGTACAAAATCAACCAAAAACATCATGTCCTGCTTGCTTATGTTTTGACCCATGAGCTCACGGCTGACCATTTGACCTTTGATGTCATGATTCCTCCTCTCATGACTGTACACATGACCAGCAGCATCGGTTGTTATTTTCACACACCTCTCAACAGACTGTGTATGTGATGGCCAGTCGGGAACCACCATTGGGTTGGCCACAAGCGTCTTGATCTTTTCTTTTGTTAGGGAGCAAGTAAAAGGGGGCTCAGAGACTGCAGATCCCCAGTCAATCAGTTGCGAGACTGTAGTCGCTTCAAGGTTGATGGTTGGTGTTTTCCTGGGTCTCACCCGGCTATCTCCAAGCTGTGTCATCTCATCTCCTTCACCTCTGATCTTCAGTATCTTCTCCACTGCATCTCTTCTCTCCTGCTCCTCATCACTGTACATTGTGTACAACATTGCTTGCAGCACACACTCCCTAAACGTTACCAAGCAGACCTCTTCACTGTAGGGCAGGCATGACAATCGTCGTCACCTCTTCACTCTGTGCTTTGATCAGTTGTAGTTGGAAAAGTAGATGCCTGGTTGGTCCTTGTGTCCAGTTGTTATTTATCTTTACAGTGAACCTGTTACAGTCCGGGAGGTCAACTGGTCCTCTCTCTTATCAGGTCCAGTGCTTCCAACTTTTTCTCTTTGACCGTTGTTGTAAGATAACTCTATCACGGCTAACTCTATTTCTCTCTGCTGCAGTCACAGAATACAATGTATGTGCACTCCACTAACACAGGCAGAACTGCAACCCAAATCAATACAACACTTGATGTCACACTTGCAGGTAAGTATGTCCATGAGTCTGTCGAGCTTTTCCGTAAACCTATCTTTCTCCTCCAAATTCGCTCTGCCTGAAGACACCTTGTTTCCTTGCTCCCACGTGGATTTCAACTTTGTTTTGCATGGGTGTTTATGACAGGCTCAGTGAATTTAGGATTTGCTCTGCACCACTGAGCAAGTATGCCAGTCATTAGATCAGTGACAAGTTAGTCATTGCTGTAATTCCGTCTATCTTGGACTTGGTCACTCATCTCTCTCAGGTACAGCCCATATCTAATTAGATCCCTTACAGTTGGTAATTTTGCTGTAGGCAATTCTCTGCCTGACCCAAATAAGTGATTTAAATAAGTAAGTAAGTATGTAAGTATATCCTTTATTGAGAAGCACTAGCAAACGCACAGCACTGTACATGGCAAGATTAATACATTTAAACAATTAAACAAAAATTTCTATATGCAACCAATGAATTGAATGAGAAGCTTTATTGTACATCAGCGGAACATATAGGAAGAAGAGCTAGGGCTAGTCATAGGGAAAAATGAAGGGTTTAAATAGCCAGATCTAAGGAAAACATACTTTATTTGTATAGCATCCGGGCAAATGAGTCCAGGCTATAGCAATCTTGTCTTTGCATGGGGCATTCTGACTATATAAAACGGAATACAAACATTATGTTAAACAGTGGCTAAATTCTAACATGCATTAATATAATTATGTTGCACACAGTGTACGATAAATTGATAATTCATGAGTAAAAAACATTAATACATAACAATAATACAGTAATAACACACAATATTACACATTATACAATGTCTAACAGACAAGAAACTCATATTAGAGTCTTCTAAAATATTTCATTTAGCTCTACATTAAAGCGGTTTATTTACGTTAATACACGATAATTCGAGCGTAAATCGAAGTAGGTAAATCTAATTGAAAACAAATTTTATACCTATAGTTCGATTTTCCACATGAAAATGTACAAATTTATCCCTATTAACTTTTTAAATATTGACCTTTCGAAAATTGACACACCCTAGTGGGAGAGTATGGTTATGTGCTGTAGTCTTAACTGCTGAAAGGATAGCTGAGAATGAAAGCGACGACGTCATAAGAGAACGCGTGCAGGATAGCGCGGCAAATGAAAATGGCGGTATGTTAGTAGTTGAACCTGAGGCAGAAAAGATAGCAGGGTGCAACACACGCGCACAAACAGAGAAACGGGTTCGAACAGAGAAACCCTTGCAAGTATCAGTCTCAACTGATTTGGAAGTGACTCCAAATAAATTAGTTAGCGGTGTGCAAAATAAGCCAATTAACTATGTGAAAAGGAATCCCGAATTGTATTTGAATGAGAGAAGCAGAATAATGAGCTTCATGTTCTCCGTGGCCTCTGCCCAGAGCAACGTGAACCTTTATATAACTTCCGACATTGGGCACACAATTTCATCCTCCCTGATAAACACTCGATGAACTTTATTCCTAGAATGTTATATAAAAACATGTACTATAATCAACCCATCCATAAGTAGCCATACTGTCAACTGTTATTGTTAACCTACTGCGTTCTGCCTGTTGTTTTCTGAAATATACGAATATACATACAGTGAAGAAGGAGATAGAAGTGAAGAGATCAGTGAAGAAAGGTTATCGAAAATCTTATAGGGGGGCCTACGTCTGATTGGCGGAATAAACAGATGAGCGGAGTCAGATACGATGATAAAGTGAGGTAGGGTCTACAGAGGAGACTATCTGAATAAGAGTGAGCCTGGATGGTGTAGAACGGAAGGAATGGAGTCGGAAGTAGTATGAATAAGTAGTATTTTCAGACAAGATAGTGGCAGATAGTGGTCACCTTACTTGTGTGACCAACTGGAAAGGAGATCGAAAGGAAATTAAAGGAGAATGTTTAAACTGGGGGAGGCCGGCTAATGTAGCTTATTCGACAGTGAATATAGAGGGAGAAAATACTGAGATCTATAATGAGAAAAGTATGGACGAGGAGTGGCTGAAGAGAAGAAGATGGATGAATCTAAAGAGGAATTCTATTGGATTTGAGACAGAAGTTAGAGTGAGAGATGGTAATGTATTCTACCTGATTGGAAATGGGGAAGGAGATTTAATGAGAAGAAAGATCCGAAGATCACGGTACTCTACTTTGGCAAAATTGTGTGAAGACGATTAAGGTAATCGAGTGTGCATTTTCCATGCTATAGATAATTAAGTGTAGGGCCTATCTATGAGAGGAGTTTAGTTTATAAGGTAGGTTAAATTGTAAATTAAGTAATTTGCTGATTTAGTTATAGATTAATATTCTTTGGGCAGATTGTAGGACTCTGTAGAGGCTGATTAAGGTCAGTTATTTGATGTTGTAAATAGTAAAGACCTTACTTGATACCAGATGTAAATAGATGTAAATTTTAGGTGTAAATAAAAAATGCTAAGATGACCAAATCGACATATTCAATACATACGTATATGGTAGGGAATTCCTCATGGTTTATAGAAACGGGTTGCAATAGTTTAAGACATGTAGTGCAAAGAAGGAAAATGAGATGTTACCTGTTGTTTCAGAACTACAGCTTTCGGATTAAGTACGGTAGGCCTACATAAGCGGGAATGAAAATCCTGTAGCAGATAACTTGAGTAGAGGGTTAGAGTAGAATAGATAGATGTAATGATAAATAGTATGTAAATAAATGAGTAAGCAAGTGAAGAATTATAAGGTAAAGTAGTAAGGTGATGGTTAAAATTATCACTTACTTTAATATTGATTAGTTTAGAATTGATGTTTTTCTAGTCTACGTGCAATGTATAGGATAAGATATATAGTCCAGGCAATCTAGCTCAAATATACGTTGAACCTGGGCAAAATTGCTTCAGAAGCTTTTTAAACGGTTTCCTGCTCAGTTTCCGTTGCTGAATAACATATCCAAAATCCCACAAAATCCGACCACGGGGTCACCCCCAAAAGTGCATTTTATCCAAGATGGCGGCCAATAATGGCGCCAACACAGAAAACAGTATATAGCAGGTCATAGGTAAGCTACAATGACAAATGAAGTATCAAACTTAACATTATCAAGGTCAAGGAATCGAGTTATCATAGTTGCAATAGTGTCCGAATGTTACTATCCAAGATGGCGGCCAAAATTGGCGCCAAAACACAAAATATGTATAAATCAGTTCAGAGGTAAGCTACAATAACAAATAAAGTGTTGAATATAATATTTTCAAGTTCAAGAAATCGATTCATCGTAGTGGCATTAGTATCGGAATGTTACTATCCAAGATGGCTGCCAATATGGCCGCCAAAACAGAAAAATATGCATATATCAGGTCATAGGTTTGCTACAATAACAAATGAAGTGTCAAATTTAGCATTATCAAGGTCAAGGAATCGAATTATTACAGTGTCAATAGTGTCCGAATGTTACTATCCAAGATGGCGGCCAAAATTGGCGCCAAAACACAAAATATGTATAAATCAGTTCAGAGGTAAGCTACAATAACAAATAAAGTGTTGAATATAATATTTTCAAGTTCAAGAAATCGATTTATCGTAGGGGCATTAGTATCGGAATGTTACTATCCAAGATGGCTGCCAATATGGCCGCCAAAACAGAAAAATATGCATATATCAGGTCATAGGTTTGCTACAATAACAAATGAAGTGTCAAATTTAACATTATCAAGGTCAAGGAATCGAATTATCACAGTGTCAATAGTGTCCGAATGTTACTATCCAAGATGGCGGCCAATATGGCCGCCAAAACAGAAAAATATGTATCTATCAGGTCAGAGGTAAGCTACAATAACAAATGAAGAGTCGAATATAATATTTTCAAGTTCAAGAAATCGATTTATCGTAGTGGCAATAGTGTCGGTATGTTTCTATCCAAGGTTGCGGCCAATATGGCCCCAACACACAAAAGAGGTATATCCTCAGCCTTTGGAACTGCTCTTCGGAACCATCATCTTCTCCACGACACTGACGAAAACTTTAAGCGGACTGTCTCTGAGCTGTTTAACTCCTACGAGGCTGTGATGACTGAGCCACTAGATACATTTCTCCCAGCACTCTCAGTCAAGATGCGTCACTGCCCCCTCTCGCCGTGATTTAATGCTGAACCCTTAGGCGTCAAGCCCGGCACCTGAAGAGGGTTCACAGACGAACGCGATCTCCGAAAGATCAGACCATGCACCTGGATCCTCTTCGTCCGAAACATGCAAGCCTACTAACGGAGTTTTTCTGAGCACAAATATCAGGTCACCCGTAGCTGCTATTATCAGCTACGTCAATTGCGGGATATTTCTCGCTCCCTATCCAATGACTCTGCTGTTATCCTTATCCATGCTTTTGTGACTAGCAGATTGGCTCACTGCAGTTTGATTCTGGTGGGTCTGCGACGGAGCCACTTGGACTAATTGGGCGCCTTGACCGGTTCCTCCGTTCAGCTGCTCGTCTTACAGGGTCTTTCCCAAATATGCTCCTGTTTCTGTATTATATGTGGGATGTGTTGTACTGGCTCTCTATCCCACAACGCATCTCCAACAAGGTTGCTGTTTTGGTCTGGCGGTGCATACTTGGCTGTGCCTCGGTCTACCTGCGTGATCTTTTTTGGTCCGCTCTGGGATAGCCTACAGCTGGCCGTCAAGTCTTCCTATCTTCTACTGGGGAGAACTCTTAGTCCCTCATGCTCGCTCCTCAATCAGGCAGCACCGTGTCTTCTCAGTGGTTGGACCTTCCATTTGGAATGGTCTCCCATTAGAGATTCGTCTACCGCCTAGGGGTAGGGCGATTCCGTTTAATAAGTTGCTAAAGTCGAATTAATTATTAGTGCCGCAGCTGGGCTGGGAGCGCCTCTAAGTAGGTCTCTTGAAGGGGCGCAATATCAAATCCTTAGATAAATGAATGAATAGGTAAGCCACAATAACAAATGAAGTGGCAATAGTGCAAGAATGCTACAATCCAAGAAATCATAAAAGGATCTTCAAAATCAAAGTCTTATAGGATGTGCTTCTGCTGTTGTGAGCGCTACAAATAGCTTTCAAGAAATATACATATTTTTTGTGTGTTGGCGGCCCTTTTGGCCGCTACCTTGGATAGTAACATTCCGACACTATTGCCACTACGATAAATCGATTTCTTGAACTTGAAAATATTATATTCGACTCTTCATTTGTTATTGTAGCTTACCTCTGACCTGATATATACACCCGTATATATATTTTCTGTTTTGGCGGCCATATTGGCCGCCATCTTGGATAGTAACATTCCGACACTATTGCCACTACGAGAAATCGATTCCTTGACCTTGATAATGTTAAATTTGACACTTCGTTTGTTATTGTAGCAAACCTATGACCTGCTATATACTGTTTTCTGTGTTGGCGCCATTATTGGCCGCCATCTTGGATAAAATGCACTTTTGGGGGTGACCCCGTGGTCGGATTTTGTGGGATTTTGGATATGTTATTCAGCAATGGAAACTGAGCAGGAAACCGTTTAAAAAGCTTCTGAAGCAATTTTGCCCAGGTCTAACTGTATATTGCCTGGACTAATAGGCCTATAGAATGAAATTATTACCTATTATTTTCTCTAAACTCTATGACATTGTATCTGATTGCGGTGTGCCAATCAGAGTTGTCTTTCTCAATAAACGAATATAATTATTATTATTAGATTAAGAGAAGGTAGTTGGATATGTAAGTAAATAAATAGTCTCTATATGTAATGATAAAATCTGTGGGTACTGGGTAGTTATATAAGGACATTAAGTAGGCTATTTCAATTTTGTGTTCAAATTTTAGTTCGTCGGGGTTTATTTCTAACGTACTGGTACATGTATGTCCTTGAGACCCCACATTACTAGATGCCGTAGATATACATTCCTATGCATACAATCATGTACAGTTAAGGTGTACGCCTGTACGGCTGCATTAGTTGTTAAAATGTATTGCTTTTGCGAGTTGTACGAACTCTTGCTTTGGTGATCGATTTATCATCGATTTATAATGAAATCATCATCAGGGAAGGGACAGTAAAAAGCATTCCGAAAAGGGACATTACATTACTAATGGGGGATTTCAACGCTAAAGTGGGGGATATGAGCATACCACCAGTGACTGGAAAAGAAGGACTGGGTCAGATAAACAGCAGAGGGGAAAGGTTGATTGACTTCTGTATGGAACAGGAGTTGACATTGGCTAACACATGGTTCAAACAACATCCGAGGAGACTGAGTACCTGGACATCTCCAGGTGGGACAACAAAGAATCAGATTGATTACATCGGAATACAGCGGAAGTGGAGGACATGTATTAGTAACTGTAGGACTTACCCAGGGGCCGACTGTGATACGGATCACAATTTGTTGGTGGCATCGTTGAAGATAAGACTAGGAAGGCAAAAGAAAGAAGAGGTAATAAAAAGGCTGAACGTTGAGGAACTTCAAGGGTACAAAGGACTCGCATATGAAGTAGAAGTAACAAATAGATTCAATGCTTTAGAAGGGGTGGCAGAGGAAAGATCACCAAATGAAGTATGGAAAGAAACAAAAAAGGTTCTACTTACAGCAGCGGAAGAAATTGTGGGATACAAGAAGAATGACAAGGGGAAACCCTGGATTACTGAAGAAACACACAATCTCATTATCAAGAAGCGCGAAGCGAAGCAGAGAGATAGAGAGGAATATAAAGAAAGGAAAGCGGAAGTACAAAGACTTTTAAGGAGGGATAAACAAAAACAAATAGAGGATATGTGTGGAAAGGTTGAAGAAGAGAATAAGAGGGGCAACAGCAGATACTTATATAGAGCAGTCAAATCCATAACGAACAAATTTCAACCTAAACTACAATCGGTACAAGCTGAAAACGGAGAGTACATATCCGATAAGGAAGGTATAGCTGAAAGATGGAAGCAATACTGTGAAGAGTTATACAATGATATAGAAGGCAGGGAACACATAACGGGATACGAACGAGAACCACCGCCCTTAAGATCAGAGGTGGCAAGAGCAATAAGACAGATTGCTAGCGGCAAAACGGCAGGTCCTGACGGAGTGCCGGCAGAGCTGTTTAAATACGGGGGAGAGAAGATTTTAGAAAAAATGCATTACATCTGCACAGCGTTATGGGAGGATGGGGAATGGCCAGACGATTGGACAGAGTCTATTTTTGTTCCTATACCAAAGAAAGGAGATGCTAGACAATGTTCGAACCACAGAACAGTGGCTCTGGTTGCGCATGCAAGCAAAATTATCTTAAGGATTATTCTGGAGAGAATAAGGAACCAGACGGAGTCGGAGGTGGCAGAGGAACAGGCCGGTTTTAGGAAGGCCAGAGGTACTAGGGACCAGATCACGAACCTGCGAATTATTATGCAAAAAGCAAACGAACATCAACAACCCCTTTTCATGTGCTTCGTAGATTTCAAAAAAGCTTTCGACTCAATAGCTCATGAAACGCTTTGGACGACAATGATCGAAATGGGGTTCCCAGGGCATATAATAAATTTGTTAACAAAGCTGTATAGGAAACAAAAAGCAAGAGTCAAGGTGGCAGGAACTCTATCGAAGGAATTCAGAGTTAGACGCGGAGTGAGACAGGGATGCGTTTTGTCACCAAGTTTGTTTAACATCTTAGCGGAAAGAGTGATGAGAGAAGCGTTAGAAGGATATGATGGAGGAGTCCAGATAGGAGGAAGAAGGCTGACAAACCTACAATACGCCGATGACATCGTACTACTAACAAGCTCGGAAGAAGAATTGCAAATGTTGATAGAGAGACTGGACAGGATAGGAAAGAAATATGGAATGCAGATTAATATAGGAAAGACGAAGGTTATGACAACAACGGAAACCAAATGTACAGTCAGGATTAATCAGGAGGAACTGGAGCAGGTGGACAGATTTACGTATTTGGGTTCAACCATCAACGAAGACAGTGATTGCGGTGCAGAGATCCGAGTACGATTGGCAAAGGGGTATGCAGTGGCTACAGACCTTAAAAAGATATGGAAGAGCCATGACATAACAACAACAACAAAGATAAAGTTATGGAGAGCACTGGTTTGGCCGGTGGCTATATATGGTTGTGAAAGTTGGACACTGAGGAAGGAGGAGGAGAGAAGAATAGAGGCATTCGAGATGAAGTGTCTGAGATTGATCATGAATATATCTTGGACGGAAATGCGGAAAAATGAATGGGTGCTGGAGGAGGCAGGAGTGGAGAGGAGTCTCCTGAAGACGGTAAAAGAAAGAAAACTTAGTTACTTCGGACACATCATGAGAAGAGAGGGAATATGCTTGGAGAAAGACATCATGCAGGGTACAATGCCGGGAAATCGGAAAAGAGGAAGACCAAGAACAAACTGGTTGAGCAACATAAAGGAATGGACTGGATTGACAATGGAGGAATTGATAAGACTGACGGAAGACAGGAGACGCTGGAGGAATATTATTCATGATGCGGCCGACCCTCGAAACGAGGATGGCTGAGAACAGAACAGAACATCATCATGTCCTAGCTATAGAAGTAAGCTGGAAAGATCGACGAATACTGCAAGAAGAAAACTTCGAACAGAATAAATTCAGCAGCATTGGAGAAAGCCAAGCTTGCCAAGATGGATGTCAGCATCGCTCAACAGTAACTGTCTACGACGAGCACCGATTCAAGTGACTATAAACATTTCATCTCAAAGAGTTCTTTTGGGAGGATAGCTTAGGGCTAGGGTGGTCCTTAAAAATAAAAGTGCGAATCTACTGTTCGCCAAGGTGCCATTTGGTTCCATTCCATCCAGAAACATCACACAAAAGGTTATATGAAAAATATTAATATTTAGGACTCGCACAACACCATCAAAGTTTTACCATATATCAATATGCGAACACTCGAACAGTAAGCATAATAGCTGTAATCAACAATGAATACACAAACCAGGAATTAATTCAAACACTTGTAGTAGGTCCAGATTACAACACAATGACATTATTGCATGCCTGATTACTAGTGATTACACTGATTAGTGATTGAAATAATTTATTACAGTTATTATATTATTCCTAAATGAGGTACATAGTCAATAAATGTCAATTGGGCCTTGATCGCTTGACGGCACGCTCCTTTAATTGTTGGTGCCGAGAACGAGTTGCTTTGGATGCAAAAAAGCAAACGAGCCAGAAGCATAAGAACCAGAAGCAGATGCGCTAGGAGTGGAAGAACCAGAAGCAGAACCAGCAGCAGAAGAACTAGAAGCAGAAAAATCAGAAGTAGAACCAGCAACAGAAGAAACAGAACGCAGAGGAACCACAAGCAGAAGAAACAGAGCCAGCAACAGCAGAGTGTCATAAAGTGGAGAGTGACACCAGCTTCCACTGTTCTTACTGCAGATAGCTTTACAGTTTACAGCGACCAACACGAAGAAACGTGGATTCAATGCTTAACATGCAAGTACTGGTGCCATGAAAGCTGCGCGCCTATTGAGCCCGGCGACAAGCAATTTTTACTGTAATTACTGTCGTTAATTATCAATTTTTCTTATGTAAGATTACAAATGACAGTTTTAATTCATTTTCTCTTTACTGTTGTTAAATGCGAAACAAATAATTCAGATAGCTCAATTACCGTTGGCACTGCCTTCATGTCAAACCTGTCCAACCACTTGGGCATGAGCAGCAGTAGGCTATATGCCACTTTTACCCAAGGTGTAGAGGTAAGAGTGGCATTTTCACTTTGTGTCTTGGCGTATTTTGCAAAATATTTTATCACATAATATTATAGTCAATTTTCAAGGTATTTCTGTTAGCTTTATGAGTTTCCAACATGCATAGGCCTATATGAAAAATTGTGGCATTATGTTATCTATTTTTGAAAATATAAAATGTGTTCTAAAAAGGGCCTCTCTTGCTCTGGTCTCCCTATTATGTAAAGTCCTGTTGATTACAATTTTACCAATGAAGAATACAGCTGGTTTTAATTGGGAAAATAAAGCACATGTTAAGTAGCTGATGCAAGAGGAAGGAAGAGCAGTAGGTCCATAGTTACAACTGGATCTGAAAGGAGATTTAGTTCAGAACACAAACTTTTTATGGAAACTTTGTGCTTGTATAATATATAATTGTATAATGTATAATATACTATAATAGTATTATATATTACGTAATATATGTGACACTATAATGTGCTTAGTGTGTAGTAGGGTGGAGTGAAAGTCATAGGAAAATATTTTTTTTGAGAATCTTCAATTGGCTGGGGTTGCAAAACTTGTGTATGGATACTAGTAGTGCTAGCGTAAAATATCTTGCCTCTAGTATTATGTTTTGAGGTGCCCCAACTGTAAAAACCAATCTCATTATAACCGAAAAATTTAGATCTTTCGTAATGTTTTAAATTGTCTAATTTGCATACTATAAATGCTGTAACCTCACTGATATGAACGGAATAAACTATGCAAATTACTTTCACATGAACACTAAATAATGCAAATGCTTAGACTGAAATTGGTTTGATTAGAATTATTTGTTGAAAATTGTTTCTGTGAAGTTTCCTCGAATCACTCTTCAAACGTATCCTATTTGCTCGAAAATCAGATTTTGAAGCAAACGTCTTAATAAAGCTTCTTGATTCTAGTACTATGGCCCGTATTTAGATCCATCACTTTGATCTTCATTTTACACACACGGTCACACAGATACAGTTACAAGTCTGATACATCTTTAACTTGCATGGTTAAGACAAGGAGACTTTGGAAATTCAATAATGGTTTCGTTTCAGTCGCATTCTTGTTCTTGACAAGTTCCAGAATTTCTTCGTACGACAGCAGCCTTTTAAGAGGAGGTTCACAAGTTCCAGACATCTGCTGGTTTCTTTCCAACTTATTAAGTCAACGTAATCTGTAGCAGCAAAGTTAAAAGTTGGCACACGGAACTCTCTGACTGTTACAGTATAGTGGATCTTTCTTGTCATCCGGATGCGGGATGCCAGTTCTCTTATAAATTATAACCTCTGTCCAGTGATATTTTACTTCTCAAAATAATTACTAATTCAGTTTTAATTCAGTTCTGTGTCCTTGAATTTTACTTCTAATTCTAATTTTACTTCTCAAATAATTTTACTTATCATTCCTATTTTAGTTCTCAATTAATTTTACTTCTTATTTTAGTTTTCCAAATAATTATTAATTTCAGTGCAGTAAAAAGTTTTTTTAACATTACTATAAGATATCTTAAATTTGTTCAATTTCAAGAACACTCTCATTTCCGTAGATTTTTCAAGCGATTTCTTCGTCCATAAGTAAAAATTCCACATACAGAAAAAATTCTTTCCACAAAGGCCTGTGAGGCTGGAGCTGATAAAAGATCCTCTGCATTGGGTGCAATTTTGCTGCTTGAAGCTCGCCTTTCCTTCCAGAAAGCAAGAGGATCTGAGGATTCCTAGTATCGTTCTCCATTATGTCTGCCAAATAACTTTTGACGAGATCTTCAATTTTTCTGACTTTAACAGAAACTGCTTGTCTTATGAGCGTGTCCATTTTAGCTGATCCTATATAATACAGTATAAATAATATCCGGGAGGTCGTTGTTAGGTTGGTACGCAGGCGGGACATTTTTTAGACAACGAAGACCAAAGATAGTAAAATTATTACATAGAGAATGGTATGCACAGCGCCTTCATCTCAAGCAGGAGTTTTCAATGGATTATGTGTTTGGATCGCGTGTGATTTATTCGCCTTCATCTCAACTTAAGCGCCACAAGAAGTAAAATGATTTTACTTCTGAAAATAATTCCTAATTTCATTCATAATTTTACTTCTGCAAATAATTCATAATTTAATTCCTAATTTAGTTTTTGAAGCCAAAATAATTCCTACTTTTACTTCTAATTCTCGTTAACGAAATCCTTTATTTTTACTTCTAATTTTAGTTTTCGTTAATGAAAATATCACTGCCTCTGTCATCGGTTAATATCGCAAGCATACGATTCTCAGCATGTCCAAAGAAGACATTCCTTTGTACTACTGGATCAACAATCTCCAGGATACCTTTGGACAAGTATCTTGATAATGCAATCATTCGATGACGATGACGATGGCGATAACCTTCTGTGATGGTTTTGCAGACTCAGCATGGAAACGCAGAATTCTGTTAGCAGTTGTAAGCCATCTTGAATGAACTACTGGACATGGTTTTCGATTAGCAACTTCATCAGGGCATTTCCAAACAGCTTTACACCACCGGTCTTCAACAGCATGCGCCACCTATTCTGTTATATCAAATACTGCTGGATCCTGTCATTCATTCATTAATTCATTCATTCATTTTAAAGACTTAGCGCCCATCCAAGAAAGAAACCTACTCAGGAGCTCTACCAGCCTCTCAGCCAAGCCGCTCCTTTATTGGTTCCTCTTGTCACGAGCGCTCACTGTATAAGTGTAGTGCGGGCTTTAGCTCTCTGAAGTGTTAGTTAATAGTAAAGTGTGGTGTAAAACAATACAATATAGCACATGCAAGGCAACACTTTACAATAATCAACGATGTTTAGCAATACAATAAAACGCAACACAGTTACTAACTGACATTACCAAAACTTCCTTGTAACCAAGGATTTGAAAGGTGTACTTTGAAGTCACACAACACCACTATCGTCGGTATTAGTGTTTGAATATGTTAGCATACAGTATCTATAATATCGTAAATAGTATTTTATATTCATAATAAAAAAATACCTTTTGATGATGAAGCGAAAGTAGTAGTTTGATTCTCTGCAAAGTGATTTGAACTTTTCTGAGTCACAGACGAAGTTGAAACATTCCTTCCATCAATCTCTTCAACAGTATTGTCCGCAACAGTCGTGGTACATATAGTCACAGTGGGAATCACCAGTTTAGTGGCGATGGTGGATTGTGGTAGTGGCAATGGTGGTGGTGGTGGTTGGGAAAGTAGCAATGAGAGTTTTAGAGGGAGTGGTAATGGGGATGGTGGTGGTTGTGGTTGGGGAAGTAGCAATTGGAGTCTTAGAGGAAGTGGTAATGGCGATGGGGGTCGTTGTGGTTGGGGAAGTAGCAATGGGAGTTTTAGAGGAAGTGGTAGTTGCGATGGTGGTGGTGGTGGTTGGGGAAGTAGCAATGGGAGTTTCAGGAGTTAGTGGTAGTGGCGATGGTGGTGGTTGTGGTTGGGGAAGTAGCAATGGGAGTTTCAATCGGAGTTTTAGAGGAAGTGGTAATGGAGATGGTGGTGGTTGTGGTTGGGGAAGTAGCAATGGGGGTTTTAGAGGAAGTGGTAGTTGCGATGGTGGTGGTTGTGGTTGGGGAAGTAGCAATGGGAGTTTCAGAGGAAGTGGTAGTGGGTGGTATGGTGGTGGTTGTGGTTGGGGAAGTGGCAATGGGAGTTTCAGAGGAAGTGGTAGTGATGATGGTGGTGGTGGTGGTTGGGGAAGTAGCAATGGGAGTTTCAGAGGAAGTGGTAGTGGAGATATGGTGGTGGTTGTGGTTGAGGAAGTGGCAATGGGAGTTTTAGATGAAGTGGTAGTTGCGATGGTGCTGGTTGTGGTTGGTGAAGTAGCAATGGGAGTTTTAGAGGAAGTGGTAATGGGGATGGTGGTGGTTGTGGTTGGGGAAGTATCAATGGAGTTTTAGAGGAAGTGGTAGTTGAAGTGGTAGTTGGGATGGTGGTGGTTGTGGTTGGGGAAGTAGCAATTGGAGTTTTAGAGGAAGTGGTAGTTGAAGTGGGATGGTGGTGGTTGTGGTTGGGGAAGTAGCAATTGGAGTTTTAGAGGAAGTGGTAATGGGGATGGTGGTGGTTGTGGTTGGTGAAGTAGCAATTGGAGTTTTAGAGGAAGTAGTAGTTGAAGTGGGATGGTGGTGGTTGTGGTTGGGGAAGTAGCAATTGGAGTTTTAGAGGAAGTGGTAATGGGGATGGCAGGTGGTTTCGATTACCGATTATTTTGTGATTGGGAGATTTTGTCCGTTTGCCTGGTAGTTGCGATTCTTGAATAGTTGATTTTGATGACGATGATGATGATAATGATGGAGTTTTAGAGGAAGTGGTAATGGGGATGGTGGTGGTTGTGCTTGGGGAAGTAGCAATGGGAGTTTTAGAGGAAGTGGTAGTTGCGATGGTGGTGGTTGGGGAAGGAGCAATGGAGTTTCAGAGGAAGTGGTAATGGGGATGGCAGGAGGAGGAATTCGACTACCGTTTCTTTTGTGACTAGTTTTTGATTTTGCGCGTTTGCCTGGTTTTGTTTTTATTCTTGAATATGTTGCTATTGTTGATAATGATGATGATGATGACAATGAACTATGGGATTTGGTAGAAGGTATCAACAGGAAAGGAGACAGAGGACTTGAAATCTGCCGATGTCGATGGCAAAATCTCTTCGGTAGCTACGATTTTTGTTGTCAAGGCATCAGATTTTTCTTCTGGAATTAGAAAATCAAAAGTAATCATCTATTTCAGCTAAAAGAAATGTTAACCAAGCGCAGGAAGAGATTATTTTAGTAAAAGACGTGTAGACGGTCAGTAGGAGAATTTACAGACAACTGTAGTAGGCCTACTGCTGCTTAATTGCGGTCATTGTGCTGGCGCTGCAGCGAAAAGACTTCTTGAAAGATCCAGTTTGCACGGTCCGTGCACGAGGACCTTAAAATTTATGGTATGTCAGCCATTCAAACGAGAAGCTGTGGTAATGGATCGCACACAATCAATTCATTGAAAAATTAGCTGGATCAAAATCGTACGGAAGCTGTAGAAAACATAATGCATATTTGAATTTAGAGCACTTAGTCCGCAGGACATAACATATCCTACCTTTTTGGCAGACAATGGCATAACTTTTGTTGCAGTCGCAAGCCCGCCATTTGCGGTCATATTCCTTTTCACACCTGTTGCTTTCTCCCCTGCATTGCGGGCTAACGCAGATGCATTGTTTATCAGAAGACTCGTCTGGATAACCAGCTTTCCAGTTAGTATAACTGACTGCAGCGCCTAAGTACAGAAAAGAAACCGACACGAAAGAGTCTTTGAAGAGCGTTTAAATCGCCATTTGTTTCATTATAGTTTGGTTTTAGTACCGGAATGGAGTGTGCAACTTAGTTTTGTTAATTGATTTCTCTTCTATAGAACTAACAATAAAGTAGAAAGTAGAAAGCCACTCTACTTTTGAACAAGAAAAAACTTGAATGTCGCTTTTGATTATTAAATTCACTGAATACTTAAGCGTTATTCATTGAGCTCACACCTCTGAATGGTCGTGTAGAAACTCAATGTTCTATTATATAGTAATTATAATATGAGAACTAATAGAACCCTATACTAATGTCCGCCACATCAGTAGATGATCGCTTTATCGCAATAACGGATACCCGCATGCTGAAGGCTGCACGTAAAATTAATACAGTCATTAATTTTTTAATTATTATCAGAATTTATTCGGTCCTTTCTGCTCCATCGCTTTTGCCCTATCGTTCAAAGCATGAGACACCATTTAAAATTACTTAACCACCATAACATACGGATCTTCTGGATATTCTAATTACATTATGTTTTTATTGCATCATCGGTTGATGCCTTTTGCATTTGACACCGGCGCAATAGAAGTTAGGCCAACTAGTTACAAGAGACATGATTGTGCTTTTCATACTTGAATTTTTACTAATGTCTTACTGACTAGTCAAAGAAATAACGGTGTAATATGAGGTATAATGTTTATTAAGAGTCACCGTATATCAGTTAGTTCTAGAGTATGACAATATTGATTACCTGTGCTTTTCCAAATCCATTTATTTCGATGAAGTCCAATCCAGTATCTGCCATTTGCTGTAAGCCGTGACCAATTACCCATCGTTCGGAGATCTGTAATAGAAGCCAAATCTCCTCCCAATCGTAAGCATTCCTTTCTGGCATCATACCAAGTGGCAACTGCTTCACTTGCGACGTAAGACTTGTTATTTTGTCGGTAACTGAGGGTTGACTTTGAGTCTACAATAATCATTATAGATAATCTTAGTTGATGAAACATCCATAACCAGTTGATTTAATTGACATCCATCAAACTATTGTCGCAAACGGGGATCACTCCGAGTTCATTGGACGCTTAGTTCGAAAATCTTCACCAGGATGAGAGTAACTAAGATTCCGAAGAAGGAATATTCGTGTGGGTCCGGCCATCGGAGAATGAGTAGAGAAGGCTCAAAGTCATCAACTCGGCATTCGTCAGTCCGCGGTAATGGTTTCGAGTCCTTCCTTCTCCTCTAAGTTCATAGTGGATGCAATATATCATCGTACCATCTTTTTCCGAGCCAGTACCACGTTGGAAGAGTATTCCCTGGCGGTGGGTTCTATGGTTCTTCCGCCAACATCTGTTCCACCCGCTCCTCAGTTATAGCGTTTCGATACGAAAAGGTTTTCCGTCTTACCGGTTGTCGCACAGGAGATGCATGTTAACAGACGTTCTGTCTAAATCCCTTTCGTCCAAAGAAAATATGTCGTGATATTCCCTTAGGGGCCCTCTAAGCTGTTCTCTAACTTCCGGCGGCACGTCATCCGAGAAATGTTCCAACAGCACCTACCTAACATGGTCTTCTCCGCCCACTCCAGTAATTCCTGATTCCCTTGCTGAGATCCAAACCCTCGAAGAAGGAATTTTCGTGTTGGTCAGACGCCCGTGTTAAAGCATGAGGTTTGGAGTCAACAATTCGGCAAATTCAACGTTTTTATTAAACTACCGACTCAGTCACCTTCTCTAAAGGTTGACTACAATAACGATAGCTCTTTACTGAAGGCAGATTTAACTCGGTAACTGCAGCTTCACTAATTCAACTGTGTGGCTGGACAACTCTCCCCGCTAAACTACGTCTCTCTGATGCCCGACTGAACACATAACTGAAACGACTTGTTTCAGTGGCGTATCAAGGATCTATCTCTGTCATCTTTGGTATGGGCCCTACCCTTAAACTCTCGCTCTTTCATACAAAGAAAAAGTTCCTAAAATCGGAATAGTCTACAACATAGGCCCTAAATGGTTAAACCATATTTTACGTTGCTAAGTTATTTGATATTGTCACTTTAAATTGGAAGCTGGATTAATGACCATCATTGTTTCCATAAATGGAAGTGGGATTGATGAAAACATTCCTGTGTCAAAATAAAATCGCAACTGACGTCAATTCCGCAAATCGTTGCCGATGAAAATGTTAAGCGTTTCGCCCGGTGTCAACTGGATTGATGAAAATTATCCGTTATTAGGTGTGAATTCTGAAATATTTCACCGGTAAAAAATAGTTCCATTGATGTGGCATTTCTTTCGGTGTCAACTGGATTGATAAAGTAAGTTATCCTCTACGGTGGCAAACTAATCGATCTATCTCTTCATCTCTCCGCATCTAAACTACTATCGCCCTTTCATACTAGGAAAAAGTTCCTAAAATCGGATGTGTGCTTGGATTAACTTGTCATCGACAAATTGTCACTGTAAGGGTTTGTCCCCGGTCGCGAATTTTGTGTACGATTAAATAATGGCATGCACTGTGTCAACTTAAATCGTAACTGACGTCAATTCCAATCGTTAAGATGCAAATGTTAGTGTAGGCGTTTTGCCCGATGTCAACTTTAAATCATCAGCGGTATCAATTCTGTAGTAATTAAAATGTATTTTCCCGGTGTCAACTGTAAATTGTTGTCCCCGATGCCGTTCGGCGAACCTTCACCGCAAGAACCAAAATTGGAGGACAAATCAAACAGGAGCAAATTTTGCCACACCACTCTTTAGTATGCTGTGATTCAGGAATTGGCAGTGACGAATTTTGACTACAAAATAATATGCTGTCTCTCATCGAACTAGATAAAGCTTAAGGTCAGCTGCCAGTGGTCGGTTTTTTAGAATCCATCCTTCTGTATAAAATAATAACTCTTTGAGTATTAGACCCATATTATGCCTATTTAGAATAAACTACTTCGAGGCTCATGTAGTCTTTCACCTTTTCTTTTCTAGATTCACCAAACAACTAAAGACTTCATCTTTCCGAATAGGCCTACTCGAAGTTAAGATATCGCGAAATGAATACAAGCCTAAAATTTATATTTAAGATATCCATGCTGCAGAATTAATATTCACTGAAAATATTAATTTACAGCAGTAATTACAAAATAAAGCATGTACAAATTACCAGAATATTCGCATATGTAGCGGAACTGCGACGTGATGTTACCAAAACAGTAGGTCAGTTGTTTGCCATCATCTGATTCCACACAAGCTCCATCATGAAACGTTTCGGCTCTGCTACTGATATCTGAAAGACACCAACTGATTCTTAGTAAATGACGATGGGAGAACGGTTAAGACTACTGTACAGCAGAAGGAGACAGATAATTTTGAGATGAAGCGAAATTGGCTGAAGGATGAATGCATCGTATTAGATAATGCATTGACCGCACAATGTCAGTGGGAAGATCATCCGGCGAGGGACAAGATTTTGACACTTTCGACCTGACTTAACAAACTGATGCAGTAACGGTTCCAACCAATAGCAGCTTCTACGTGAACATAGAAGCAGTATTTTAAGGACTGCTTTTCTTCTGCATGCCTATTCCTTCTTCCAGCCTTCTATTTCTAGCTTTAGACCACCTCAACTCTGGTTCACTGGGCCATGATTGGAAATTGTTGCCTCAGCTTGATTTATAATTGAGGCATAGCATGGCATGCAGAACGCAGGTTAAATCTAGCACTGTTTGACATGTGATACAAAACCAATGTCGAGTTTCCTTTCGCCTGTAGCGGTAATTGATAAAATTTTGTTTTTGTAAATTCTGGTTCTAAGACAAAAACAATAGCGACTGAATTGTGATATTTTGTAGTTTTTAAGAGTTTAGTCTTCGTTGATGATCAGATATTGTTGCTCATTGTCAATGAGGGGTTTGTAAGTCAATCAATCAAAGATCAATCAATCAATATAACATTGATATGTTGCCCCTTCAAGATACCTTGGGGCCTGCTCATAGGCACTCTCGGCTCAGCCTAGGCTGAAAAGAACGGTTTTCAGAGATGAGAAAAAGTCCGTGGAATTTGCCTTTAGAAGAAAACGTTGCTCCAATGGAAGGCCGTTCCAAATGGTCGGGCCCACGACGGAGAAAGCCTGGTATTGCATCCATGGTAAAAGTGCCTGCAAAAGGGACAAACAAGTCGCCATGGACCGCAGAACACAGAGGTCGGTGGCCACTGTAGGCCAAAGCAGGACAGCAGAGCTACGGTAAGTATGCGGGCACAGTAACTGAGAAGGCAACGCCAAGCAAAAGGAGAGATCCTCTAGGACTAGGTGATACTTTCGGATATGGCGAAATGTAAGTGAATATAATATTATGTCAACAGATTTTTTTTTAGAAAATAGATAATTTGAAATCATAAACTAAGGTTTTTTTACTGTACTGTAAAAGAAACTCGTGAGTCGTGACAATTACTTTTTTGTGCTGTTGGGTGACCGTTAACCCAAGACCATTTCAGACTTTCCCTTGCCGAGACTTTTCTTGCGTCCGTGACGATGGTCTCATTCGCCAAAACGCGTCTTCCTATGAAAACCTCGAAAATCCCATGGCTTTCTATGCTATTAATGATGACTAAAGAGGAACCTGGAACATTATCTTTGCACCAACGACTGGCTGTGTAGAATGGCTTACGCACTGCGCTATGATTTTTGGCAATTAATGTTGTAAAGCAAGTCTTTCCAGAACTTGTATTGTAGCAGAGCGACGTATTATAAATTCCTGAGGGTAAGTTCTGGCACTGAGCCACTCTCAGCGACAGCCAAACATCTACGAGAACGAAAAGTAAAACTATTATCAATTAAACACCTATCACAGATCATCATACGTTTAACGAAATCTATATTGCAAGTAGAGCCCATAATTGTTCCAAGGACACCGACTCTAAAGGTAACAAATGATCATCAATTAATACTATTAGGTCCCTAATAGGCCTAATCAAATGATCAATGCATGACCCAAACGCCACGGCAGGCCTATGTAACTTTTCCAACACAGGCTATGGCCATAATTCATCAGATATACATGTATCATTCAAAATAAACCTTCTAACAACTTCGTACTAGAAGCGAACGTTTTGTAATTATATATGTAATAAACATAGGTTTCTCCTGTGCTTTAGAAAGTTAAACAGCCAAGTTTCACCTGTGCTTTAGAAAGTTAATATAATCAAGCCTATTAACTGCAAAGGCTTTCTGGTTTGATATACATTTAAGAAGGCTGAATGTGTGGACAAACGTAAATTATATCGTTCTCACAGTAGCAGGTATGAAAAGGACCAAATTTTCTTTCATAATATTTTCTAACAAATCTAGGCAAGTGAACATAATTTGCTGAACAAAGTTAAACGCAACTGTGCGTAAGTGCTGCTCCTTCATTTTCTCCACGGGTTCAAATGCAAATATCGCCCAACTTGCTCAGAAACTAACTCGATAGTGGAACTCAGATCTTCCCGATGTAGCCTATGTCGGACATATCCTGAGGATGAGTACAGCACTTGCACAATACAATGGCTTCTTGCAGTTTCTAAAGATTTAAGATAAATAAATATTCACTTACCAACAAGAAGGCTTAGAAACAGCAACCCTAACAGTTGTTTCATCTTTGGATCTTTCGCAGTTAGATGAACCTTCACTATGAACAAACCAGGACCCTTGAAAGTGTTTCATAAATCATAAACTGTTTGGATTTCATCGTCCGCGCTTTTTGAACAGAGCTAGGTTAGCTAGATAATTATACACGTTTTTGGAGATAGGCTTTATCGTGCGCTGGCTATTTATAATACGGTATGCAATGTGATATCCATAATTGTACTTCCGCGTTTGCGTAGTTACAGCGTCCTATGTTGCCTATGCAGCCCATTATCATCGACCACACTGTGTAGACACAGGACGATAATATTACATTCACACGATTAAACCGGAACTCTGTCACTGGCGCTTTCGAATGGTGCCAGTCCTAAGCAGGAAGAAAAGAGGAGGACGACGCTAATGATCATGTTTTGACACAGCGTGGTTGAACAGAAACTTCAATCATCCACAACAGTACTGCCGTTTTCCGGTGGTGCTACCCCAAGTCGGACTAAAGGAGGAGGGCGACTAATTAGCTTTGCTATGCTACAGCCGTACAGCGTCCCTAAGCAGAACTCCTAACATGCTTAAACCATTTACCATTGGGTCAGGTTTCGGCATCACTGTAAGTAGGCCTAGGTCTTATCACCGTTTTATATTTGTTTTATCGCATAGGCCTAACTGTTAATTTGTTTGGCGCTCCGTGAAAATGTACGAGAGATGTAAGAAGGTCAATAGTTCACTGTTGGCTGTTATAGGCATCGGCTTGATCAGTTTCCTCTTCAAATCCAGACATTCGAACGTCACGCATAATAACAATTTGTCCAGCCAAGTCACTTTGCATAAGTTGCAGGATATTCACACAGCATCTCTTAATTTAAAATAGCGCCCAGGTATTTATAGAACGCGCTAGTAAAATTCTCATAGACAAATAATGAGCCCTATATCAACTCTAGCTAGGCTTGTGTCAAATATTTTGGTCACTCAAATGCATCTTGAAATGACTACGTTTACGTTTGGGACGATCCAAACGACACGATCTAAATTTCAAGTTACAATGCTCTGTAGGTTGCATTATAAAACATAGTCGATACTGATTTCATCGCTATACGTCTCTGCAATAAAAGACGTTTGCGATCTATAGCTTTGAAGTATTCAAAGTTGTTAATCTTCTTCTTCTTTTCTCTCTTCCGTCGGGTGTGTGCAGACGATGAGGTTTTTACAAGATGGCTCCATTTCTTTCTGTCTCTGATAGTATCCAGGGCCGTTCTCATGTCCAAGCCTTTTTCTGCAAGATCTTGTCTCACGTTTTCCATCCAAGTCTTTACTTGTCTTCCTCAACTCCTTGTTCCCTCCACGTGACAATATAATACTCTTGACTCTGAGCTTACTTTGTCTCAACATGTGAACCTGGTTGCACGAAGTTGTTATTATCAGCTTCGTCAGCTTCGAGTGGTCTCTCGCTCTCTCTCTCATGATGCGGTCGTGGTGCTTGTTCACGCCCTTGTTACCAGTCGAATTGACAACTGTTGCTCCCTACTTGCTGGCCTTCCTATTGGGGTTCTGGGCGACTAGATCGAGTTCTACGCTCGGCTGCTCGTCTCATTGGACGACTTCCTAAGTTCTCTCCTGTCTCTGCATACATACGTGATGTGTTGCACTGGCTGCCTATCTCTCAGCGGATCTCAAACCGCACTGGCTGCTGTGGTTTCTCGCTGCGTTCTTGGCTGCGCTCCATCTTACTTGCGTGATCTTTGCCACCCAGTGTCCGACGTTGCAGCGCGTCGGGCACTTCGTTCTACGACGAGGGGTGAGCTCCTAGTTCCACGGGCACGCTTGGCTATTAAGCAGCGCCGTGCTTTTTCGGTTGTGGGACCTTCCACCTGGAATGACATCCCGCTTAAGCTCCGCTCTTTACTTGTGAGCCAACCAACAGGGTTCTACAAGTCCCTCAAGTCTTTTTTCTTTAGTCGTGGCTGGGCCGGGAGCGCTTCTGAGTAGCTTCTTGAAGAGGCGCTATATAAATGCTCTGAATGAATTAATTAATGAATTACGAATCCTGTCTCGTCTGGCCCTTCCCGCTATTCTTCTCAGCCAGCTCATTTCCGCCACCAGAATTCTTCTTTCATCCTCCTTCCGTAGGCACCAACACTCGGATCCATACAATCATCAGTACTGGAGTGACAAATGTTCTGTATAGTTACATTTTTGTTCCTGCTGACATACTGCTTGTCTCCCACATCCTACTCAATTTGCCAAAACATAGCTGATGCCATGCTTCACAGATTGAGTTGTTAATCTAAATTCACACAATTAGTACAAGAATTCCATGGGAACATCCAACAACACTGTCATATCTTGGACATTATTAAGCCCATTCGAAAAATTCCCATAGGCAAATGGGCTTCATATGTAGAACATATGAATTTTGTACATATATACATATAATATATATATTATATATGTATATATAAAGGACACATTCATCTGAACCCACGTGAGATTTTAATTATAAGTGTTTCGTATTTCCTAAGATAATTATGTCGTTGCGTTTCTGGATACACCAACAATGTAGATCTACAATTATCCATATCGTATCGCATCGTATCTGAGAATTTGCAAAGCGCCTCTTACAGTACAAAGCTATTCACAGGCGCTCTCAGCGTGGCAGCCCGAGGAAATAAGAAAGTCTTCAAGCAACGAAGGGATGAAGGTGGGACTAAAATCTTACTGCGGATTGAGGAGGGGACGTCATTCCACAGAGAAGGCCCCACGATGGCGAAGGCACTGTGCTGGGCCGTGGCAGTCCCTGCCCGGGGAACTAGGAGATCAAGTCGATCCGCAGACCGGAGAGGGCGGGAAGAGACAGCAGATAGATATATTTAGGAGCTAGGCCCAGTTGAGTTCTTAAGACTAAGAGCAGTACCTTGTACTGGATACGAGAGGCAACGAGGTGCCAGTGTAGGACATCAGTCATGTAGGTAGACATGTGAGAGTAGCGAGGGAGACGGGCGATGAGCCTGGCTGCCGAGTTAATAACCGACTGAAGGGTGGATAAGGGTAGGGAGCGTAACTGCTGCAGCTGCTGAGCTGAAGCCTAAATAATCTCCTCTATTTAAACAACACGCAAAATTGTGTGAACGTTTCTATGCTCACCAAGGTAAATGCTACAAAAACCAACATGATAATATTTATGATGCTGTTAGTTAATGCGTGGCACGAGTTTGGGAAGTTGCTTCACCCACAGCGAGATCTGTATTTAGTGTTTTTACTTCCTTTATTCATTTCATTTTATTCAATTCAGTTTATTTACTAAACCAATATATTATTTCTTGAACCTTGAACATAGTACAATTTATGGCAATAGACGTAGTCAGTTTACAGTACATTAATGGTGGTTACCATGGGGCGACCCAGAAGGGATGAACAATCCCGCAAATAGGGCCACCTAGTAATTGTGAACAATAGAAAGTAACAATAACGCATGACAGCCAGTCCATAATAATTATGAACTGGCTGTCATGTCATTATTATAGTTACAGTAACACTTTGATAATCAGGACAACAACGTCAATCATGATACAAAGGCTTTCACCGTTTCTGTGCGCCTACATACACTAAAATGGCTGTTGTGGCTGTTGAATTCTCAGTATAAATCGTCTCCTGATCGATAAACTTCTCCTCATCAGCAGTCGTTCAGTTGCCAAGTGACGCAGCTACTTTATTATTCGCTAGGTGGCGGCTACATAAGTTCCGGGCTGTAGAATACTCAGATCCATTTTAAAGCTATTCATCGGCGCAATATCAAATACAACGGTGCTCTATCAAACCAAGTCCGCAATTATTGTCAAGTTGCTCGGTTCGTGTCAGCGTCAAGTCAGAATCCGGTGGAAGTCAATCGGAGGAGGCAGTGTTGCTACTGTGGAAATTGTTATTTGTTTCTTTTTGCAGTTCGGAGAATAAGAGTAGGTCTAAAGATCTATAATAGGACCGTCTGCTTGCCTGGTCTCTGGATTTTGACCTGGACCCGATTTCCGCGGTGGTGTAGAGGTATGTTCGGTGCCTTGCAGCCGGAGGGTTGCGGGTTCGAATCCACCTCAAGCCGCCGCGTAGGAACCCTGGGCAAGTCCCTCACTCGCAATTGCTCATGCGCTTCGGCGTGAAACTCCGGTTCAGTGTCCGCGCTGTAGTCGGGAGCGCCTCTGAGTAGAAATCTTGAAGGGGCGCTATAACAAGTGCTCATAATTACATTACATAATTACATTACCCCAGCCTAACGATTTTGTTCTGATTAAGTGTCTGTAAGCTGGTCCACATGACTTCCCTTTTTGGGGCACTGTAGAAATGTCGAGATTAATACTATGAACTTGTTAATTGGCAGTATATAATTATGTTCCAAAAGATCCATAGATCTGACTAAGTTATGTTGGCCAATTCATTCTGTAGATATCAATCTTAACCAAGCCCGCTGGGATCACTTGCCTGTTGCAAGTTGCAAAAGCGTCTTTCAGAGGGTACGGCCAGTTTCTGCCATTTCCAATACAACAAACTCCAGAATATGACTCACCTCCGTATGCTACGCGGTGTTTCTTGGGCTATTATAATATAGGTCGTGGTAGATTGACTGTGTGTACTGTCATCTACATGTATGCGCATGTCTAAAGCTATGTCAATAAGCAGTACCGGCCTTACCATTGTGCGAACCGTGCAACTGCACAGGGCCCGCAAATTAGGGGGGCCCGAAAATGTCAGAAAATTAACATGAACAAGACGCCCTAAAAATAATAGGCCTATTATGGTTTCAATATTAAATCTTCTCTTTTATCAAAAAAGTCAAATGGTACAAAGTAACTACAAACTTAGTTTTCTGTGACATTTTTGGGCCCTCTATTAGTGGGGAGACCCGAAAATCTCACAGTAAAACCTGTGATATTTTCTGGCCCCATATTGTGAGGGCCCGAAAGTGTCACAGTAAATTAACATGAACAAGACACCCTAACAATAATGTTATGGGTTCAATTTAATCTTCTCTTTTGTCAAAAATAAAAGTCAAATGATACCAAGTTGAAACCATTCGAGTTTTTTGACATAATATCATATGTTGTCGCAAAAGATAACATTGGGTGCAGAAATGGTAATCATTTCTGCACCCAGAAATAGTTATACTTTGCTATACTTTGTTTAAATTTTAGTGAGAAATTTTACATCTTGAATAGTTGTGTCCGCGATCGAGTTATGCCTAGAAAAAAGTTTCAAAACCACTATTGTACGCGACTGTGTACAGTATCTTTGCTAATTATTTTATAGTATTTCTTATAGGTTTTAGAGGATTTTATCGTTAGGGTTTATTATTTAGCACATAAAGATAATGATTAGCAATGAAAAGCAATTTGACTTGTGTCATGGGGCCCGTACAGTTCACTCTGCACAGGGCCCGCAATATACTAGGGTCGGCACTGCAATAAGTGCCATTTCCAGCTACATGAGGACAAATCGAACCTGGTCCATCCATTTGGAACTCTCTAGCTTCTCATGTCTGAAACTCTCTTATGGAGTCTGCATGTCAAACTGAAAACTGACATCTTCTAGTTACTTCGGCTCTTAATGTTTGCCCGCATCAATGTGTACTTGTACACTTTGTATACGATGATTGTTTAAAACAAAATTACAGTTTTACTTTTTTTATTACGCGAACACATGTGGCAAATGCATGCAGCAAGAAATCGTAATCGTAATCGTAATCGTAATCTCCAAACTTCTAAAGCGCCACTCGAAAGCCAAGCGCAGGGCACCAGCTTATTCACGAGCGCTGCGTCTAGTCAGAAGGGTTGTCCAAAAGAGTAGTCCGAGGAGGTCCGAGTCCGGTTTCCAGAGGATCAGAGGGGTCAGAGTAGCTGCTAAGGTGGGTGTCGTTTAGGTCGAGAGTTTGAAGGTAGATGATCAGTTGAGTCGGGGTAAGAGTTCTTGAAGAGGAGAGACTTTAGTTTCGAGTGGAAAGCCTTGGCGGTGATGGATAGAGGAGCCTGATGCGGGTGATGATTGGTGATTGGAGATGATGGTTGAGGAACCGAAAAAGTGCGGAATTCACGAGGTAGGTCGTTCCAGAGACGTGGTGCAGTGTTGGATATTGCTCGGTTGGAGAACTTGAGATGAGTAGTGACAGGAGGTCGAGAGAGAGTGAGAATGGAGGAAGATCTGGTAGAGCGGGTTGGCTGGATGGTGAAGAGGTCGCGAAGATATCTGGGCTGGGAGTATTGTAGAGAGTTGTAGGTTAGTGATAGGACTTTGAAGTGAATTCGCTCTGGGATTTTTAACCAATGGAGTGATTTGAGGATGGGAGTGATATGATGATGCTTGGGCGTTCTGGTGACAGCTCTGGCTAATGAGTTTTGGATGAGCTGCAGACGCTTTAGTTGGGTAGATTCAAGGTTGAGAAAGAGGGAATTGCAATAGTCAAGCTTTGAGTGGACAATGGAGGTAGCAATGGTGGAGGCAGTTTTGAAGTCGAGCATGGGTCGGATGCGGCGGAGGTCACGAATGTGCATGAAGCAGGAGCGTGAGAGGTTAGATATGTGGTTAGAGAAGGAGAGATGTGTATCAAAGGTTACACCAAGATTGCGGACAGGGGCATCGGAGGTGAAGGTAAGAGATGAAGAGTCAGTGGATAGGTGTATTGAAGGGTCAGGGATTTTCTTGATTTGGTCAGGAAGGCCTAGGATGATGAATTCTGTTTTGGAAGGGTTCAGGCAGAGGAGGTTGGACGACATCCATTGAGAGACTAGGTTAACCACATTGAGTAGTTTGGCAATGGAGGTGGAAAAAGAGCTCGAGGAGAAGAATAGGTAGAGTTGGGTGTCGTCTGCGTAGAGATGGTGGTCAACAGAGGAGGATTTTATGAGATGGCTTAATGGTGTGGTATACAGAATGAAGAGCAGTGGACCCAGGACGGAGCCTTGAGGGACACCACAAGAAAGTGGGAGGGGTTGCGAACAGTGGCTGGAGGCTTTAACAGAGAAGGATCTGGAAGACAAGTAGGACTGGAACCATTGTAGAGCAGTGCCAGAGACGTAAAACGGTAACCTGGAAAGTACCACGGCTGGTTAATAAGTGGTGCAGTAACTTAAACTTCCCAGCCAAATAGATGGCTAGTATGTTCTGAATGTCGGGTGATTTAGATCTTGGCCAACTGTCTTTGCAGCTGCGCCGTTCGTTAAAGGAAGCCAATCAAGGATCAGTGATGGCAGTCACTCTCATCATGCTCCGCTCTCGCCTTGGCTCCCAACGGTGCCTCTGCAACCACAGCCGACCTACGAGTCTGTCTCATTTAACAACACCATTGCTAATCAACGTATTCTAACGTAGTCTGGCTTTGTCCCACTTTGCCTTCTGATTGCGTATCCGTTTGCCTGTCTCTGTGTTTGTCTGTGTTAGTGCATCGCATTGCATTCGTGGGTCTGTGAACGTGTGTCTGTCTTTTTTTTTATGGTCCTGTCTTATTTTTCTCTCCGTGAGTTACGTCCATTCCCATCACTCCATTTATTTCCTCCTCTCTATTCCTGCCTAGATGCTAACATCCATCAATCCATCCGTCCATCAATAATTCCACCCATCCATTCATTCACCATTCCTTTCTTACTTCTGTGGATCTATCCACCCTTTCATCCCTTCAGACATCCGGTCATCAAGCCATCATGCCATCCATTCCAACCAACCATCCACTCATCCATCCACTTATGCATCCATTCATTCTTCCATCCATGGACCAACCAACTACTTATCCGTTTATTCCAGTCATTCATAGGTCCATTGATCTATCCAATTATCCATCCATCCATCCATCCATCCATCCATCCATCCATCCATCCATCCATCCATCCATCCATCCATCCATCCATCCATCCATCCATCCATCCATCCATCCATCTATCATCCATCCATCCATCCATCTATCCATCCATCCATCCATCCATCCATCTATCCATCCATCCATCTATCCATCTATCCATCCATCCATCCATCCATCCATCCATCCATCCATCCATCCATCCATCCATCCATCCATCCATCCATCCATCCATCCATCCATCCATCCATCCATCCATCCATCCATCCATCCATCCATCCATCCATCCATTTATGCATCCAACCACCATTCCATTCATCCATTCATCCATGCTTCCATCCATGCTTCCATCTATCTATCCATCCATCTGCTCCTGAAGTATCGCATCAATCCGCGCACAGCATTTTCATCTGTCGGGGCAATATCAACCGCACCATCAACCTCTGCAGCCAAACACAAAATGCGACGAACGCTGATGGCGCTAACATAGCTTCAGCAGCAGCAGCAGCAGCATCAGCAGAAGCAGCAGCAGCAGTGATGTCTGGCATCTGAAAAGAGCCTTGGAACTGACTACGCTTAGCAAGTGACCGATGCTCAGCTGCCGCAACCAATTACTGGAGGCATCTAGTTGAGACGGAACGAGGACTCATGAAAACAGGAAGCAGATCCCTTGCATCTCGTATTGCCTCCCTTTGTAGTTCCTTCGATTGAACCGCGTCGCTCAACATCCCAACGCACATCGTCCACGGTCGGTTACCCTACAGTACGTCTTCCTGCGATGGCGTCCGTGATATAATGTAACGTGATGAAATATGATGTGCAGAAATTATTAACATTATGTGCATCCAATTTTAACGCGTTGCATTCTCATCACGGAAACCAAAACCTTACATTTTGTTTCTAAACAATATCTACGTTTAGTAATCTATCATCTGTATAAGCTGGATGGAACCCCAGAGACAAATCCTCTCTCCATCATTCGGAATCTACTGAAGTGATATCCAATCGGTGAAACAAACAGTTGATCTACAGAGCGAGTCTCGTCTGCAGGTCAAACGGTGGATCAGTTGAGGTGATTCTCGTCTTTGAATCAAATGCTACAGACTTCCGAAGATGTTTAAGACAAGACTTGGAAAGCTGCTTCCCTACATCAACAAAAAGGTCTTCCTGAGGGAAAAGAAAGGTCAGACTTTACTATTTTACCAGCTTTTATAGTTACACCATGTAATGTAGCTCACCATTTAAGTGGGACCTTTTCTTTGGGTTTCATCGTCGAGCAAAACTCAGATGAATTGAAAAGGTTGATAGCAAAATTAATGCTTAACCATGGACACTAGATGGGACCCATATGGACTCTATACGAGTCTCATATAGGACACTGAGTCCTACATGGGCTACATGTGGACATGTTGCTATGTGCGAATTGGATTCAGTTATGAAAGTGTTTTTGCGGTACAGTACGTGCAACATCTCGATGCTGAAGGACCACGACTGAAAAAAGTCCATTTTCTCCTAATGCACGGTTTCTCATGCAGTCGCTCCAACTGTTCTGTTGAATATATCGGCTGAACTTGTCAAGGTGGCCTAGTGGAATATTGGGTTTGTCTTTTATTTGGCAGCTGGCCTTTCAACTTTCCATCTTCGTCATGTTAAATTTATAATTAGCTGCCAAGCAGATGTGGCCTATTTATGTGGAGATTTGTTCAGAAATAGTCGTGTTGCGCTGTATCTATATGTATGCACACCAAAATGTGAATATGCAGTTGGCATAACAGTAAAGTATATCAACTTATTTACTTACTTAAGATTCCTTCACCTCAGGGTATCAAAAGGCTAAGGTTGATAGTGAATGCCTAACCATGGACACTAGATGAGACCCATATAATACGAGTCCCATATGTAAGACTGAAAGACAATATCATACAGAGCGCCAATGACATCGTCGGAGCAGAAGAGAGAGTACCTGCTAGGAAACCGTGGGTAACAAGAGAAATGATAGAAGAGATGGAGGAAAGGAGGAAATGGAAACACCAAAGCACCGAAAAAGCAAGACAAGAATATAGAAGATTAAACAACAAACTGAGAAGAACAACAGAAGAGGCAAGGGAAAAATGGTGGGACGAGAAATGTCAAGAGTTAGAAGACTTACAGCAACAGGGAAGATATGACAAAGTGTACGAAAAGGTGAAACAGATATCTAGGAACCCGGGAAAAGGAAAAGGAGGAGGAGGAATAGAGGTTAGCGACAAACAAGGTAGACTCCTAAATGAAACAATTGAAGTTAAGAACCGATGGAAGGAGTACGTGGAGGAACTCTACAGAAGTGAAGAGGGAGAATTGCATGACAATCAGGGACTGGAGAAGGAAGAGGAGACTCGAGGGAGAGAGGATGATATTGGCCCAGAGGTGCTGGGAGAGGAGGTAAGAGCGGCCATAAAGGAACTGAAAAACAACAAAGCAGAGGGAATAGACAACATACCAGCAGAGATGCTCAAAAGTCTGGAGGATGGTGCCATGAAAGAACTAATAAGGATATGCCAAGATATATACACAACGGGAGAATGGCCAGAGGACTTCCTGCAATCCATAATAATACCAATTAAAAAGAAACCAAATGCAACAGCATGCGAGGATTACAGGACCATTAGCCTCCTCACCCATGCGTCAAAAGTCATGATAAGAATACTAGCAAAGAGAGTGCAAGCAAAGACAGAGGCAATTGAGGGGCTGGGAGATGATCAATTTGGTTTTAGAAAAGGCATGGGAACTAGGGATGCGATCGGAACACTAAGAGTACTAACAGAGAGGAGCTGCCAGAATGGTCAGGATGTATATATATGCTTTGTGGATTATGAAAAAGCATTTGATAGAGTTGACTGGAGAAGGCTACTACATGCATTGAGGCGGATGGGAATAGATTGGAGAGACAGAAGATTAATAGGAAACTTATACATGGGACAAAAGATGCGAATAAGAATAGATGGAGAGTACTCGGAACCAGGAAACGTTGGAAGAGGTGTGAGACAAGGATGTCCACTGTCACCATTACTATTTAACATCTATATAGAAGAGCTTGTCAGAGAGGCAGTAGAGGAGATGGAGGAGGGGATAAAGGTTGGTGGAAAATGGATAAAGGCATTAAGGTTTGCAGATGATCAGGCAATGTTGGCGAGAAACCAGAAAGGACTGCAAGCAATGATGGATAGGCTAAACACAACATCAACCGAATACGGGATGAAGATTAACATCAAAAAGACAAAGGTATTGAAGATAAGTAAAGGAAAGGAAACTGTAGTCAGAATACACATTGGAGGAAAACAGATAGAGCAAGTCAAATAATTCTGCTACCTAGGGAGTATGATTACGACAGATGCCAAATGCCACAGAGAAATTATAAGAAGGATAGCAATAGGAAAGGAGGCATTCTCAAACAGAAGAGAATTACTGAGAGGAAAACTAAACAGGAATCTAAAGATAAGAATGATAAAGACACTAGTATGGAGCGTGGTGCTGTATGGATCGGAGACATGGACAATGAGAAAAGCGGATATAAAAAGACTGGAAGCTTTCGAAATGTGGACATGGAGAAGAATGGAAAAAATCAGCTGGACAGAACATATAACAAATGAAGAAGTGTTGGGAATAATTGGAGAAGAAAGAGTCCTTATACGCACAATAAGAGACAGGCAAAGGAAATGGATCGGACACACGCTGAGAGGAGACTCACTACTAAGAACGGTCATCGAAGGAAAAATGAAGGGGAGGAAGACAAGAGGAAGACCAAGACAGATGATGCTGGATTGGATGATGACAAACGGCTACAGGAAACTGAAAGAAGAGGCCCAACAACGAGAGAAGTGGCGACGTCGGACATTTGAACCTGCCTAACAGGCAGAGAACCACAAGAAGAAGAAGATATGTAACACTGAGTCCTACATGGGCTCTATGTCAGCATGTGGCTAAGGCTGTTCTATGTCAGTTAAGAGTAATGGTAGTAATAGTTATCGTAATGGTAAAACCTAACCTTCTATTAGCGGTTGATTAATAATTGTTAGTAATTCGATAGTTGTTCTTAAAATGCAGAAACAATGATAATTAGCCAACCGGTCAACTAATCAAAGTGCAGAAATATACTATGCAGACCTAGGCGTGCATTACAATGCATTACGTTACAATTATTACTATGTGCTAAGGTCTCAACCACAAATTAAGTCCACACGTATAATAACCGATCATTTATTGATCATTTATCGAGCGCCTCTCAATAGGCAATCTGGTAGGGGCGCTATAACAAGTGTTCAAATACAATACAATACAATACAATACAATTTACTTAATTTCACTTTAAAATACCTTGTCTTTCATTAATTTAACTTAGCACACTTTGTCTCGGCTTAATTGACCCTCTCAGACTAAGCCTTACATGTAACTTATCTAACTTTACCATATTCTATCACAGGCCTACTAAAGAAATATTGTTTCACAGTGTAGCTACCATCAACAGTATCACAATACGTGCATACGCTTGTGTCTTAACTATGATCTACCTTCTATGGATCAAAGCTAAGTAATGCTTGCAGTCGATCATTTTTATTGCGCCACTTCGTGTAGACTCTTCAGAAGCTCTTGTGTAAGATAACTAGGCAAAATGAGTTACGTAGAGTATATGATTAGATAGATATCCCATTTAAATGTATGTAGGGCTTGCTATACAAGCATAATATACAAGTGCATTCCCATACATTCATATAATACTGCATATTAGACTATATATTATATATGGTACAATGGTACATACTTAGATAGAAATCATATGTGCATCCAACATATATATATAATTATACACATTGGATATTATTATATAAGATAAATAGGATACACAGGATTAGATGAAATCCTTATATGTAAATATAGATGTGTATCCCATATACGTGCATCCCATATAATATATATACCCATATAATATAGTATATATACCCGGGTAAATGTGTGCGTATATCTATGTAACATCTAGAGTGTAAATACACATCGCTTAGGTTCATGTGTGTGCAATGTTGTGCGTGTATGTTAATGCGTGTGACTGTTCGGTGTGAGTTGAGCCATAGAATGCCAGTCACGGAATCTTCCGCAGAACACAAGTGCCGAGCATGTGCCATATCGCTCGATTTATTACCAGACGGAACGTATGCACCGTTCTCTCGTCGGCCGCTCGTTCACTGCTAAAGATTACAGGCTCATATTCCCTACATCACGTCAAACTTTGCCACCGCCGACGCCTCAGTCCTCATTCCATCCTTTTACCCGTCCATCCATCCCTCTGTGCACCCTTGCTGTGTCCATTCATCCATCCATCATCATTTATTGTATTGATTCTTCCAGTTTTTACACTATGTTTTAAACATGAAAGCATTAAATGCAGCTACGTAGCAATGGCTGACCCCAAAAAAATTTAGTCACACTTATTACGGATTAGATAAAATAGCTTTCGTGGTCGTGACTTCAAATGCGTTGCGTGTAAATTAATGAAATTTTCTACTTATGCGGTACAAAGAAACAAGCAGAACAAGCATTAAAAAGGTAGATAGAAAAATAGACAAGAAATCTTCACCACCATTACCATCATTATTGTCACCATCCTCAACATCGGCATCCTCATAATCACCATAATCACACAATCACCATCGTCGTTAGTACCCAAGATCTGATGTCCATTGCACATTAAATACTCAGTCTTTCAATTGTTTATCTATTTCGCCAACAGAGTCAGGCATGGTTTGCTTAGCAAGAGTCTTTGACATCAGGAAAGCACATAGTCAAAGAGGTCTCACTCTCCTCCCACTTGGGTCGATTATTTATCTGTTCTTTGGTGGATAAAAATTGCACAGCCAGATATAAACATTACCATAACCTTTAATTATCTCAAATGTTTCCGACCTATCGCTTTTACCTGTTTTCTTTTCATGGATAAAATATATTGAAGAGCTAGTTATGAACACTATAATAATAATCTGTAATAATCTGTAATAATCTGTAATTGTTTCTTTTATGATACTTTCTCTAAAGAAAATAGGACTTAACGATATAGAGCATTATCTTAACGAGAGAAGTAATAAATTTATTCCGCAGTTTTATGATCCTCTATTTCATTGTGCTCTGCGATACCATTATTCTTGAATATTTTATGCGAGCTTATTATTCCCAATTTACTCTACAGTTTCGTTATCTGTAGTCCACACATAAGATACCTTCAGCATACCTTTCAATCTAACTGTTCCTATACCAATTTATTCTGCTGTCTTTTGGTCAGTAATTTTTTTCCCAGTCTTATTATCTTTAAGCTTTACTGATGCTTACTAAGTTGCCTTATGCTTCCTTGCTCTTGTTCAATCAGGTTGTTCAGGACCACGTATCTGTTTTGATCCGTAATCAACCAAACGGTTCAGTTTATATTTGACTTCAGCCCTGTCTCCCTCTCTGCTTCGTCACCCCTTAGTTTGTCTGCATGAGCCTCTCTCAATTCACAAGCTGCGTTCCCTTTAGAATTTGTGCACTTTACGAACCTGCGATGAATCAGAATTCTATTTGCATTCGTTCAACCCAAGCATCCAATACTATATATGCTAGTTCGTTCGTGCGTTAATTAATTAATTCTGACATTCGCGGTGTAGTGCCAGTATTAGAAAAGCGTGCATTTCTAAGATCGCTTAGTGAAAACCCGTTACCACCAGAAATATGATAGATTCGCTATGGAAAATATATAGATATAAAATTATATCTTCTTTATGTATTATATATAATTATGTGTCTGTCTCTGTCTATGTCTCTCTCTGTATATATGTATACATATTATATGCAATTGTACATAGTACACACAGAGTCGTGTACAAATATGCATGTGTTGCCATCATGAGGCTGAGAGGCTGATATCCCAGCTTTTGATCCATTTCCTCTGTTCATCACACAAAGCTATTTGCCGTTGACCAGCTTCGTATAATTAGGGTTGGTCTAAGCCTAAGGAATGTATTAGCCTCAGATGAAGTAGGATTCCGCATCTTGAAGAAAATCATGTCGTTCGGCTTAACCCTATGACGCACACCTGGGGTCAATTTGACCCCATCGATGGAATTTACTTGAATAGCTGCATTGATACAAATAGTAAAAATCTGAAATAATTCAAATTCCTCAGCAATTCATCCCTCTACATGCACGAAAAAATTCGAAGAGTTTGGAATTCTAGGTACAATGATACAAAAATAAGAATGACACTCGGGCATATTTAGCACACCTGGGGTCAATCTGACCCCAGGCTGTAACATTGACTATAACATAAACCAGGCTACGTTACATACACAAATACACACATACATACATACATACACACATGTATACATACATACAAATATAAATACATACATACAAGCATACATACATACATATATACATCCATCAATACACACACATGTATATATACAAATATATCCCTATATATATAGGCTACATGCACATGAATACATGTATATACACACATAAAAAATATATACATGAATGCATACATACATACATGCATACATACATACATACACACATACATGCATACATACATACACACACATATAT
>JACEVL010000216.1:195000-215000 GCA_020284085.1 Aporrectodea caliginosa
GATTTAGAACCACTCCAGTGCACAACAGTTGACATTTATATCATTCATTTATTATTCATTCAGTCACAATTTACAGTGTAATGCGTCTTACTATATACATACATGCATGCATGCATGTAAGTATGCACGTATCTATGAAGCAATTCATATGTTTGCATGTATGTCGGTAGGCTATATTTCACAACAGGCGTCAAATTCAGAAATAGAATTAGAGAAAAATTAAAGTCACGCAAAATTAAAAAAATTTCTTACACAGATATTTTACAAGCGGTCCTGAAGCATACTTAATGTTGAGCAGAGCTTTAATTTGACAAATTTAGCCTAATTTTTATTTTAGTTTTTTTACTATGTGAAACACATACAACTTTTATTCCTAAATATTTACAACTCCGTTACTTAATAAATACACAATACAATATACCGCCATTGTTTATAATTAGTGACTAATTAGTATTAAGTGTGCATTAAATTATTACACAGCAACCTAAATTATTTTGACGACAAATTATCTACATGTACCATTAAATAAATTCATTTTAATAGAAAAATAATGTAACGGAGTTGTAGTAAAATATTCATAATTAGGTCTCCATGCTTACCGGACGAGTTAAGATACAAAAAATAGTTAGTTTATAGTGGCCAAGCAGGCTGTAAGTTTCAATATTATTTTTGAAAGAAAAATATTATATATATATGCAAAATGCAATAATTACAGTCACGGAGTTGTAAATCTTTTTATACTATAACATTAGCGGATAAATTTTCGAAAATTGTCAACAGGAGCAAACATCCATATTGATTTCTTGTTGATTAAATTAGTGCAGACATGTTCCCTGCTATAGAAGATGTCAATTCAAAAAACGAGAGTTTTCAATTTATTCCACAGATGGCTGAAACCCATTCGTAATGGTGTTGTAAGCAATAATTGAAGACAGAGGGTTTTATTTATTTTTTAATTATGTAGTTTGTTAATAAGTTAATAAAACCCATATGGAGCAATGGATATATGTAAGTTAATGATCTAAAAATTATAAAACATCAGTTCAGCGCTTCAACTGCTACCCTAACGCAGCGTTGAATTGACTTACCATTAGAAAGGACAATTAAATTTTGGGTTAAAATTGGACTTTATAAATTTTTTTCTCATACTAATCATCTAAATAATATAATAGTAATAATTTGTTAATATATAGCTCATGCCCTACAATGTATTTAAAAATTATAAATTATAATTTTACTCTTTGTGTAAGCCGTACAAAGGAGAAGACGATAATTTCTCTAATTTGCTGCCGGTTGTGAAATATACCCATGTATGCTGAAAATATGTGAATAAATGTTTGAAAATGATGCGCTTCATTGGTCAGTAGTGTTCCTTTTTCTGCACTCTATCGTACATCCCCAGCCATCTTATTTCATTTCCGGGACAAAATGTTCGACATTCTTAGAACCCTTACCATCCCTCTTACGTCCGTTCCTTTTACGTGATCCAACTACCTTAGTCTAAAATAATAAGCTTGCTTCTGACCTGCTCTGTTTCTACAACATACTCCATTTCTCCAATAATTCTCCAGTTCCTTCAAAACACAAATTGGATATCCAGAAGGGTATTCTCGCTCTCAAACCATCTGACACGGTTTCCTTCATTTTGGACATTTACTTTTCCTCCTACTAGAATCGTTGCGGGTTGGATTGAATTGTGGATTTGCCTTCCTTTTCAAACCTCAACTGAGACTTGCTCGATTTCATTCATCTACTAAAACTCCAAAGTCATTTGTAAGCTTCATCTTCGCCCTGGATTAGGGAATCTGCATCTAATCTTAATTCGAGAATATTCTCGCACTTACCGTTCATAATGCTCGCATTCACATAAATGCAGGCACTGATACAATCATACTTACCTTTTTTCAAATTGCCCATCCACTATAGACTGCCTCTCTTTGTTGGCGGATTGATCTGTTTGATATTGACCTGATTATGACTCGATTCTGGGACGCCATCGGGAGACGTCTTGCGCATTACGCACAGCGATCGAAATTGCCAATTACAATCAAAACACGTTCGTACATACGTACATACATAGATATGTACATATAGTGTAATAAATAATCTAATTCATTAGTTTTTACAATGCCGCCGTCTGATAACAACCATTCGGATTATCATTCTAACAGATCAGTCGTTGTGTGCGAAGTAAATCAAAATGAATCTTGACTACTACTACGTGAAGCAGAACGTGATTTGTGGAGACAATTGATTAGCTTCCATTCTCACTGATTCAGACATTGTCTCTTCTGGAAGCTCTTTCCCCGCTCAATACAGTCAGGGTACGAGTTGTAGGAGAGTGGAATGGGAATTCTTCCTCTTTGATTCAGATTATCTCTCACTGAAAATACAATGTTCATAGTATGTCTCTCCAGCCATGAAATCTTTCTCCATCACTGCTGCCAATCTTAACATCAGGCTGGTGTGATATAGTGCTTTATGAAGCTGCAATCTTTCGTCCTGATCGAAACTGCCTTAGATTGGCAATAATAATTATTCTTACAATGACCACTGGCAGAATGCTGCATACTACTTACATGTGTATGCGTGCATATATACATGAATACATATTTACACACACAAATGTAAATTATATAATATTATATACATATATAAATAAATGAATTCATAGATACAATTTATATGCAAAAATACATGCATGAATTCATTCATATATGCACACACAAACAGGCATGCATGCATACATGTTTGCACTTAACCTACGTGCACGTACGTACATAATATATTCGCGCAGAGCCTACATACATAAATAGATGTATATACATGTATGCATATTAATACGTGCATGCATTCGCACGGGCTTCGGTGTACATATGGACATAATAAAATTAGATAATTACACATTACATACAAACATACATTGCTCCCGATCTGACTGGTCTGGAGTCTCATTTGGTTTTTCACAGGTTCTACATTAGGGCCTCTACTTTACATCCTTCACACTGTGTAGCGATCTCCTAAGTTTTTACACCTTGAGAGAAAGACACTAATCATGCGTCCAGTTACTTGCGGTGTCGCGACAAATTGTCTACAGACTTTTCGTATACGACATTAATTTTCGTCTACAGACATTTGGCCGACAGACATTTCGTCTACAAAGTTATTTGAAATTGTCACTTTAAAATGAAAGCTTCATTGATGAAAAAATGTTTCCATAATAAAAGTGGGATTGATGAAAACATTCCTGTGTTGAAATAGAAGCTGGATTCATCAAAATAATTTTTCCCGTAAATAGAAGCGGGACACCAAGCTGGATGGATGGATGAAACTAAGTGTTCCATTCAATAGAAGTTGGATTGATGAAAATAATCGTTTCAGTAATTAGAAAAAAAGCTGCACTCCTGAGAATATTTAGCACGTTTTAGCGAAACTATAAGAAAGCGGCCTCTGTTGATTAGCCCTAATGGATACAGAAATGTCTGTAAAAGAAGTGTCGTAGACAAAAAGTCTGTAGACGAGTTGTGGAACCGTTACTTATTAATTCAATTCTCGCCCCATTGGATGGTTGTTTAGTTCAGGCTAATAGTCTCAACAAATCAGATGCAGTTAGCTCTTGAAAACATGAATATGTAATTAACCAAATGCATAGATGTATCAATTCAGTAAACATCATAGCAATTCACTGGGTAATAAACTAATGAAAGGTCTTATCAGATCCTACCTAGACCAGCACCTTATCTGAATGCATCTATTTACTATTAGAGCCTAACCTTACCTCCCTCGTTGAAGTAATTTGGTTTATAAAAATTCCCACCCACGCCTCCAGTGCTCAGCTACAACACAGAGTCCTGGCGGCGTCCATGATGCATAGCAGATATTGAGAAAGCCCGTACATCTGTAGATTAGTCCAATGCTTAACTCCGTTGATTCTTCACGAATGTCATAGGCCGTATTATACCACTCGACAGAATTCCGCATTCGCTTCCGTTGTCGCGCCCTAGCGAGTGGTCACTAAAAGTTTAGCGTAACAAACATGTTTCCTTCGAGAACGACTGACTTAATCATAGCACGTTTATTATATTAATTAGTTGTAGCGCACTTACGCGTTCTCATGTCTGTCGATATTGCACTTTTATTTTTGGTAACGAAAATAAAGATGACTTTTCGTTGGTGCTATTTTCGTTATAGTTCTAGTTATTTTATAGTTTTGAAATGTTTTTTTAACTTAGAGTTAGGCCTATGGTTATGGTTAACGAAATCATTTTATTTTCGTTATCGAAGATTTTCGTTACCGTTATCGTTAACGAGAATCACCATACATGAACCTGATGCATTCATAGCGTATAGCGATGTATCTATGCGGGCTTAACCCTAGGGCTACCAAGCTTTTTTGTAACACTGGCTACCAAGGGGGGTGGTTACCACCCCACCTGGATTTCGTGTTTGGTTTCACATATCATAACTTGTAATATAGCAATGGATTCAGCATTCATTTCTGCACAGAATGGTATATTTAGTTGTACATTATGTGAATGCACCTCGAAATTACATCACTTTTAACAATGGAACCCATTAATTAGCAATATTTTATATTATTGCGTACATTTTGTACTTTTGGATAAACAAATATAAGATTATGTGTGTTTTGAAACTAATCTATGTATAAAAGATACACAAAATCACCCCTACACATGTTTATATAGTATAAATGTACATCCATACATATATATCCACACATATATATCGGTTTACGTTGTAATGCTGTATTCAGCCATTTTCACACAGATTACGCGTATTATTATTTATTTTGATCACTTCCGGTATTCAAAAGACAAAGATGTAGGTATGCAAATGAAGCCCTACATTCCCTCTAAAGAATGGTATCTTTGTTTCTCTTCCAGGAAGACAAATGACTATGCTACAGACAAAAACTAAGGGGGAGTGCTTCCATTCAGCCATTTTTCACACATATTACGCGTATTATTATTTATTTTGAGCACTTCCGGTTGTCTCAGGTCAACTCAGTGACCATAGAAATGTAGCCCCACATTCCCTCTATAGAATGGTAAAATATGTGTCTCTTAATATTAAATGACGGATAAGATATAGTCGAAAATCTAGGGAGGGGGTGGTATCCACCCCCCGGTGCCTCGGGTATATTGGCTATAACTTTTGAACGGTGTGAGATATCATCTCACATTTTACCTCAAAACGTGTGTAAATGAACTCCCTACAGCTACCTAAAAGGTCAAATTTTTATTCCATACGGAAAAAGTTTGAGATGAAAAAAACCTAGGGGGGGGTGGCAACCACCCCCCCCTTGGTAGCCCGAGGGTTAACCCTATCGCGCATTAATCAGTTGAAATCAGTTTTAATTGTCTCGGCTGGTCTCATCGTCGGCCTGTCTAAGTTCGGGCATATATCTAGCTTTATACGGGAGGAGCTGCGTTGCTTGCTAATTCAAAAGCGCATTGAGTTTAAGATCCTAAAGCTTGTGCATAATTGTCTTGCAGGCCATTTCCCAGTCTATCTTAGGGTGCTTTGTGTGCAGGTCTCATCCATACCAGGCCGTAGTTTCCTTCGCTCTGTCACACAAAGCGACCTGGTTGTCCCTAAGACTCGAGCTTCCACAGTACTCCATAAAAGTTTCACTGTGGTCGGTCCATCTTTCTGGAATAGGTTGCCTATAGTAACATCTGTAATGAACTTCTTGGTCTCTCTTTGCCCCTTTTCCGCATGCGTTTGAAAACCATTCTTTTCGAACGTGGTTTGGCATACATACATACATACATACATACATACATACATACATACATACATACATACATACATACATACATACATACATACATACATACATACATACATACATACATACATACATACATACATACATACATACATACATACATACATACATATGCATACCTACAAGCATACAGAGACACGCAGGCGTGCATCCATGCATGCACACACACAAACACATACAAACATACAAACCCATTCTTCCGTATACTAGCACAATCATCACTTTTTGGAATCGACCACTGCGACCATTGATAACCTCAGCCTTGGGCTCCTACTACGTCCTCTTGGCAGCACTTCATGTTTAGATAATTATTATGCAGCGCATTTCACTAACGTATCATTTATTCTCCAGATGGACCGTCTATCATCCTACGGCTCTTTCCTATCGTTCTGGCAGAAATCCCGCCACAGCGTCTGTCTCTACCCACAGTCCTTAACCTGGTGAATAGCAGGTTCTTCAAATGAAATCAAATTCTACTCAGCAAAGTGCCGTTATCATCATTTTATGGCTAATAAATAATGCAGTATCTTCATTTTACGACTCATGCATTATGCAATATTATTGCCTACAGTCATTCGCAAATCCCACGAACTACGCCGAATATCGTTTGTGTGGTATAGATGCGCCATATAAACTGGCCAGTGCTATTACAGGTTTATTTTTATTCCTTACGCAGTCGCGCATGGAGATCTCACGAAGACATCGCATGACCTTAATTCTGAAGGTCATACGTTGGTTCGTGAAATGAGATTTGTTGCGTGATCAGCAGAATCATGCATAAGAACGACAACTTACAGCCGTTCACAATTCACAAGTCTTACACTCTAATATACTTACTTACTTACAAATGTTTCCACTATAATTCTGCGACAAAACTTTATCTGTTGCAGCCTCATAAATGTGAGTGCGTCCGCTGAACTCGGCCAAAGTCCTGTATCATGTGCCACCGACGATGCTAACACTATTAACTTGGAAGACGACATACTCGGATCAACACAGCAGTGTATTATTAACAAACAGCTTAAAACACTACAACTCAGACTTAACTCTGAACTTCTTCACTTAACTTCGTAAATCAAATGTCAACAAGAAGGCCCAACTGCACTCTGAACTCTGAACACTAACTCACCTACTACACGCAACGGGCGTCTCTATTTATAGGTTTTGAGGCAGACAATTGTCCATATGCAAATGTCCGTATACAAATGTCTGTTTGCAAATGTCCGTTGCTAAGACAAATGTCCGTGCAAATGTCCGTTTGCAAATGTCCGTATGCAAATATCCGTTGCTAAGACAAATGTCCGTGGCCAATCACGCGCGCAGGCAAATGTCCGCAGCCTACCGCATAACGCCACAATATATCTGCGTAACACAGCATGAGCGTATGACTATAACGTTACACTTTTTTACACATGAAATTTACGTCACGAGACATCATTATCTTGCTCAAGGTCATCTGAATACTCTTGCTGACAAACTTTCTCTCTCGGCTTGACAAAAGACATGCGTATCACGTGACACGCTTATTACTTAAGAAATGCTTCGCGTGACAAAATTGTAACGTTCAACTTCATTTGCACACTTCTCTTGGTCAAATTTAAGTTCGTAATTTAGTATAACGAGATAGGTCCATTTCGTGATTTGCTTATAACGTAAGAAATGTGTCATGTGATCCAATTATCATGCCTGGCATTAAATGCATAATAGTCCTCAGTACTGTCGCCGCCGCTAAGCCCTCAAAATGGCGAAACCAGTCGCTAGACTGCCAGCGATTTCGTTCTCTAAATACTTTGCTTATTGTTTTAATCGTAATCTCCGAGAAGAACATTAGCAGCAAGACAGAAGCGAAGGTACGAGTCATAGTGCAATAGACTAACAATTACTGCCAATCAGTCGATATAAGATGATCACCAGTTCTTTACCTACTACTACCTGCCTGAGTGGTGTCTGTTACCCTACCGTAGGGCCTACATGATAACACACAATCGTTTGCATGTATTGATATTGAACGGAAGGAGGTCAACCCGAAAATCCTCACAGAGCTAAATCGTAATCGTAATCGTAAACTACTTTAAAGCGTTTCTGGTTTCGACATTTGAGGGTCTATAGCTTAGCTATAAAAACGATTAACCAAACCTGTGTCATCAAGTTTGGTAATTTTTATTACCAGAGCAAAGACAGATGATTAAATTAAACTGGAATTGAAAATCAGAAAGGAAATACAGCGCGAAATGTAATTAACTAACAAAATCAGTTTTATGTTTCGCACGATACGTGGCTCGATTTCGACGCAGACTGTTAAGGCCCTGGTTCATGATTCGTATTCATTTTCATACGTTCACTTTGGTAACGCCATTGATTACCCGCCTGACTCTTTCTCACAGTGATCAGCTGGACTCTGTTGTGAATACTGCGGTCCGGTTAGTAGGTGGTATAGCTAGATCCGGGCCTATGTCCAGTTTCGAAGTGCGCTGGTTAATTAAGTGAAAGCGTGTTGTGTTTAGAATCTCAATGCTTATGCGTTAATGCCGTGCCAGGCTGTACTCCATCTTCTCTTAGGATGCTATTTGTCTCGGTCTCGACATCTCTGTCCGCAGATTCCTTTGCTCTGCTGCTGCGTGGAAGGTGGCCCAGATATTTTGATTGTACAAACATGTATTGCAGTTTGTTGTTGTCGGCCTATCTTTCTGGATGAGATGCCTTGCAACCTGCGACTTGAAATTCTCGGCGTTGTTTACTTCAATTCCGCTACGCAGATATGAAATTACACAGTTAGTAAACAGACGTTTCCTTTAATCATCTATCGTTGCTATGTCATTGATTAATCCGGAGGTTCCATCGCAACCCAGTTGTATCCTGTTTTGTGTTGTATTGTGTGTTGTATTGTACTCCACGTTTATAATGCGACCGAGCCAGCCCCGCAGTTAAAGATCCGAGAAATTAATCGTAATCACCACATCATTAAACTGCAATCGAACCACGGGCGCCTATTTAATAAGCTGGACAACCCACTCGGCCACTGAAGGATCCTAAATGATGACACGAACATCCATCGCAGTTTGTTGTTGTCGACTTATCTTTCTGGATGAGATGCCTTGCAACCTGCGACTTGAATTCTTGGCCTTTCTTGCCTTAATTCCGTTACGCAGATATCAAACGACACAGTTAGCAAACAGGCGTCTCCTTAAAACAAGCATCTATTGTTGCTATGGTATTGATTAATCCGGAGGTTCCTTCCCAACCTATTTGATCCTGGTTTTCTGTCGTTAGGTCGATACAAGTCTCTTAATTGTTTCGAATGAAGTAGCGCTATATAGATATGTGAAAACTATTCCCTAGAGTTACAGCCAGGTAGATGTCATCGTAATCACCACACCCTTAAAATGCAAGCTAATCACGATTTCTATAATTGTAATAGTCTGGACAACTCTGTATCTAGTCTGTAGAATGTTGTATCTAGTCTGTCGAATGTTGTATCTAGTCTGTAGAATGTTGTATCTAGTCTGCCGAGAATGTTGTATCTAGTCTGTAGAATGTTGTTCAAAAAGTCAATGACAGTCTGAAATGTAGGTCTAGTCTGGAGAATGTTGTAATCTAAAAAACATTAATTTTGGCGTCTAGTCTGTAAAGCGTTCTGTGTAATCGAGAAAACGGTGTGTCTAGTCTGGAGAATGTTGAATCTAGTCTGGAGAATGTTGTATCTAGTCTGGAGGATGTTGTATCTAGTCTGCAGAATTATGTGTCTAGTCTGGAGAATGTTGTATCTATAGTCTGGAGAATGTTGTGTCTAGCCTGGAGAATATTGTATCTATAGTCTGTAGAATGTTGTGTGTGATCTGGAGAATTTTGCAATTATTCTGGAGAAATACATATAGGCCTAGCCGTTTTTTTAGTATGTTTTTATTTCTGTTGCTCTGGCAAAAAGTCTTCATAAACACCCTTTTAATATCGCCCATACACCAGCACGATAAATATCAAACGGCGTTTCTGTCGTGTCTGTGTACGGCCACAGATGCGTGATATTTCTTCTCGAGGACACGCAGATGTATAAAAAAGCGACAGCTTTGCTGAGTATCGACTGTCAGCGGTTGGTTGGAGGAAGCTGTCCGTTCGTGACTTGGCAATCATCTGTCGCGTAGCTTATTAAGTTAGCGGCAATCGCGAGGATTTTATTAAATTTTTCGATATATCTGGCAATGTTTGCTGCTTTTATCGTTCGTTTTCGACGATTTGTTCGCGGCTGCGATGCGTGGATGGATGGAAGTGTAGATGAGAGCGTGCGGAGGATGGAGAAATAGGAGACGAAGGAATCGTCCTCATATGTAATAACGAGATTTACGTTTTCAGACGATGACGTGTATTGCATCGAAGATGAAGTTGCTGCGAGGAGAAAATGGATGGATGGATGGGTGGAGGCAGGTGGGTTGTTAGGAGGTGGATGGAAGAATGGATGGTGGGATGGAAGGAGTGGATAGTGGATGGAAGGAAGAGATTGATTGATGGGTGGATGGGTGTGTAGATGGATGAATGGATGGTGGCCTGAAGGGAGTGAAGGATTGATGAATGGATGAATTAATGGATGGATGGAGTGTATTGATGGATGGATGGAATTAAGGGTTGATGGATAAATGGATGGGTGAATGGATTGATGAATGGATGGATGAATGGATAGATGGAAGGGTGGCGGAGGTTTGACGGATGAGTATGTAAATGAGCGGATAGTTGACAGTGCTATATGTAGGAAAGGCATTCTCTCATCACATACATAGTATTTACAGTTAACCAAACATGAGGAAAGAGCAAAGTAAACATAGAGAGTGATAGATAACAACTGAGACCGAGAAAGAATGACATTGAACGTAGTCAGACAAAGGAGACATTCACAGACACACACAGCAGCAGAGACAGAGACATAGGCGTAAGCAGAGGTAGAGAAAGGGGCAGAAACAGATACAGAAAGAGATGCATGAACAGCCGGAGATGTAGAAAAGAGACTGTGAGAATCACTTGCTCACTGTCGTCTATCTTAGAGATGCCTGGATCCATCCATTCAATGGGCTTTTGAATCTCAATTGCGAATCGATGTCATGGACTAAGTGCAAACGTATCGCAAGACTAAGATGGCAACATTTCGTTTCAATGCCCAACAGACTGCAACAGGACTTATCGCTTTTGCAGCTCTTTGCACCTTGCTGATTAACCGCCTAAGGGATTACTACACTGGCCACATGCAGGGTCGTTATTGCTATGCGCGACATCCTATCGAGGTCCAACCTATAGAGCCCACAGGGTATCAGTTCAATCAAGATCTTTTAGTCTGTATCACATATGCAATAATTATACTACTCTAATCTAATCTAGACTTATTTGATCTAGGATAATCTACGATGAGCTTATAGTATTACGTCCTAATATTACCTAATAAAATCATATCAGTATGACTATATGTACTATTCACCCGAGTCTCGGGGTACATGCGGGATGTCCTACATTCGCTTCCCTACCCACAGCGTATTAACATAATAGCTATTGCATCCATGCATCCATCCATGTTTAGGGCCTACTAAAAGAAGAAATAAATGATGCCGTATTAATTACAGAGAGTAGAGTTATTTGAAGGTTAAGGACTAAATTACATAATTATCAGGGTAAGAAACAAACTCAAATAGTCTTCGCCTCTTTTAAGAACAGTCTTCCGAGGCTTAAGAATATTTCTCTTCTAGCGCAAACAAAACGACAGCAATTCGACACGCCAACAACCTTTCCCTGCACTTGTTATTTGCATTGTGAATCAATGCTCGATTTTACACGAGTACCAATCCAGATTCCATTCTCGTATGCTTGGACTAAAATGAGATAAGGGTATTAGCAATCTGACATAATGCTAACAACATTTGATGGAACATTTTCCTACGGCCAATGCGACGATTGTGTTCAACTCTTTAGTCTTTCAGTACGCATATAAAGCTACAAGAATATATATATATATATATATATATATATATATATATATATTCTTGATATTTATTATATAGATATATATATAGAAATATTAGTTTGTTTATAGTATATATATATATATAAACTGTTTGTTTGCAATTGCCATTGTTTGTAATATACTGTAATTTGACGAGCGACACCTCTAGCATCTTGATGCCTTTGACACTCTTTTCCTCTAAAGCTGCTATCCGGAAATGAAGTCGTTGAAGGGAGCGAGAGAGAGATGGTAAATCATCCGTATTGATTGACATTAGAACAACCTGTATCAGGTCCCGGATATTACTTCGCGACGACCTCTTCTCACCATAGTTCATCTGCTGCAACCGCCAGGTAGATTACCTGCGCAGGCCGTGCGCGGCGTTTGCGTCGCACTCACCTGTAACTGCCAGGTAACGTCAGGTGATATAAATATAAGGTAATGTAAGAAAACAGCCATGCGTTGCAATGCATAGTAGGCCTACATGGGGAAACCGTGCGCGTTATTCACGAAACACTCACCTGCAAATTGTCTGGTAATGCCAAACGAGCGAGAAAAAATGCAGTAAGTATTATAGGTAGGATGCGATCTGATTTATTATGCGTCGTTGTTACCATTGAGCTATATTATGTAAGTCGAAGATCTGACTGTCACTTGTGAAGCTGAGGTTTTTGGTCCTAATACTGCACGACGTTTCACAATAACTAACTAAATAAATAAGTAAATATAAATTGTTTGCTGCTGATTCATTATGATTATGACTAAACATTATCTTGTAAAACTAAATATTCAGTAGCATAATAATTACAATGAGAAGGAGACTGGGACAAAGACGTTTATTCGAAGAAGAACAGCAACATGTACATGCAGGAGCAAGAAAACGAACAAAAAGAAATGAATAAAAAGAAGAACGCGAGGAACACGAACAGGAAGAACCTGAAGCACAAGACATGACAGAATAAGAGCGAGAAGAAAAATGAAGCAAAAGTAATAAGAAAATGAAACAGCAGCAAGAATAGCAGCAAGAAGAAAAACGAAGAAATTGAAGAAGAGGAATATGAAGAGAAATGTTGGCGCAGGAGTGACTGACTGAAGGCGAGCGGCGGAGTCTGTATAATCGAGAAGAGAAAATGGAAAGCAAATGAAGGCAGATCGAGTTCTGCAGCAGCCAATCTCTTTGGAGACTTGTATTCATTTGTCGCTTCACCAAACACCAGTGCTCAACATGTCAGTCAACATTCCAGTCTTATAGCTATGCATACTAGGGATATAGGCCCTAATGCGTGTATATTATACATATATATATATATGCGTGTATATAAATATCTACATGTGTGCATATGACAGACAGTGGCATCTACTCGCATTAGGTAAAGTAAACGTTTAGATCACAAGTGCACTAAACATGACTATCTGAAGACCTGAATAGGTGCAACTCAAGACAACTTGAAGATGTTTCCTGAGTTGTATGTGGTAGAACAGTACGTATTATAAATGAAAGAGTCTTGGAAAGAATGGATTAAGTGCCCGGAAAGCGCCATTCGCCGTAAACATACCAGTTTAACTATATTAGCACTACTAAAACCTCTGAAAGGCGTTGAGACGTAGCTACATTGTATGTCACAGATGTAATCAGCTGCGACTTAACTTAGACCGAAACCGTTTCCTGGGCGTTTCTCGCGGGACATTGCGTGCTGTCCATGAAAGATTGTTCCAGAAGAATGGTTCAGCGCACATTGCGTCGTTCGTCGATAGGAGATGAGGACTAGTAGGCCCCTATCGGACTAGACCATCGGGCCCCAGACGCTGCAAGGACCGAACGACCGTAGTATGCATATGATGCGTTGATCTACTACTGTAGTTGGCATCGACCGGTCGGCGATGGGCGTGAAGCCCGCAGGCGGCGATGACTGCCCGTCGGGAGGGGACGCGGCCGGGAAGGCAGCCTTCGACGACGACCCAAGATTACAATATGGGCAATGTATCTTCAGTGGAGGTTGTCTTTCCCCTAAAAATCACACCCGCCAAATCGGAAGTGTGATTAGGTTCTCTGTAATTAAAATCAATCGAAGGCTGTACGTGTGCGTGATTACTGATACGTGTCACTGTATATACACGGTGGTTCAATAAAAAGTAAGCCAAACGCTTGGTCGTTCCCATTGGTCTTCATTGATCCTGGAGAAAAAATTAGCAGAGCCTATTATCGCGACGTTCTGCTTTCACAGCATCTTCTATCCGTTATCAGAAATCTAGCCCCAGAAGGCTGTTTTGTTTTTCAACAGGACAGTGTCCAAGCCCACAGAGCCAGGGAAACCATCGAAATGCTAAGAGAGAGTTTTATACTTCATTTCTCCAACATTATGGCCTCTGAACAGTCCATATCTAAATCCTGTCGACTATCAAGTGTGGAGCATTATGCAAGAGCGAGTCTACCAGACAGCAATCCATGATGTAAACGATCTGAAGCAACTCTTGTTGGAAGTGTGGGATGGTCTGGATCAGAGGATAATCGACGATGCTGCTCCCCAATGGCGCCAGCGCCTCCAGGCTTGCGTGCAAGCAGAAGGAGGACATTTTGATAATCTTCTTTCATTAAATAATCAAACCATACTACTGAGAGTTTCTTTACAAAAATATTAAAATACTGTTTTCATGTTAGAAGTACTTATATGAAATACAAAGTTTGGCTTACTTTCCATTGAACCACCGTGTATAAGTCGCAGAAGACTAGGGAGAGAGACTCAACGTGTCGTCTATCCTTCTGCCTTGACGATCTTTCTATTAACCCGGATAAGTCAGCCAAAGAGACGGTTCTGTAGCACGTCAGTGTCTGTAGCCTTCTCGTCTGTTAATCTTTCAGAAAACCAATTGCTCCGTCGGCCGAAATTAAAACTCGGCGTCAATCACTGGGACTGCATAATAGCCTACGCATCTTCTGTATGCAAGCAGATCCGGCTTCTTTCACCCGAGAGATTTCCATCACAGACCAATCCATCGAGTCAGGAATGATGGCTGTCACCGGTGATATGCATAAAATAATAATCCCTGCTTTTGTCTCTTGACGGATTTTTAAACTACGCTAATGCAGTTCTGAATTATTATCCATCCTCCAAACTACTTAGCTACGGTTTGCTATGTATATAGAAGATCTTACAACGGTACACCTACTAAGCTATGGCCTGCGACTCTTCATTAAGCATGCAGCGCAATATGTTGCGAATCCCATGGGACATGCTTCAACTGTTGCATAATTTGTTTTCTTCTGAGATTGGCTTGTTACAAGAGCTCCAGTGACAGTTGTTTATTCGCGTCTTTTTATTTGCTGGGCTTTTAGTTCAACAGACAGTTAATTATTCATTTCTTTCTTATTTACGGAACGTCTGATGCGCGCAAGGTATGCAAATCCGAATCTGTAGTGCGATGTATAATAATTTATGAACCCTAGCAACTTGACGAGGGTTGATATACGGAGTCCTGTCAGCAGACTAGAACCTTCAACAGTTCAAACAGAGACCTCGCACACACTCATATAAACCACCGTCCATCGCATATCTGCTGTTTGCCACTTGAGAGCAGCTTACAGCTTAGGCCTATTAGAATCAACTGCCACAAGAGATTCCACTCGCCACGTGACTTTTGATTTGATATTTTAAACTCCTACCCATATAATTATGTCCAGTTCTTCGTCTTCCAAATTTTCTCAACGATACCCTCCTTAGCAGCTCGTCTTTCTGGTCTCTCTGGAAACCGGATTCGGAATTTCACTTGACATTTCTGGACAGCCTCCTCTGACATGAGGAAGCGCTCGTGAAGAAGCTGGTGCCCTGGTGCTTGCATGGTGCTTGACTAGTAGGCTAGCGCTTATAAATTACGATTACGACATTAAATCGGTTTTCCGTACCATTTATTTATATCCTGACATCTGGAAAGGAATTGGGTTCCTAATGCAGCACCACTTAACTCTCTAGTGACCTGAAAGCATTACGCCATCAATCTGTTAGATTTCAACTGAACGTCTACAACAGCGGCGACCTCTGTCTATGGTTTTCCCTTGAAGTGACCATCGAAGGGCGAATGGTGCATTAACGCTAATCAGATCAGACTGGTTCAGACAACGTCAAATTGTATTATGAGGTTGGATTGTATTAAACGAAATCAGGTCTAAAATCAGATTATCTTGTCAGATGATTACCTTAGACTGACTTGGATTTGGGAACTACATGTACACAGCATTTACTGGCATTTATTTAAAGGTGAGAAAAGATCTGAACTGACAAATAAATCGGATATAATTACGCCTACAACAATTTACATTCAGACGCCGTCCTATTAAAATCTGTATAAGTGCATTCGTACTAACAGATTGGAAGATATACATTATTATAGATGAATGTATTATAATGCGCGGTATGTACCTGATGTACAGTATGCATTGCGTACTTTATTGTAGATAATCTGATGCACAATATATAAACATGTGTGTGTGTGTGTGTTTGTGTGTATGTGTGTGTGTGTGTGTGTGTGTGTGTGTGTGTGTGTGCGTGCGTGTGTGTGTGTGTGTGTGTGTGTGTGTGTGTGTGTGTGTGTATGTGTGTGCAATGGTCATTTGTTCTTCGTAGCAAAGGGTGAAACGGATTAAACGGCAGAAGATGGTAAAATCGATTCTAATCAGAACACAAGTGATTGTTGCAGTAATTGTGGAGACATGGACTAATAAAATACTTAGTTGCACAGACAGAAAGACATGACAGTGCACAAGCATACATTACATAGGCCTATGATGGCTGATTGTTGATGGCAAAGGGAGGCTGATGGAATGGCATTTTATGTGCGCTTGATGTTTGGTCCATCTCAACCACCTGTGGCTGTGCACGTGTCGTCTCCGTCATTTAGCTACAGGTCGCTGCTCATGGATCAAAGGTTAACGGCTGTCAAAAGGTCAGACATTTCCAGATTCTGTCCAAGCGTGATGCTGGTTGCTCTGGAAAGGTCATTGCTTTACACGACATCGTAATCTGAAATATAATAGGCTAATCAGTTATGTTCGCTTGTCTTGACCTGAACTGTTAGACCTGGCCTTGGTTCCGGGGTCTTTCCAAGTGGCCACGGGTGCAACACGCCTTAAAAGCAAAAAAGAATTAGAAACAAAAACTAAATGTCGTTGTAGACCTATCTATTATTATAACTTATAACTCCCAGCACTTGCGATGATAACTGACAGTGAAAGGCAACCTACGTTCAACTTTGTTTGCAGATGAACTGATTGATTATAATTAACTCTAGTGCCCCGCTACTTATGACTTTATTTGAATTTTAACTATTACAGTAGTACAGTACATTACACGTTCTTGCATATTCTGTTGGCCTGTGGTCTTTCGTCTGCGCTCAGCACTCTCGGGGTTCGCAGAAGAATTGCTGTCGCTTCTGTTGAGAAAGATGCATTCGTTGTCACGTGATTTTTAATTGGAGAGATTGGTACGGTTTCACGGACAGAGTTGAAAGTAGAAACAAATTTCTCTTGTCTGTGTTGCCTCTGGTGACGCCAACGTCAATCGTTGGTTGGGATTCTGCATGTGCGCGATGGTCAGACGGTCGTATAGTTGCTAGAGCCATCTTAGAACTGTTTGTTTACAGATTAACCATTTGTTCTAAATTAAACTTTAGCACCTCTGACGCTAGCGACTGATATAAAGGCAGTAGACTACTATTATAGTGTATAGGTAGGCCTACATACGTAGCCGTTCGGAATGCATTACAACATTTCAGAAAAAATATTTTTCTTAGGAAGATTGACAAATAGGCCTATTAGACGAAAAATGTTGCACCAAGGATTTCTATTTAAAGCGATTTCGTATGCCAAACCAGATTTCAAATTGTAATCACCTTTAATCATTATTGATATCAATTTCTATTATATCGCATGAAAACTTGTTCTTTAAGAATAAGTTTCTAAATAAACCCCTATAGTTAGAATGAGAATTTAACTGGTATCACCTTAAAACCATGCCTTGATTATCTAGATAGAGAGTTTTATGCCAATACAATAGAAATTAATTTAACTAGTGATAAAGCGTCATAATACTGTGACAGGCAGGCATCCGATGGCTTGTTTGTAAAATCACTTGAATAGAAGTGTTTTAAAATCTCTTTGGTGTCATATTCGTCATTATTCCTCTCTGAACTCCAAAGTTTTCGGTGATGCATTAACTGTTGATTAATTATATCAGCTGAAGAACGGTTTCTAACGACCAAATGTCAGAACTTCGATGCAAAGAGATGAACTTCAAAGAAGTGACTAAAGTATGACATAATTTCTTGCTTTGAAAATGTCGTCTTCTGCGCCTACGATTAGCTGCGGGGTTTTTGGTGAGCAGTTTCATTCAGCCTTTGCTATACTTTGAGCAATCATTTGCGACAGCCATAGCCCTGGACAATTGCCTTAAATTGGATCACCAGTCAAGCGATTACTCTTGCAACGACTGTACAGCCTAAGGCAGAATTTCATCTGAACTTCGACAGACAGAAAATTTCCATAGCGAAAATATTTGGTACTTGCTGAGCGGTATTTCCACCGGTTTCGTATAAATTTCGTTATTCGGGAATGTATGCGTGTGTGCTCGAGTACACAAGTTAGTACAATTCTTTTTATGGGCCTAACCTTTGGAAATCATGCCACCCATCTGTGTGGAACCTGAATAGTAGGCTATTACTTCAAAAAGAATTGTTCTCCTAGAAGTTATAAGACGGAGACGAGCACAGTTTGAGGTTTATTTGATTTTAACAGTGATTTGAAATTCTTCAAAAGAAGTACATTTCGACATTAAATTTTTTAATGTTTCGCCATACAGTCAAGTTTTGAAGTTGATATTAGAGTATCAGAAAAGTGGGCTAACGTTCACGAGACTGAGATACGATGATGGCCAAGGGACGTTATGCTTTTCATTGTGTCTCAATCTCCTTCATGGGCATAGTTACGAGATTTCCTTGGCTAGTGTGAAACAAGAGTTTCAGTTGGTCTGCTGTCTCGAGAGTCTTCGACGGCTAAGCTGTGAAAATAAATACGAACGTGACATTGCTACTTATTGTGTCTGGCAAGATAAGTAGTTGGTCGGCCGAGTCGCAGTTTCCTTAAGGCGCCCAAAAGCCTTGCGTTGGAAATTGTCCTCGAGGTTTTCTGGTCACTCCAAGGATTCGGAAATAATGACAATTTAGGCGAAGCAAATAGTACAGCGTGATGAACGCAAGGCAGACATGCGCAAACTACACAGCTCTAAGATGGGTAGGGCTTTTTATCTGACCGTCCGTTTGACTCTATCAAGCTGTCTGCTGCCAGTCTGCTTGTCTGCATTTCTGTTACTATATATTCCTTTCTGCCAGTCGGTGTGTTTGTTAGTCCGTCTGTTTCGATCTTTCCCTCAGAAAATGTGTCTGTCTGTTCATCTGTCCAGCTGTACGTCTGTTGGCCTGTAGACCTAAAGCTGTTTGTTAGTCTATCAGTTTGTCAATCTGCCTCGGTCTAACATTTTGACATTGTTCTTTAGTGTAGGCTATCTCTATATTCAATTGTGCATGCCTGACTGTTTAGTCTTTAATCTGTCCGCCTATCTGTAGGCCTATATCTTTGTGTTAGACTTTTGTATGATTGTCTCACACTTTGAATGATTGCCTCACCCTTTCAGTGTCACTTTTTAATTTTTCAAAGGAGGATCATTTCTGTCTCGTCCCAACATTTGTTTTGATCCACCCGTCTCACTCTTAAGCCGAGTCACACACATGCAAGCAATCTATCGTTTAATACCGTGTCACAATTTGTATATGGAGCTCTGTACATGTGGGGTCAGTTGTTGTGTCATTATTATGTTCATTATTTTACGACGCAGCTTTTATAACTCAGACAAAGATATGACGGGATATTAGCAGAAAGAGCAACAAACATATTGATACAATCTGATTGACTGTTACATAATTATCACTTCCAATAGTAAGCCTAACAGTTGTCGGCTGATCCTAGAGATCGAATTAAAAAGTGACGTGTGCAAGACGTCAGAAAATTGCGATTGAAGAAACATTGGCTGAAACTATGTTACCTCATAAACCATGAGGTCATATCATATCCACTGCAGACAAGATTGCGTGTGGTATTTCCTGTGCATCGTTTCACTATAAGCTCGGCAAAGGTAAATCTTATGGTGACGACACAAGAGCTTGCAC